>OZ038442.1:16601355-16657053 GCA_964036265.1 Daptonema setosum | reverse complement strand
GTCCATGGCAAAGAGCACTTATCATGTAGTATGACGGCAGTGCACCGATAGACGGCCAGACAAGACACCAATGTGCCACTGGTTATGGCACTCGCGTACACAAACATTACAAACTCATATTAAACATATTCACTGTTACATTCAGTCTCAAACTGAAATCACAACATAATTAAAGATTGTATCTGCAGTTGCATCTATAAGTACAACATAAATTAACAACAAAGTTTTAACGTTAATTAAAAATTGGCTCTGTGCAAGTAAAACGTGCTCAAACTTAGGCGCTTAGCCATTGAAATTGGTTAATACTGCAACTGCATTCTAAAGATTGAGCGCGCAATCAAACATGAAGCGCTCACATATTGATTTCGGGTTAAAATGATATAAAATGAGCGGTTGTAACTCGCTCGTTACGTGCAAAGGTGCATTATCCAATATATGGACACCACACAATAACGGATGCATTGTCATGGTGATAGTCGGCGTGATTAATGTTCGGACTTGTCACGCTCATTCTATTCATTTGGTCAACTACAGGAAATTAGTTTTGCATTACACTCAAGTCGCACATTACAGAATACGATACAACGTACTCGGAAACAGACAAAGTATAATATGTAGTTGAAATCAGACTTGATCGACCTACAAGGAAATTATAGTATACATAAATGTGTAATATATATGACGAAAACGATAAGATTACCGTGAAAATGATTGATAACAAACGTAACATTTAATTTCAATATGTAGTTTTCCCGCGCTGAATGTGTTCACAATATTGATAGACTGAAACATCAACCAATAGAGATGCTTATGTACGTTGTGTCCTTCGTATTTTATTCGGTTTTGTCGCTGGCTGCCGCTGGTCCTGCCTGTGCCTGTATTATAAAATGACAGCGTGCAAACATGATTCATACAAAATTGTTTCGCACAATCAAATGCCCAAACCAATTGGGAGATGTTGTGTCCGTCACTTTTTACACTTATTCACGGAGACGGACTTGACCATCAACTAAAGTCAGCGAGTGAGTCAAAGATTGAGTGAGTGAGTGAGTGAGTGAGTGAGTGAGTGAGTGAGTGAGTGAGTGAGTGAGTGAGAGTGAGTGAGTGAGTGAGTGAGTGAGTGAGTGAGTGAGTGAGTGAGTGAGTGAGTGAGTGAGTGAGTGAGTGAGTGAGTGAGTGAGTGAGTGAGTGAGTGAGTGAGTGAGTGAGTGAGTGAGTGAGTGAGTAAATTGTTAATTGTTTCAACTGTGGTGGGGCGGGGGTACGGTAGTTTCATGACTTCAGTAAAATAATTCTAATTGCGGTAAAGAAAAATTCAAAAAATAAATAAAAATAAATATTTTGTAAAAAAAATAATTCATAATTATAAAATTAGACTGAATATAAATTGATAATTACTTTCTGTTGTTTCAGTTCAGTGTCACTAGACGGATCGAACTAACGATGGCAGACGTGTCGAAGAAACCGCACTTTGAAAGCGATGATACAATTGCCGTCAAGACTGGATGTGGTGTTCTACGGCTGGCAGTTGTTAATCAGGTTACCTTCTTTCTTATTCGTCTAGTAAGTGTGATATCAGTAGTGTTCAGAGACAGTTAACGTTCTGGGTCAGGTGTCGAATCAGGGGACAAATAGGCAAATACGTATAGTACGCTTCGGCATATATGGATCGATTATGCCCAGAGGCCATTGCATAATCGGCGTATACGAACTCGCCCGTTGGCACATGCGGATTGGTTTGTACAGCCTCGATTCGACAACTGACTCGGGAGTTCCACCACTTTGTAGTAAGTAATCGGAATGTTTAGGTGCTGGAACCGCAACTCAGCGACGATAGTTCGAGCGATTCGTCTGATGATGACTCGGAGGCTGACAAGTGCACCATCGAAATGCTTAGAATCGAGTATCCTTCTGGTCGTAAAGCAAAGATCCTACCAGAAAATGTTGGTGTATTCATCAGGCTGAGGGCATGCTTAACTTTTTTCGTTCTACGTTTTATCTGCCTTCAATTAGCGTAATTGAGTTCATTCAACAACTCCTTATAACCTGTCACAGGCTGTACTCGTTGATCGATCGTTGATGATCGGGGAGACAGTCAAGGCTATCGACGACCCACAAAAGATCGGTGTTGTTGTGGACTGTCAGGTAGGTTGTAATTGTTGTTTTCACTTTTACCTGTTATATGTGATGCTGTTACAGTATTATTAGTTTTCATGTTTACATGATCAGCCGTATTTCTACTCAGATATCGGCTGATGTCGTCTTGCTGCCGTCTCTCACCCACGTTGTTCGCAATGTCGACTGCTCACGGCTCAATTTCATCACGGTTAGTTTTTACACTTACATGTTTAGAGATTTGTTTCTGTTTAGAAACAGTTTTTAATGTGATGTTGTGTTTATTATTATTATTATTATTATTATTATTATTATTATTGCAGTTTTTGCAGTTGCTTCTTATTGAAATGGTTTCCAGTAGCGACTTATTGAACAGCGCATTTCAGATAATGATATCTATAAGTTGGGTTAATATGATCCATGCTAAATATATGTATTTGTAGGCACTTGACGCGGGCAACACGTACGTACTGTATAACGGCTGGATCGGTGATCTGGACACGGTCGATCACGAAATCGTCATTCGATCGCTCACCAAGGGATACAGGTGAGAACGAATTCCAGACTACTGTAATGTAATTACATTCAGATCAGACTAAATTGAATTCCATTTAATCAAGCAAGACACATTCGTTGAATTTGCAGATGTAAACTCGTGGTCGATGATGACGTCGAGATCTTCAGTCATAGGGAAAGTGTGCAGAAAGTTGGTATCTCTCTTTCCGAGAAATTTTCCCATTACTTTTATTGTCAAACTCTTTTGTTCATTACGGTTTGATGAATTGTTTTCAACTGGCTTTATTTAAATTTTTTATTTAGTATGTAACTTTTTCCCTCTCAATGTCAGCTTCCCTTCGGTATGCGTCATCTGGGTGGTCTGGGTCGTCACCTGTACCCCGGTCAACTCGTCGAGATCTCACCCCGCAGCATTCTACTCAGCGCCCAATACCTCCCCACTGGCAAGTTCCCGGCTCGACTTAAGAATCGCTTGACCAAAATTGTCGACCAACACGGTGCTTTCCTCAAATTCGCCGTTGAGCAGGTTCGCATCCAATTATGTACCTTTCTTGTTTAACTGGTATTGAAAATAACAACAGATTCAACAAGTGAATAACGTTTTAGGTCAACATCAAGCAGGTATCAATCCGATGGTTAACTAATCTGGACCCGTTAAACGCCTCCGCACCACCACCGTCTGACATCAACGATGACGATATTAAACGGTTGGCTTTGATCAACTTGGTTATGTAGATAATCTCATTAGGTGGCGATTACTTTCAGTGGTTATTCAGGATATTGAATCTGAATCATAAACTTCTGATATCAGTAGTACTTACGGACATCTGTTTCAGTATCATCAAGCTGAACCACTTCGAGCACCAGTCGTGTCAGGTGGCGGATCGAATGACGGCCACACTGCGGGCGGATGATGAGTTGATGGAATATGATCAGTGGAACGAACAGCGGTGGAATTCGTTACAAACGCAGTTTCGGTCTGATACAGCCGTCGGTGATGGCACACAGGATAAGGCACAAGGTTTGTTCGAAATATTGGACGGCACAGCGGTAACACGAGTATTCATTAAATGTGAGTGGATTGATGATGTACTAAATACTTACCGTAGATGCGGGTTAAATATATGAGATATTTATATATTTTTCTGAATAGTAACGTTCAAACGATGTATTAGGAGAGTCAGCTCCATGTTCAGTGGTCGACTCATTGGATTGGTCTACTTCTTACAACTTGGCATTCGAATCAATGACTCATTTGAGTCTAGGTAATTGCTGCTGTTGGGAGATATGCTTGTGACTCTTGAGTGTATCAGTCATATCTGAGAATCTATCTTACAACTGCTACTCGCTTCCACTCATTTGCTATTCACTCTATCATCACACCTGAGTTGATTGCCGCGCAGTGAGAGTGATAACAGTTTGCTACTTTAATCTTGTTCTGAGGATTCATAAATAAGTTCTTTTGAACTATTCCGCGCAGCCTGAGGGTACAGTACAGTGATTTCATTGTTTATTCAACGATTGAGAGATTAGGTCTTTTTTCACGAATTGTGATGATTGGATTGCAGATGATGGCGCTGCATTGGTAGACACGGGTGCACACTCACACGCCTCATCGTCATCCAGTCTCAACGATACCGTAAACACGACCAGCGACAGCTACGTCACCGCACTCTCGTCCGCTTCTGGTATCTCATTTTTTACTATTAATATACAGTAGTTGGCCGGGTTTTTGGCGTTAGGGGGGGGGGGGCGGTAGCCGTTAATTATCTCAACTTACCCTTTCCGTCTTACCTCGAATAAAAATAGTCTAAAGTGCAGACAGGTAAAACTTTTCCAAAATGCAATATAGATTTTACCGCAAAAATTGTAGCTGAAAATCAGTTAAAACAGTTGAATCAGATGACATAAACATAATATATTTGTCATTAATTGAGTGGAGCTTGAGAACATTTTTGAATGAGTGGCTTACATTATGCAGATGATGCGTACCTGACGTCGGCGAGTGGTGAATCATTGAAGACTAGTGCCACCGCTGGTACTGCGGCCAGATGGACAACGATGAGCACTGAATCATCAGATGACAACAACATGCAGTCCACGGATGCTCATGGTAAATTGCATTACAATATATGATCAATTTATTGTTATCGTGGAAGGTTTTCAGGGTAGTTTTTCTGGGAAAATAGTCGAGAACCGACTGACTGCTATCATCTTTTAAAATGAGTCTTACCTCCGTATAATGTTTAGCTTTAGGTAGTTGAATGGACTAACACTGGGTACAATTTATTTGAAGTTACCCAGCAGCTGTGATGATAAATTTGATGCAATTTATTGGGGTTGGTGTGAATGTGCGAATGACACGTGGTTGATGTTTGTAGCAGCGTCAGCGATCACCACGTCTCCGTCGTCTCCACCCAAACAACCGCCGACCAACCGAGCACCGTTGATCGGATCGCGTGGTATCGGGCGCATGAAGACGTCGGTGTCTTTGATCAATCGTCACAGGTTGGGCCAATAACGCTTAGATAATACTCAATTATAGTCGTTGTTGCATTGTTACAAAAGGTGGTTTATATAAATATTTTGCAGAAAATACGCCAAGCTGCTGCAACGTCGACGCGAAATGGCATCGGCGGCCGTGAAACGCAGACGCGACGCCAACCGACGAGTGACCCGGTCGAAGCTGCCGGCTGCTGTCGGGGACACATTCTACGGTGAGATCATCATGCAACGCTCATTCCTAAAGGTTACATATGTGGTTTGTGTAATTATGTTATACAGTTATGAGTTAGCAGTTACTGCAACGAATACTATAATCTGGGTGGGTTCTTGGCCCCCATAGCATACGTAAAAGAGATGCGTTTGGAATTTACCCTCTTTTTAACCATTTCGTTTTATGAATAATGAGACTGAAAATGTTACAGGTTATCTGGCAGAACGGCAGCATCTCAGACCATGTTGCCGCCACGTCCTTGTCCTACTGCGACTACGATCTCGATCAGCACGTGTTTCTGCCAGGTATTTTGTGTTATTATTGTTATTATTATTATTATTACACATTTACTAGGCTAGCCGCTGAAAAATTGGGGTACATTTGCAATCCAACTGATCAAGTGTTGATCATTCTGAAGTAGTGATTGTGATGAGTCTGCAGGTCACCTGGTGCAACTGCAAGAAGCGGACTCCAGCGTGAACGACGTCTACGGTGTTGTTGAGAGCGTGTCCGCTGAGGAACGAATAGCGACGGTGCACTGGTTTGAGATGATGGCCGGTAGTACACAACCCAGGAAACGGTGCACACAGATGTGCAGTGTGCTCGACTTGAAGGTTACACCCCATAAAACTTATTATATTTTTAATTATTCATAAATTATAAAGAATGTGTTTGCAGGTTTATCATGTTATGTTATGTTGGATGTGTATTGCAATTGTATTACAGAACTGAAGCTTATGTGTGATGCATGTATTTCAGTACCATGCCGACTACGAATGGCTGAGCACCTCGGCACTCGTCCTTAACACCGCCACTTCGGCCGCTTCCAGCAACCTTAATTTCCAGGTTGCAGCCCGCCCATCTTATTTTTTTACACCACATTTAATACTCGGTTTTGAGCTCGACTATTCTGCATCATTGGTTTTTCAGAGGTGGAATGAAAAAGTTATTGTTTGATGCATGGTGTATTTGCAGTCGCAAGTGGGTCAGGTTCGTCTGGTGGACGCACCCAGTGGCAAGGCACTGGTCCGTTGGTTCGATGGTACCGAATCGCATTGGTGGCCGACACAGTTGATTCAGGTTGGCATGGCGTCGATTAAAATGAGGTGTTTGTGGTTATAATTATTTTGTTACACGTTTAATGTAATGAATATAATAAGCTTATTTTATTGTAACCAATTAATAATGGTGTGACTGCAGGCTTTATATGGCGATGACCTTGATGATGAGGCTGAGGGCAGTGATGATGACGATGAGTCTATGGCACCGTTCACTCAAGTTGTTTGGCCAGCAAAAGAGTTGGTTAACTGTTGATGTTATTGTGTGAATTTCGTTAATTAACTAACGTATAACCGTTGTAAGTTTAGTCAGATTCATTTAAGTAATTATCAGGTAATCAGTTCCCGTATATGTATATACCAGTTAATGTAATATGTTTTTACTGATTACGTAATTTTTCATCCAACGTGCTTGTAGGAGCAAATCGGTGATCAGTGGTGACAGTTCAAGTTGGGAAACGGCATCGAGCGAAAGTGGTGGATCTTTGAATGAGGAGACAGAGAAATCGGGGTCCAGTCTGTACGATTTGTGCAACAGCAAATGTTGGTTATCAAATAACTAGCGTTTCTGCCTTCACTTATGTTCAATCAAATGTAAACATAAGTGTTATTAACTTTTTGAAATTGCAGCGAGCACGGCATCCGGTATTGCGGAGTCCTGGGCATCTTTGTCATCCGTGTCATCAAGCAGAAAGCAGCCTTCACCGGTGGCTGGTCCGACCAGTTCAACGTCGATGACAACCCGTCAGAAGGCCAGGGAACAGCAGGCCGACCAACCCAATACTGGTGGACCCAGTCTGGTCAAACGCAGACGCACATCATCAAAACCAACTGACACCGTTGGTAATCTCTACTCTTTACCATGCCGTACACTTTGGTCTCATGATGTTTAACCAGTTTCTGATAGCAAAGAGCTCGAGCTATTTATAGTTTGTTGACACTGATTTTAAACGAACGTAATCAATATCCGTATGTGAGTGGAAATTGATTAAAATTTTAAAAAATTGGTATTTAATGGAGTAAATATGTATTTCAGTCAGCCCCCAGTTCAACGTGGTCGACGAGTGCTACAGCCACAGGCAGCATGCAGTGTCTGGGGTCGTGTCCACCTGCACATCACTTCCATGTTGGCAAGCCATTGGCGGCACCCACACCCATCTGGATGAAGGCACTTCGATCCGAGATGAAACTGCTTGCTACTGGACTGCCGGCCAGCATCCATGTCAGGACATTCGAGGACAGGTAGGTCATCAATATAGCCACTACACTGAAATATAGCTTTTTAAACAGTTTTTAATGTATACCCCTTCATTGAATTTTTCCAGATCTTCAAATTTTATATTTTTTGAAGTCTCGCTTTCTAAATCAAGTGACATTTATCTGCTACTACTGATTTGTTTATGTACATTCATTCAGGCTGGATCTGTTTACATGTCTAATGCTGGGTCCATCGGGCACTCCGTACCACAACGGTCTGTTTCTGTTCGATGTACGCCTGCCCGAACAGTACCCCAATGTACCGCCCATCGTTCATTACAAGTTTGTCATCAAATTCATCAAATTCATTCAGTTGTTATGCCATAATAGCAAAGTAGGATACCAAGTCACAATAGTGAAATAACGGTCATCCGATGTCATCTTTTTGTTATCAATTTCCAGGTCATTCTGTTCGGAGCAGCTCAACCCGAATCTGTATCAAGATGGAAAAGTCTGTGTCAGTCTACTCGGTACCTGGTCGGGAAAGGCTGGTATTGAAATTGATTTTTTTGCTTTGGGCAGCAGCATTGGAAACTGTAAAATATAAATTTCGTTAGTTGTTGTATGGTTGTTTCTAAGCTCAGCTGAAAATTTAATCAAATTGCAGAGCAGCGAACGTTGGAATCCGGGCTCCAATCTACTGCAGGTTTTCGTATCGATTCAAGGTTATTTAGACATTGGGTCAATGTTTTTATATTTTTGTGTTAACTTGCAAATATATTGAGTGTTGGCTTGGCATACCGATATGCGTGCCACCAAACCAACAACAACAACATTCTCGTTGCAGGTCTGATCCTGAACTCTGAGCCGTACTTCAACGAGGCCGGCTACGACGCCCGTCGATGTCTGCCCGATGCCGTCCATCTGTCCCGCAAGTACAACGAAAACGCACTCGTCCGATCATTGGAGAATCTGCAACGAATGACCGATGAACCGCCGGCTTACTTTGCTCACGAAATCCGAGCCCATTTGCGCGAAAACGGCGAACAGTTGGTTGTTTTTGATATTGCTGGTATTATTGATTTTATAGTCAACAGGGTACACTGATATCGTTCAGAATGGTGTTTTCGTAGTGGCCAGAAAGGTTGGATAGGCTGGTGCCCCACGGACTAGACTAGACAAGTTATATTGTTGTTAACATTTTCCTATTATTGTTGTTGATATTTGTATTATTTTTGTTGCTGATATTGCTAGCATTATTGTTGTTTTTGTACATGACAGTTTTTGTATTTTAGATTGATGAGCGACACTGAGCGTCTGCTGGATGACTCGTACGAAAGCGAGTACCCGCTCACGCCTATATCTGAGGGATGCCGGCTCAGTCTGCGCACTCGACTTGCACGACTTCGATCGACCCTCAACAACCTTAAAGTCGGCGACGCAAACTAACTTGCTGATGGATGATAGATATCTTGTATATGTGGTGTGTATTCAAGACTACGATCGTATGAAAAATGTTGCAATGACAAACGTAGATTTTCAAATGCGCGCCGTGTTGAACCTGAAATAATTATTATGTACAACGATAAGATAAATCTTTTCAATGCGGCGAGAGCGCAAAAGTGGAAAACCTTACTCCAAATAAAACGAATATTACAAATATTTTTTCAATAGGCTTTAACATTTGTTTACCCACCGGCCACCACCTAGAAAAGTTTTATTATTATGAGCTAAATCATGCGTCGATGGAGGAAAGAGTGGTGTACACAGTTTGTTGCCTTTGACTAAAGATTATTACTTTCAACTGCTGTGGTATGATATTGTGTTATCTATCATGTCCTTGTTAACGTAATTTGTTTCAATTCCGATAATTATTCTGATGTTTGCTGATTTTTTCGCTTGTTTCAGTTCAGGTATATTGTCCTGCTAGGTATCGAGTCCGTTGTTGGATTGGATTTTCTATTTAAAGTAAGTATGCCAAAGCGCATTTTTATTTCATTTGATCTGAATTGTAAATTTATGCATTTGAATGATGTGTTGTGTTTTATCAGTTATGTCCTACATCAAATATAGATTTTTGATTGCCATTTTTTGTTCTAACTCTTTTCATGCTCCTCACTGTTATCTGTCATGTTGTTATGAAATTTATGTTATCCTCATCTAAAATCAAGCGTTTGTTACCTGTTTGTTGCTTGACTGAAATCGCTGTGGCTACTGGTTAAAGTTTATAACCCGTTCAAATACACTGTGTCAGTGATTTTTTTTCAATATTTTTGCTTTGAACGCAATATAATCACCACTTCACAGCCTCTCTATGCTGGTTTGTGTTGATCACAAACTCTATGAACGTATTCATTCGGTTAAACATTGAATTATTGCGGTTAACTACATATTCTCTTCTGGCATAGGCGTCAATATTTAGCCATTTACCTATCTTAAAGTTTTGATATCGCTGATGCAACCATTACTGGTAATCGGTATGTATGTTAGTCCATTATTAACAATCCGTAATATATACATGTTTAAGTTTAATGATTACAGTTTAACTTAGTTCACTTGATTAACCCTCATTTTTGTTTGCACTGTAGTAGTAATATCTAGTCGTAACTCGTGATTTTAATTGTTTAAACAATTTCAGCGTCCTGATACCGTGATTTTATGCTGTTACAGTTTGTAATATTTCACCTCACCATAGCAATGCGATAAATTCAAACTCCCTATAAGTTTCTATAAATGTAATGACCCTTCGAGATAAGAGGAGTGATTTTTATGTCATCATTATATTTTCTGTTTTTTCTCCATTGAAGTAGTGTGATTATGATGTTGGGCACTAGAAATATTCAACTTGTACGAGATATTACTGAAGAATACATGGGTAATGGTGGTTTGAATGATCACATCATAGTCGGTGCACACCTGACTTTAGTCATTGATTATGTTTGATCTGTTGTTTCGCTGGTCGTCGGTTAATACTTATACCTGATTATTGTATCAAAAACAAGCGCCGTTGCATGTCATAGGAAGGTGATGTTACTAAAATAGAACACTCGTTTTGTCATACTGTTTTTGTTTTAAATTACTGATATGATAATTAAGCACAACTGATTTGTTGATCCCATGATATGATGCAATGAAATTAAAGAATGTAGGGCATCGGTATTGATAATTGTACAATGAATTTTCGTTCCAAGGACGAACGATCCATCGCTTTTGGATCGATATTGTAATGAGTAGTAGTTTTTTTGTAATCCTGGCTGTAAAAATGTTATTGGAGCAGGCGGTCATGTAGGTCTATTCAACTTTTTGTAAGCATGTCCTCTTCTAATAATCTGGTATATTTTCAGTACAACTTAGTTAGGAAATGTCGGACGACGAGGATTCGTATATAGTGGAACTGGTGCTGAAAAGGAGGAAGAAGAGGGGCAGGAACGAGTACCTGGTCAAGTGGCAGGTTGGATATATAATTTATTTGACTATTTCCGCATAATTGGGGGTTATTTCCGTTCAATAAAGTTAACAAATTTATCTGAAATACACCAAGTTGCTCTATTTTCCAGGGTTTTCCCAACTCTGACAACACCTGGGAGCCGGTCGAGAACCTGTTCGCGTGCTCACAGCTCATACGCGAGTTCGAGGATCGCGAGAAAAATGCTAAATCTCGACACGCCAAGAAATCGCTGCCAAAGTCGGGTGGCCGATCCAAGTTGAAGAAGGAAGTGGACAGCGATGATGGTGATTATTTTTTATGTGTTTTCTGTTAATTTTTATAATAATATATTTTTGTTGATTCAATAATGTACTTTTTTGCTAATTACTCATGCTTTTTTTCAGACGAGCCGCGCACTTCAACATCGGGTACCAAAAATGATGGCGGTGCCTCAGATCCTGAGGTTAGATCATGCAGCCCTCACCCATCATCGCACTCCGATCAACAATCAAGTTCACCATCTGTCCTGGTCCAGGTGCAGTCTGATTTGGCGAACACACGAGAATCACCAGATGCAGTTACCTTGATCCGTTCGGAAACCATTCCACAGACATCTGCTCATATAAATGAAGATGGTCCACAAGATAATGTTGACGCTTCTGACAAATTATCAGAAAAGCCGACGGAATTCGTGGAAGATCAGTTGTCTGACCAGCCGATGTCTGCTGTTGACAGCAATGGGATGGAACAAGACCGAACTGTTTCATTGAGCGATGACGATGATACAACTGTTGAATCGAGAGATAAAGTAAATTTAGCTGCCGAAACACCTGTTACTCCTTCAACGACAGCAACTGAAGCAACACCAACTGACGCTGAAACAACAACATCAACAAGTGATGATACATTAGCTTCAACAACAAAAACTGCAGAAGTAACAGCAACACCTTCTGAAACCTCAACATCTATAGAAACAGCAACAACATCTGCTGAAACTGTAACTCCAACAACAACAGCAACAACATCTGCTGCAACAGTAGCGACAACAACATCTGCTGAAACAGTAACGACAACAACATCAACATCGGCTGCAACAGTAACGACCGTAACAACCTCTGCTGAAACAATAGCGACCGCAACACCCGTCGACCTTACCACATCATCAACCATGCCAACTACACCACCGTCATCACCATCAGCACCTAGTGCACAACTACCCATTCACACGCTCATCACGAAATCAGTTTACAGAAATTTTGATGAAGTTTCACAAAAAGTTGGTGGCTTTTAATTTCGACTTTAATTTTGTGTTATATTTATAATTTGTGTTTTGTTAATTGATCTGCCAATTAATTAGGCTACCTGTCTTCAAAATGATTAATAAACAGGATCACGGAGCTCAACCGGATACGCCATCAGTGAAGGCCCGTCTGGTGCAGGCATTGAGCGCACTACAAAACACTGTAGCCGGTAACACCGTGCAACACGATGAAATATATTTGGAGGATGTTGGTGCTGCATCATAACAATAACCCAAACAAACATTAACATGTTCAGTAAAAACCTAGCAGGTGTCAATCCTAATTTTCATTAATCGATCCGTTTATTTACAGTGGGTGTCACGCGAGACCGTTGTCACACTGGATCAATCGGATGAGGAGACAGACAACAGAAAGCGAGCTAAGGCATTGCCAGTTATCGAATTGAATGCGCAAGACGACGCGAGTGTGTTCCTGGCAGCTGTATTAGCCAAAGGTTAATGTTTTACGTTATGTTAATTGTTAAAAATCAGTGTCACATCGATTATTCAAGTTTGCCAACTCCGTGTGAAAGCAATTACAATGTACAGTAGATGTTGTTGACTACGTAGATTTGTTGTTTCCTACTTTTAACGTGGCTTTTCACGTCTTTTTTTAAATAAACATGAGTTTCGAAGAAAGTTGTAAAAAAATTATTGAATATTTTGCTTTGTTTAGAATCGCCGAGACAAGTTGAGCGGGCATGTACCCGTCTGTTGACGGAACTGGTCGTACAGATCGGCAATCAAGTGGACGGCTTGGAGGAATTGGTGGAAGACGTTGAGCTGGTTTGTGACTCTCTTAATAATGTACTATTTTCATTATTATAAAAAATTGGTTTAGTTCACATTATTATCTTTGTGTTGTAAATTGTTGGAGTGGGTGATGTATTTGTAGAATAATATTCGTTTTCAGCTGTCGTTCAACAGTCTCGACTCAGCTATTCTGCCAGCGATGGATGAGAAAAGCAATAATGACCGAGGAGACGAAGATGATGATGACGAGATTCAGTTTCTCATTACTTCACCGGCCCACACTCCTGCAGGTAAATAGTATTTTAATATTGATATTTAAGGAGTGGATTATTATTTGGCGACTAATCACAATTCGTTTTTCAGAAAAGCACATGGATTGGGAGACACATGTCATTTCGGATTCAGAAGACATGATTATAGATGCACGGGTGCACAGTGTAGACGGGGATGATGAGGTCAGATATTTTATATCAATTCCACATTTGGAAATTGTTTTCATGTAAATTTGAAACTTTTAACTGCCATTCGTTCTTACATCCATTCAACATATAACTTATGACATTATCTGCAGATAGTTGCCATTTCACCCGAACCAGAGCGCACCACCGGCACCAAGATAATCCCCACGGAACCCGTTGAAACTCGAGAAATGTAAGTTTCACTTGATCAGTCAAATACAACAGACTGGTTACTGGGAAACTAACGCTCATTTTAGCACATTTCTTGAAATACTTCTCAATTTCAGTGTCCGAACGCCGACATCGAGTCCATCCAAAGCTAAGCCGGCACCCAAGGTAAATCATCGGTATTATTCATGTAAGAAACATGACTTCAATTCAAAGACGTCATAAAAATCTGTAGTTAAAATCGCTTTGAAATCAAAGTGGCTTGGCGTCTTTAAATTAGTGCGGCAGCTTTGTTTTGTAGTCGCTGCCATTAAATTCAAATCAAAGTGCTTGCTTAATAAGGCTTAACTTTTATTACAGCAAATCGTAACCATCGACTTGGACGACGAAGACGATGTGCCTGCGACGACGGCACCTGCTGCCACGGTTGTGCCCAAACAAGAGGTGGTGGATGAAGCATGCATCCAAACACAAGTGAAAGATAAACCCGTCAAGCGAAAGGCAAGCACTCCGGTCAGTGTTTTCGATTACGTTTGAGCACTATCGGACGAGGAGGGGAGAGAAAACTGGAATTCCCACTGTTTAGTGGTTTCAAAAAGTAGAGTTCGTATTTGTTCCGTATGGTGTAGGTAAATGGCCCACTTTTCTGCCAATCCCCCCCCCCCCCCCCCTAGAGGTTAGGCCAGTGCGTTTATAGTTCAGCGCTGATAAATTGGACTACGTTTGGTATTACGAATAGCAAATTCTTTCGTGAACTCAGTGTTATCTATCTGGTACTGGTCAGTTGTAAGACCGATTATATGCGAGTCAACCCTCTGAAATCTGAATCTGCATGACTATCGAAATCTAATAACTGTCACATGTTACGTTCGTTCCAGGAAACGTCGGAATCCGGGAGCCTGACCGTGCGGACCAAGCCATCAGGTGCGGTTAAAATAGTGGCAGGTATTGGCACTACTGCAGCTGGTGGTAATGAGGCAAAGAAACAACGCGTGCTCTCGGTGCAACACGGCGAATACTGGGTGCTCAATAAGTGCAAGGTTTCCATCATTATTATTACTATTACGTAATGATTGCTATTTTCTATTCATCAGTAACTTAACAACATCCATCTATTCATATATGAATATACATGAAGCCAATCATGATTTGAATTATGCTACTTTTTCTTCGATGGTTTCACTTGATGGCATACGCTTTGATTGGATAGTAATTACTTTATGTGCATGTTGCAGGTTTGCCACACTAAACTTTTCAACGAGTCATCATGGAATCAGCACGTCGCAAGCATCGGACACTGGCAGGCAAGTCGCACGCAGTCATAAATGCTCTTTCATTTCATATTCTTTTTTCGGCATCTATGTTAACATTATTTGAACCATATTTTTGTGTTGCAGAAGCACTACACGTACAAGTTTATGGCGGATCACTCTGCGTCACTCGAGCCGTCGACCAGCACCGACCAATCACAATCTATGGAAATCATACAAAAGTCAAACGTCAAATACATCGGTCAGTCATTTGCTAGTTTAGGAAAAAATTGGGTAGGTCATTAATCAATATCCATATCCATGTTTTAATATCTTAACTTTACGAATGCATGTGTTATCTATTTTCAGGTCAGGAATGCATTCACGAAATCCACCACGCTGGCACCCTGCAGCTTTGGATCTGTTCGGTGTGCAACTCTACATGCAAACAACTCAGCAATCTTGTAGACCATCTCAACTCGAGCATGCATCGAATGGCTTATATTGTTGGTCACTCGGCTTAACAAACACATTCAATTTGAGAATATCTAGTTTGCTATGAATATAGTATTTTGCAGTGAATGTAAAGCTGATCGATTGGAGTGGATGTCGATTGAATGAAAACTAATTATACGGGATAAATGTGTTTCGAGATTGAAATTTACTTATTGACCGACTGTGAAATTTAGCGATGAGGATGATTAAGGCGGATGTCACCTATGATAGACATGACCTACATAAGTTATCATAACCATTGCCATATCAGATTGAGTACCACCCGTCGTTCAAGCCAAAGGGCAAAACACCCAAAGAGGTAACCCAAGAGCTGACTGTGTCCACGATGAAGCTGCATGAACAAAACAAAGGCATGACGTCTGAGGTGCTCGTGCTCAATCCAGGTTACCCCCGTTGTGTCTTAACTTATCCTAAACTAAACTCAACCAAATTTTTGTAGACACTTGACCTTGAAGGTTACATTTGTTGCAACAAATCTTACCAACTTGCTTGGGATCAAAAATAAACAAATACTCATCAGCTCACTTCCAATGTTACCCGAGCCGTGATTTATGTATGTTACAGACGATAAACAAGCTCTGGCCGCCCTTGAATCCCTGATGGAACCAGTAAAGTGTGTGCCTGCCCCAGACAGCAGCAAGGCCAACAATCAAATCCTTCCCCGTTCGCTTATCTTTGATGCCCTGAAAGGCGAGGACTTTGTGCGGGTAACGATCGTACGGGAAGATGATGTGGCCGTGATATTTTGTGAGGTGAGTGCACTGGCGGGAAATGATGGAATAGTGGAATTCCCTTCTCTTTGGTGGTTTCAAATAGTAGACTTTGTTTATTAAGGTGTCATTAAGTTGATCTGAATTCCCCCTCTTTGGAAAGATTCCCCAACCTTTGGAGGATCGGGCTCGTCCGCCAATAAGTGAATGAGGCATAGCCATGTATCAATCAATCTGCAGTTAGAGTCAAGTCAGTCAGTCACCGAGTATCAAGTGTGCAAATGTTTTGTTGGTTTCTTAGTAAAAGTAAAAGAGATGGCCATTTTGCAGATCTGTCTAATACACGTGGCTATTAGCAAACCGTCCATCAACTCTGTGCAACAGGCCTGGATGGAGCACAAGGATGGCAAAGCTCATAAAGGGGTTATTTCAATTCATGTATTTTTAAATGGTACTCTTTAACTGATTGATTATATCCATCATCTTGCTTGTTAGTATGTTTTTTTTCATTTCAGTGCTACAAATTCCGCCTCACCCACACGAAATTCGGTGAGTTTGTTATGCGTCATTTTTTTGCCTTGTTGGGGTTGTTTTTTACGTGAAAAGATTTAGTTTTGTAAGAACTAATATGTTTGAAACAATTGGATGATAATTTAGATGCCGAGTTGTATCTGGCCGTCGATCATCCGGACCCCGATCCGCAGTACCTCAGAATACTCAAGGCACGCACTGAATTGGATAAGAAGAATGTTGGTCATAGTTTACTACTTCATTAATTGGGATTAACTATTATATAATGTTTATAGTTGTATATGATAGTTTTTTAAGCAAAAAAATCTACTTTCCTTGCAGAAGTTCGAATTCGTGGTCGGTTTGGATTTCATCGTCCAGCGCTACGCATGTGGCTTATCGGATACACAGCGCAAGTACTCGTTAGTTGTGTTATACATAACGATCGACATAAAGAACATCTTATATGTGATATTCGAAGCTTATGCATTATTGTGCTTATCTATTGCAGATGGATATGTGAGCTGTGTTGCCTGACATTGCACCATTCATTCGCAGTTCTGAGAAACCACTTGCTCAAGGAGTCACACGTCGTTCATTACATGGTCAGTTGTTCATTATACTTTCTGAAAGTTGTATTTTTTTACCCCCTTTAAAAAATTCAGTTCATTAATCATTTTATTTCTCGATTATTTTTCGTAATCTTTTCGTTAAGCATGCTCGTCACGGCGACAGGTTCCTGGAGTGGGGCTACGAGCCCAAATCCGAGAGCGGCACGAGAAAAGCCATTTGCAAAATCATGAATTCGCTCACCTACAGTTCACGCACGAATGCAAAAGGTTACAAATAATAATGTTTTTTATGAGTTGGTTCAAAATTTGAACTAGGACACCCTCAGAGGGTAGTGCCAATGAAAAGTGGGCTATGATATTCTCGCGGAGACAAAAAATTCGAAGAAAATTATTTGGGAAAAAGGTATCTATTACATTTGGATGGGTACCACTGGAGGGATAGGGAGTCCACTGTGCCACCACTGCAGATCACATTTTTAACATGCGGATGAAACAATGCCAAATCCCTACTTGATCAGGTAAATCGCGTGTGTACGACCCGAATCTGGTGCGTTTGCTTCGCAATGAGGCTTTCAAGTACGCCGACTTTAACTGCAGTCCTGCTCAATACAAGTCGTTGGAAAAGTCACCCGATGCAGTCAAGTTTGCGTTCAATCGTTGGTTACAATAATTGTATCTTGATGCGTAGCACGTTTTGATACGAGTGCATTTGCAACATAACTTCTATTGCTTAAATCAGCACATCATTTTTTTTACAAACTTTGTGCATTCTGCTGACCATAAACTAAACAAAGCCTTTTATCGTATTTTTACCCTCTGGTTTCTGAATGTGGTTGTATTCAGTACTGTCGTTGATGGGTGACCTGAGTGTGCCTCAACTGTCCAATACCAAGTGGACGCTGGACGCAGCCTCGATCCCCGTCCTGTCCGACTATGTGGCCAAGGCAAAGCGACCGCTGTTGGGCATGAAAAAAGTGGTGATGGTTAGTGTGGGGAATTCCAGATTAGTGATTTTGTTCGGTGACTAGGCTTGTAATTATTTATTTAGCTGTTTCGGTGTTTGGTAAGTCGGTTTTCTCACTTCGCAAGAAGAATTTTATTTATCAAGTAGTTAGATCGGATTAGTTTTAGTTTTCAATTTCTTTAGTTCCCAGTGCAAGACGAAGATGGTGAACCTTCGTCCGGCCACCTGTACATTTGTCGGCTGTGCTTGACCCTCGAGACCGATTGCTCGCTCATTGGACATATCACCAGCGACGAACACGTACAACGATTCATTGTTAGCTATTGAACACACGTTCACAGTTGTTTCGAAAATACCTTACAAAGAAACTTTTTGTTGTCCAAATCCAAAACTCTAGAGTTAACAACTCCAAGAGGAAAATGTTTGCCAGAATTTTTCTCCAAACGATATGAGAATCCGAAGTTTCTGTTTTCCGTAAACAAATAAGGATCACCATATGTAATCAGCTTTGGAAAAAATCATGGCCCATCACTGTGCAATGATCATACTCAAAAGTTTCGATAATGTTTAGAAAGCGAAAGCTAGTTAATTATGAAACAGCACTTTGTGTTTCAGGACCGTTTCTACCAGAAGGCGTACGGGGTGGCATTACAGGGTGCCAGGTCAGCTGATGTCCGCAAAGCTGCATTGGATCAGTACACCAAAGAGATCGCTGACGATTTGCGCAATGCTTGGGATAAGCCGGTTTGTTCAGCATATTTCGGATAAATCCACGCCAATCCGAATTCGAATGTGAAATGACAATCTCTTACATAAACCTACCTTATGATATACCAAACTTGTAATATTACAGTTTGTTACTCACGTTCTATATTTCATCAAGTAAGTAATTCTAGTAATCGTATGGTTTGTTATTTCAGGGTTTGAGTCCGGAGGCACGAGAGCAGCTGGCAAAGGTGAACGCACTCACCCGACTGCAGGGCAAAACTGCCAAATCCGTACCGGCCAGTAAAATCAAACTCAACTTTCCCAAGTTCAAGCTGATTGTCAAGGCTTACCAAAATAAACAAGCTAAGGGTTGGTGTGTTTTATAGGACAGATTTGATTTGAGAAACAGAACGTTATACTTCAGCACAAGTTAAAAAGGGCCTGATGAACTGTATTTTATTGTCATTTGGTAATAAAATGAATATAAGAACGCTCATCGTGCTAGATCACTCCGGATAATTCATTTATAGATGCCGCTAAAACAAAATCGTCAGAAAAAGCGCCAAGCTCATCTGGGCAGAATGCGCCTTCGAAGCAGACGTCTTCAAGCTCGACCAGCAATAATAATGTTGGTTATGTTTTTATAATTGTTGACAGTCTTGAGTGAGTGAGTAAGCGAATGATTGAGTGAGTGAGTGAGTTATTGAGTGATTGAGTGAGCGATGATTGCAGAACTCCAGCAAACGTCCGGCATCACGCACTTCGGCCGGCAGCTCATCTCAGTCAGCGACTGGCATCAACAAAAACATTAGAAAGTTGGCTTGAAATCATTCTGCTCAACTCAACAAAAATGGCTTCTCATGAGAAACTCGCCTTTTTATATCATCAACACCCTACATATATTTTGCCATTGTCCGAGTTAACCAAAGTACCACCGCCCCCACTTGAAAATTTGTGGGTTTATTGTTAATAAAAATGAATGAAAATGTTAAAATGAAAGTGAGATTGAACGCTCTGTTTTCTTATTCTGTACTTTGGTTCCCTCCCTAATTGCTATAGTGGTCTCGGTCTGCTATTAATTTGATGTTTCTGAGTATTTTTAAGCTTCCATTTTTTCTGTTGAGACATTAATTTCCCACTTTGTTTTAGCAACAAGCCTCCACCATGCAGCGTCCCGCCACCGTTGATTATGCCAGCGGTTAGTTTGTGCTAGCAAGTATTGGTTGATTGAGTCTGTATTATGCTTGAATATATATATAATTAGCATAAAAAAGCATACATCAAACCGCAGGAACTACTTGAAAATTTGGTTAATACATTCTTTGTACGTTTATTTTGTTAATCTTTTACTCATTACATAATTGTATTAAGAACGTAATGCGCGGTCCGCCTCCACGGATGCCAATGTCAGTGTCGTCTGGTTACTCGTGCCCTCCACCAGGTGTTGACCACTATCAAATGACCATGCCCGTCATGTCACGTCCACCACCACCCGTCCTTGTCAGCACCCCGGCTCGCATCGATCCTCCGCCAGGTTAAACACATGCAAACAGTAGCAAAGCTGCAGATAGTTGCAACGTCTTAACTAACTATTTGATATATTTTTATATGCATATTCAGCATGTGTTAACCGAAAAATGTATACCACGAATAAACAAATTAAAATTCAATTCTCATGTGCAGGTATCTCGCAAAATGACTGGGACAGCAAAGCGCAGTCGTTTCTGGCTAAAATCGGTGGCGATCTGTCAACGTTTGCCAAGTCCAGCAGTCATAACGGTTGGTATGACAATCAAATTATTGGCTCGGCAGATAAATTTCGTCATGCTTTAATGTTTCGCTACAATTAAAAAAACATCAATATATGCGTTATATGATGATAAATCCTACGTTTTTGAGTCTTTTGTTTGTTAATATAATTGTGTTGTTTTATTATAGAGCCGCCAGCACCAGGCGATGACCAGACTCGACGTCCACCGCCCGTGTCCAAGCCGAGTAGCAAGGCCACCAGCTCCAAGGCTCGGGATCGCAAATCCAGATCGCCCGCCGATCGAAAAGCACCACATCGTTGGTCAATCACCCACTTTTAAAATGATTTTTTTTCAATTTTTTCCAATTGTTTTCAAAAATTCGAAAATCAGAGGTTAGCAAGCAACGTTTGTTTTCTATGCATGTATTGGACTTGGAATTTCTCGTTGCCAGTATGGCGATGAACCTGAATAAACTTGAATGTATTAGTCAACGGAATCAGCTATTTGTAAATTGTTAGTTTCTTAATCATTCCCAACTTCAATATAGATATTAGTTCAAAGTTAAAATGTATTGCCTTGTTGCAGTGAAACACGCTCCTCGCTGTGAGTGTCGTGATTGTGTGCATGAAAAACAGAAGCGAATCAGCAAAGACACTTCGCCGCGAAGACGGGGCTCTGGCCGAAGGTTGACCCGGTCACGATCTCGAACACGATCGCCACGTAGTCGACGTGCATCAAGGTTTATTATTAAATTATTGTTCATTAGATGAATTATCGTATCTTATGTTAATGCTGCTGCTGCTGTTGTTGGTAATATTTTCAGTTCCATAATTAATATGTAGAGAATGATTGTTGATGTTGTTGGAGTTGTCTTATTGTGTTTTTATACAATATGGTTGATAATAATTATATTTTTTAAACCGAGCGAGCATGTATGATTATAGCCGTGACATCTCACCGCTGCGAACTACCTCTGGCGTGTTGTACAGCAATAAACGTCAGCGAACGCGTTCACCAAGCAGACGGTCAACCAGGTTGGCATTCACATCGTTCTACACAGTTTTTTCATGACATGAATATCTGAATATTGTTAATTCAAAGTTCAAATTCATTCAGCTATTAGCCACAATAGCAAAGTTGGGTACCCAATGTTTCATAATAATCATGTGCAGATCTCGTTCACCTTCTCGTCACCGCCGTCGTCGCAGTCGCACTCGATCGCCAGCCCATCGACGTCGACGTGTGTCGAGATCCAGATCAAGATCCAGGTCCAGAACGAGATCGCCTGGACGACGAACAAGTTGGTACTCTGATGATACCGTCAAGCTCTTCGATAGGTTTCGAGATCCTCTAATAATAACCGGTTGTTGAAGATTTCGAAATTGATCGTCTACACAATATGAGTAACAGTAACTTCTTAAGATTCTAGTGAACAGTTGAATTTTTTTCCTTTTGCAACCCTGGTAAGATCAGTGCACTTGAGTCTAAAACCGTCAAACCACGGAGTTCGCACACTCGCTTCGGTGTTGAGTTTATCGTGTTTGTAATGGGACATCACATAATTATCTATATTAACCACCATGACCATTAATCGATGGTTATAGCCCGTTCACCCTCCACGAGCTCACATCAGTCATCGTCCCGCCCTCAGCCCCATACAACCGGGTCCATGATGTCGACACTCGACCGTGAACTGGCCCGTGCACGCAACCAGCCGACGTCCAAGGAACTTGAGATGCTTCAAGCCCTGGCACAAATGGAGCAACAACAACAGGCTGGTGATTCATATAGGCTATAACTAACCGGGTTCTTGCCGGTGTGTTCTTTCCCATTGATGAATTGATCGCAACCACTGGTGGACAACCCAACCCTTCAGAGCGAGGGAACTTTTTTGCAAACAGGGTGGGATTAGTAGTTCTCTTTTGTTCTTCCCTTGTTTGCTAGTGATCAAAACCGAAAAAATCTTAAGTTTAGGAGATCGTCATAGAAATCAAGTTTGAAATTAATATGTAATCAAGTAAATTTTCAGCAGCCAGCGTTCGCCTCAACATTCACGCCCGTGGGTACTGTAGACTCGAATCTGCCCTGGTCTACAAACCAGTTGGATCGAGGCATGCCCACAACGTCCGTTACTAATGCCGATGAAGACAACATGCTGCTCAAGGTAGTTTTGCTTATTTAAAATGAAGATGTGTTTTATGCATTGGATTAATAAAGCCATACTAGTTTTGTGTTTATTTTATTCAGTTAATTTCAGTTGCTGATTGATGAGAGGAAACGTCAGAAGGAAGAGGAGGACCGGAGCACTGAGTTAATGAACGTGCTGAGTCAACTGGCCGGTGCCAGCAGTTCATCAAGTGCTCGCGACATTGCCAGTTCGCTAACCAGTATCAGTAAGGTTGGTTGGGTTTTTGTTAGTAAAAGTCAGTTTCAGTTATTTGTGGTAAGCTTTACTGTCGAGAAGTTATCGTATTTGAATTCAAAATGAAAAGTGTAGAAGGCTGCATTGCAACAGTTAAGTTTTTCGAACGCTATCTAACTATTATTATCGTATTCTGCAATTCCCGATTATCAAGCACTTTCACTGTTGTATTTTAAAATAGAAAGCATCTGGTTTCAGGCGTCCCAGTTGTCGTCGTTCCTCAACGGCAGTTCATCTGACCAATTCGGTTTGACGTCATCGATTGCTTCTCAACCCTACGGGTACGGGCCGACGTCGACCCAGTCGAGTTTGGCTGCTGCACAGACGGCACCTGGCTATGGACGACAGTACTATCAACAAGGTTAGTATTTAATATAATGTTATACCATCATGCTGTCTTTACTATTTATAATTTCTTATTCTGTATAGAATAGCTTTAGTATCTTTGTTTCTACTTGGACTTCTTCATTACTGATAAGTGTTATCTATGATTCCGAAATTTGTATTTCTGCAAACGGTAAATCGGGAAAAATGTGTATTTCTGCAAACCGCTTACTATACAACTAGGATGCTCGCGCTGAATTTGTGGCCACGGAAAAGTAAAACTAATGTCTGAAATACGCTGAGAGAGAAAAAGTGAGTATTCTGAGCAAACTATAGTTGGAGTATCAGAACTCATAAAGCGTTAAAGTAGTAAAGTAATTAATCAACGTGATGTCAGCCGGCACTCAACCAGCTTCATCATCGCAACGATCGGCGTATCTGGGCGATCTGTCTCGGATGTCGGAAGAGGAGCTGTTGGCTGCGATCGCGTCTGCCACCGGCAATGCCGCATCCTCCGATAACCAGTTCGGTTGGTGGAATTTATTAAGATTAATGTTTTACTAAGATTTTCATTTTATTTGTTCCCGTAAGCTGATTTCTGTATTAGAATAGTAATTATGTCTGTTATTTGTTTCTATTTTGTGTAATGTTTTGGCAACGACAACGAACAGTGCAGCAGCATCACACGATTGGGAAAACTTTCAGCACGATTCATCCACGCTTATTTAATTATTCATTTGAATTTCAGGCAGCATTGTTTTTACATTATTAAAAAGCACAAAACATAAAATAAGATGAATTATCTTATTTTATGTTTTGTGCTTTTTAAATTATTTTGAGAGAACCTCATCATTGTTTGTTACATTCAGGAAAATCAGACCTACAGGGTGGTCCAAAAAAAATGACAACACTTTGAAGCTGAATAACTATCGGCACAGGCATCTGTTTTCATTGAAATTTTCAGGTATTATCACCAACATACTAACTTAGAAAAATGTATAAAACCAAGGTGATCGGACAATCACAGCGGCCACCACGCATTAATGTTTGCGAAAATGCGCATGGGTCAAAAACCGCCTAAATCGTGCATGCATATTCAAGGGATGATATGCACGTAATAAATGAAACATTAGATTTTGCTAGTCGATGGTGAAAATTCCACGTTTACATAAATTTTATCGATGGTTTATAAGCATTTTGTTCAATTGGTTTTTATTGTTTCATTTTAAATTAGCAAATTAAACGTTTTTTCAATGTCAAAAGGAGATACACGCAGTTTTCACCTCTGAAACAAAATTTTATCTAATAAAAAATAAAATTTGAAAAATTTAAACTACAAATGTTTCAGAATAAGTAAAAAAGACTCTTGATTGATTACAGGCTAAAATAACTGAGTTTATTGTTTCACAAATCACGTGTAATCAATGTCCTAATTGTTCGCTCGGTTTTTGACCCACACCCATTTTTGCAAACATTAATGCGTGGTGGCCGCTGTGATTGTCCGATCAGCTTGGTTTTATATATTTTTCTAAGTTAGTATGTTGTTGATAATACCTGAAAATTTCAATCAAATCTTGTCTCTGTGCCGAGAGTTATTCAGCTTCAAAGTGTTGTCATTTTTTTTGGACCACCCTGTATAATAACTATTGTAATAAACATGACCCGTTATATGTATACGATCATAAATTCGATACATCGGTTCGGGTGTCAAGGGATATACTCGAAGAAGAAGAAGCCTTATTAGTCCGTGTTCATTGAGTACATTTTGTGATACTAGTGATTAGATCAGATGGATACTATCTTTGTAACGTTAAAATCTTTGTAGATTTGATTATGTTTTTATGTAAAACACAAATGATGCAATTCGGGTTCTTAATGGCTAACGTCAAACCAGCTCCATTATGATTGCATACTCGTTCTGCTCATCTGTGTTTATAGAAGTAATTACAGGTAATGATAATTCGCATTCATAGACGTTTTTTACGATTCGCTGTTGTACCATAATTTCCAAACCCAACTAGCCCTGTCAAATTTATCGTTAGAATCTATGTTTCAGGTATCACATCGTAGTTCGGCATTTGTGATCAATGTGTTTATACTGTGATGATGTGTGTATGTGTATTGTATATGGTGATTACGGTATGTGCATTGACTAACCGGCCGTACCCACCCATCAACAGGTAGTGTCAGCCGACAAGCAGCTCATTCCGACTACCGTCACGATGGCCCATCACGTTCGTCCGCCGATCTGGCTGCACTCGCCGATTTCCTGGCCAAGACGGCACCGGACCGTGATCGTGGTCAACGTCAGACATCAATGGATCTGACCATGGACAGTCCCCTGGTGCCTCTGCCTGGTGTTTCGACCTCTGTATCCAAGTCCTCATCAAGTCGTAGACGTCGAAGGTCCGGTTCACGTGGTCGACCGACAACCAACAAAGAATCGAACGATAACCAGCCGTTTCCTGCGTCGTTTGTGAGTGGCAGCAGCAACAATCAGTCACGTTGGGTCAGCTATTACAACCCGGATGTGGCCACTGGACAGACATCGGAGTACGGTAGGTCGTACGGTGCTGCTGGTACGGCTCGTGGCACCGCCAGTTTTTCACAACCGCAGCCCGATATCGACCCGGTGACAGGACAGCCAACTTGGAGCGATTGGTTCAAGTGATTCATTGATCAAATCATTAAGATTCGTGTTTTAAATGACATACCATTGTTAATCTTTTTAACCGGGTTTTTCAGTTTTGTTGGATTATATTAAATTTTTATATTATGTGGATAGTGTAACTCGTTCAAACATATATGTACGGTATTGGTGGTACAGGCTCTGGTACGGCTCGTGGCACCACCGGTTATGTGGGTGGTACAACGAGACAATTGCAGCCTGATATGGACCCCGTTACAAGACATGACGCATTACTCAATTGGTTCCAGTGATTTATTGATGTGAATTGTGATGATCTTCTTGTTTGATTTTACTTGCGTTAAACGAACTTGCATTAGTACTGTTTTGACTAAATTGATAGCTGATTGTGTGATTGATTGGATGGAAAATTTTATTGCAGATTGCCTGTTTGAGGATTTTATACGTCAGTGGTACACAACCTGGTTATTTGCGAGTCACTGTAGATAGCTTTTGTTCAAAATCGGCAGTTTGGTCGACATGAATCTTGTGGCTTTCAGAATAGCAGGGTTGTCCATCACTGCAATCACGCTTTGTTTTGCACATAACTTTCTATGGTATAGTGGTACGATAATACAACATGAGGTTATGAGTATGTAGACAACTTTTATGAACACATTTCATACGCATCATTGGTTTATCTTTCCTTTCACAGTTCAGTGGATTACTAGCTGATATCCTGTTATTATTGGTTGTTGTGAGACTGTGCCCATACATTCTGAAAACTGTTCATTTATTTTCAGCATTTCACTTCACAGGAAGAATGGGTTTAGTATTGCAGCCGAATGTTATTACACGATACTCAGATGCATAGATTATATTACTTGCACTGTTCAGATATACAGTAAATTAAGCACATGATTTACATCGCTGTGGTCACTAATTTTATTCACATTTCGTTATAGTTTTTGTCACGTCGAATTAGACCAATGGGGCTATCAGCATTACTGATTAGCTAATCATTTTGTGTGCTAGCTGAGGCTGTTCATGGCTACTACTACTTAACTATAGGTAACATGTTTGCCATTTACCATTAATTTAATTGTATGTAGATATCTCACACTTTATGTGGCAGACTATAGTAGTTTTCCGTGTCAAGCACCGCGTCTGATTCGGGGTGCCATATCGTCGATTATATCCATCAATTGTGACGTCACTGTTACTATGTACCACCAACACCTCAAATACTAAAACTGGCACCACTGAACATTCTAGATAAAATTCCAGATCCTAAGGAACTGTAATTTCAAGTAAAGCCACGTAGTTAAAATTAGGCCATGTAATTTTTGGTCGGTCTTGGTACAGATTTGGAGTTGTCCACGATTTGGTTTACTATTGTTATCTTGTTGGCATGCATTAGTTTTATGAGTGATTACCGGTTTTGAGAATGTGCCAGCAGCAACTGGATCGGATGACAACCTGACTCATGATGGTCATGGACCAATAACTTGTTGATTGGTTTCTATGGTGATTTACGATGAAATGAAAACGGGCCGAGTTGTCGTCCATTTTGTGTTGCGAATATTTGAATTATGTTACGTTGTTATGGATGGAATCACAGTGATTTCTAGTTGAATACAAATATTTTTTCTGTTATAACAATTGTCAGACTAAAACAAGTGAACTATATCATTCAATGGTTATGATGGTGTCCACTTTTTCCCTTTATTGAACCGTGTTCTCTCCTTCTCACATTGCTCCATTCAATACTACCCATTGTTCGAGCTGTCACACAATGAATTCAAGTCAAATGAATGAACCGAAGATGTCATGCCTGGATTCGTTCGCAGTCTATATTCGTACTAGACAGCAATAAAACACACTTTTAAAATTCCTTACTTTAATTTGCGTTCAATTTAGTTAGTAAGTTGGTTTAGCGCTTCTAATTGCACAGCATGTAACTTGTTTATTGAGACTAATATTTGGATATGACTGACGTTCAAAAAGTAATAAGTAAGTTATTTTTTATATTAACTACTGTAGACGTAGACCTAAAGTTAAGTTTAACAATAATTAGTCGTAAATGATGTTTCATACTTGTTGGAATAAAGGTCTACATTTTCACATGGACGCGTAAACAATAAAACGGTATATACGTCTGTAGTCGTGCCCGGATAGCTTGAAATCGGCCGGTTGCTTTATGGCATCATAAAATGTGTGATTGATTATGGCTATCAAGGTTAGCGCAAAAATGCAGGGTGCTCAGGCGAAAACTACGGGAATTTAAAAACGTTGCAATCACTGTTTTCCTACGGTTTGAAATTTAATCCCTATAGTGTAAATAAACAAACTCTGATAAACAATACAGTTATTTTGTTACAGTAGTTGTGCTCCGCTATTTCATTTGCTTGAAATTGTGGTATAATCGATACTCGTATTCGGTTTTTGTCAATTTATGTTCATTTTTGTAAATGTAGTATACTTTTAAGATTATTTATCGTTATTGTTGTTTCTTTGCAACAATCTTAACGAATGGGAGCTTGTTTGAAAATGTCTCAACCTCAATGTCGGTGTTGTCTGGGCATAATGTTCCTCGTCAGAACAATACAAATACCAATTAACAAATTAGTTGCTAAACGTTTTGTAGTCATGTTTGGACTGATGTTTTTATGCGTTAAGCTGTGTGAATGCGACGGTGCTCATTTACGTACTAATGAGAGGAAAAAATCTGTTGGCATACTGTTCGAAAAATTGTTGGCCCGTTGTGAAAAATAACGGGAACTACCGTATGTACATAAGTACCCTAGTAGAGCGCCGTCGAACACATAATTGATGCACATATGTCGAAGGCACATCCAATTTATGCCTGTATTTATTAATACCATTGCCAACCCTGAAACTTGCATCTGGTTTGTTTGAACAGCACTTTATTTGGTATGTTTCAACAGCTAGTAAACTACAATACCTACAGGCTACAATACATGATGAAATTCTGTATCTCTTGGTTGAGTTTGAGTGTGTGCGTTTCGTATCTGGTACGTTGTCCGAATGATGAGCTACTCGTATGATAGCACTACGACAAGACATCTAACAGAGCCGTACTGTCTGACTTGGAGGTGTCGTGACACTTGGCTTCTCAATCAAAGTTGTGTGGTGGTGCACTGAATCAGGTCATGGTTGGCCACGCCCCACTGGGTTGCTATGACATTGGGCACATGCTATTGGGGTGCCCATCGCTTGTATCAACCACCATTATAATTATGTAATCGGCGCATCACATTACCCCATTGTACATACATGTGTACATATGTAGTACTGTATGTATGTACCTGTTGGCATCTGGTTTGTATGTATTTATGCAGTGGTACATACACTTTTACGTTTAATTGTAGTCTGTTTAATTGCGCCACGCGCAGCTGCTGTGGTTTAAGTGATTGCCCGGATTGTTTGATAATTACAACAGTTGTGAATGTGCTAATCCGATGAAACTGGTACTTATGTATGTACGCTGTATTATAATTGTGGTCTGATGCGCGTTCGTATTTCATGGTTTTTAGTCATGGCCTGGCTGTATAGTGTCCAGCTGGGTAGTACTTGACTAATAACTGACCACCGACCAAATTATTCGCCGGCTTTTTTAGTACGATTCGGTGGGCGTGGGTTGTTGATTGTTCGGCAGCTGATCGACTAATAATCGTTGTTTTTGACCCAACTGAATTGTAGCATTTCATATTATATAATTTCAACAGATTATTTCGGTTAACTTTAAGAAGTTGCAAGTATGATTTACATAAATATGCGACTAATATGTGCTTAGCTGATAATAAACAAATATGAAGATGGAACTATGCGTGAATGTATTGACGACGCACTGGTGATGTCGACGGAGCACTATGACCGGCATATTCTCTTGGTCGTCGCATGCAACCATCGGCACCACACGACCCTGGCACAAGACTCAGGTACATACCTACAGTACATAATGATAGTGCCATCCTATAAGTGTACATGTTTCAGGGTGCACTGGGTCGAACCGTCCTGCCATTGTTGGTTGTCATCTCGTACGCATTTCTGGGTGCCGTCCTCTTCTACTTTGTTGACTCGAACGGACCATCGGACGAAGTTGTGTCCACGTTTGAGGACCACATAACCCACGAGGCACAGGAGTGTCAGGACGCGTACCTCGGCAACTCGACGTTGATGGCGGCTTCGTTCAAGACCATGCGAAACAGTACCAGATACTTTCGGAATCAACGTCGTGATCTGCTGCTGTTGACCGTCCGACTGGCCAAGAACGTTACGATGAGTTGTCGTAATGAAGTCAAACACAATCAATACATGACCATTCTGCAGACCATATTCATGTGCTGGACTGCCTGTACCACCATCGGTTACGGTCAGACCGATATGACGCCCGAGACATGGGGTGGCAAGGTGTTCATTATTATATACTCCGTGTTCGGTATACCCATCATGGCATATGCCCTACTTGTATGCGGTGATACGTTGTTCAAGATCATGTGGCAGATGTACCTCGTGTTTCAGAGAAGGGTGAGTTGTTCTGTGAAGGTTCACATAATAATGCATGGTACGTAACGAATTCACGCTTTTTACATACTGAAACCTTTTCATATGACTATTTGTACATCTGTAACTGTAAATATCTACAGAATGACAAGCAAACGTTTCGCGACTGAGCAGTTACTGGGAAAAGTTAGATGTGCTATCCGACTGCAGTAATGTGGTTTTTGATAAATTTGTGTTGTCCAAAAAATATTTAAAAACTTTCAGCGATTCTCTGCTGTTTCAGATGGATATAAGAAAATACACGAATTCATTGATAACTAGTTTTACATCACTACTGATGAATGCTCGTAAACTTTATTCTTACTCTCGGAGAAAAACATGCTTCTGCCAATGCGTGTTACCGCAGTCTCCCAGCTTGTCTATAAATTTCACTGGCAGAACCCAAACTTTATTCTGAATGTTTTGTATATTTGATCACTCACTTTTGGTAAGCCAATAATTTTTCAGATAATGAGGAAGAAGAAAAGGCAGATGCGACGCCTGCATCCGGCCGACTTTCCGTTTTCGGTGGCGTTTCTGATGTTTATAGCTTGGTGGCTGCTGTCATCACTGTGGTTTATGCTCATTGATGAATTCAACTATCTCGATTCGTTCTACATGGTGTTCTGCAGTCTCACCAAGATTGGACTCGGTACGCTCACTTGCATACTTTTAGCTATACAGCAAATTGCCTTCATCACACTGTATGTAAAAAACACCATCGAATTACAGTAGTCTTCATATCATATCACGTTCAATATAAACCTTGATTCAAGAAGTAATTATTGAAAAGCGATTCAGCAAATGTCATTAAGTCAGTGTCAGTGACTGAGTGACTTCCTGAATGAATGAGTGAAGTGAGTGAGTGTTTTGGGTAATTGAATGAGTCAGTGAGTCTGTGAATGAGTACGTGAGTAGTTGAATGAGTGAGTGAGTGCGCGTAAGTAATTTAATGAGTTAGTGAGGATGCGAGTCCGTGATAAATTAAATGAGTGAGTGAGTTTTTTTGGTTATTTAAGGTGACAAGGCGCCGGGCGTTGACAATGCGTTATCGCAGATCACAGCCATGTTCCTTATATTGTTCGGTATGATGCTGATATCGACTGTGTTCTCATTGGCCATTATTAAACGGAACAGACTCAGCGATCAGATACTCGAACAGATCATGAAAGGTCAGCTACACCACTATTTCGATATTGCTTCCTGCTTATTTAGTCGTGCATAACTACAAATGTCGGCACATTTTGAGGCTTTGCTCGTCGCATGTCTGCTTCAGTGTTGCAGTAATATGTTTTTCTTAATGACTTAGTTCAGGGACTTATTAGTTGGTTAATAATAACGAGTGATTTACTGTGTAGTTCATTGTCATTGATGAATCATGACATTACAAGATCATTGATGAAATGTGCCAATGATAACCTCAATGCATTATTTTAGGAGCGCACACAGATTTTGTGGCTCCGCCCCAGGCCGACGAGGGGGCACCCGCTCAAAATGGCCATTTACCAAACGGCGATATCGAAAAACAGATACCAGAAAGAGCAACCATAGAAAATAATATTGGATTGGCCATGAAAGAGGTGAGCGAAGATGTTCGAGAAACCTTTTTTACAGTTTTTTTATTCCAATATGTGTACGGTAATGGACTTTAGGTACTTGGCATTTGATTTTGCTGATAGTTCATCCATGAAAATTTTCGCATCAAATTTATTTCCATTGGTTGTCGTTGATAATGTTATTTTGTAAATATTCAGGTTGAGTATTTTTTTTACATCTCAGCGATATTATTGTATGCAAGATTATTGCAGGTAGAACGTCTTTACCTGGTTGATGCTGGTGTAATGGCAAAACTAGTCAACAATTCCCAGCGCAAGTGGCTGGCACAGCAGCTGCAACGCGTCCACAAAATGCGACATGTACTCACTCAGGTCAGCATTTCTTTTATCATACTGGTTTTTCCTCATGTCTCTCAATCCAAAATTGTTGTATGACCGCTTGAGTTCTTTTAACACCACACTTCTGTGTAACTTTTTTTTTATATGACACTTATGGACGAGAAGGAAGCGGAATGGTGGAGTTCCCCCTTCTTTGGCGAGTAAAAAAGTTTCAGTTTGATTCTTACGATGCATGTGATATGCCTATTCCCCGCTATTTGACGAAATTTTCCTCCCATTGTAAGGTTAGCTCGTAAGTCAGTGGTATATGACTGATTGATTGCAATTGTTTCAGGTGGATCACCCGGTGCAGATCGACCGAACCACACAACCGCATCCACCTCGATTATGGAACACGATGACACAGACAGACGCCAGACAGACAGTCGAACAGAAGGTGGTGGTCAGACGACCCACCGAACGCTCATATGAAGCCGATCTCAGGTTCTTCCCCAAGGCCGATCAACCGTTCAGCCTTGACTTTCGGTGATCTATCTCTTTGTTTCTGGCTGCCGTTCGTCGGTGATTGAAATTCGCTGAGAATGCAATCAGATACACTGTAAATATAGCGTTATATCTCATCGTCAACATGGGAGAGATTTATCTAGTTTGCAACAACAGCAGTCCTGCTAAACCTTGTGTGCTGATAATGAGTGATTTAGGCTTCACTGTTGTAAAATATGGTGTCATGTCATGTCAACTGAATAGAGTGGATTTGAGACTAGCGTTTGATGGTAATGTGTCATTATCAGACATTCATAGATATTTTGCGCGAAGTAACTACACTTGACTGCAATGTCATGAAGTGGTTATACGCTTATACCGTATATACGATTACATTGTATGTTTTTGTTATTCCTCAGTGCATTTATCGTATTTCTGGTGCTATTTTTTGGTTAGTAAAGATCACGATTGTACAAAATATGTCATGTCTTAATTAATTGCTTGCCAATATGGACGGCATATTGAAATCGATCACATAGAAAGTGTACAACTGCTGGGTACGTTTTTATTAGCGAAAAAGTGGATGTTTAAAATGTGCCAATTAATTAAAATGTTTGTGATATATGATTGATGCTGGGTAATGCGTTACGGTGCCTTATATCTTTATTACATTCATCATATTATGCTATCATCTGTGATACTAACATATTAAATACTAACACAATTGAAACGCCGGTCGTTGTCAATCCATAAATTATGTACTCCCGAAATTCTAAGTGAACTCGATAAATCATCGACCACCTCAATTAATGTACAGAAACAGAACACAATATCACTAGTGAACCGGAATGTGGGTAGAGTAGAATTCCCCTTTCTTTGGCGTTTGAAAAAGGTATAACTTGTTCCCCAAAGTGTAAGTAAATGGCCTGAAAACTCAGAAAATACCCTTTTTGACAAATTTCCATTCATTTGGAGGATTAGCTCGTCCGCCAGTGCACAATAGCGTGATCAGAGGTTGACTAATACAGGGAGGGCTTTATTCATATTATGTCAGACGGTTGGATATAATGTTGCAATACCGAAGTAATGTTTATTATTGATCATTGATGTATGTAATGGGTCAAGTCGTACCACTCCATGACTGGCACGCTCATCCCGTGTGCAAGCCGCCTTTTTGGCTAATCACACTGTACGCAAACTGTTTTTCATTTGTCTCAACTCATTGAACCTGCTGATTAGTGAATCAATAGAATAACAGGATGCATCAACTTCTGTTACAGAAATTTTACCGATAAACTTTGGTTTATATTATATTACTTATCCACACATAAAGCCGTAAATGACGTTATACACCCGACCGACCGGTGCAAAAAAGATTTTTCTCAATGACTATAGCAGGGTCAGGGTATCTTGTTACTAATTATTTTTCTGATAACTTTATACTGAACAATTAATAAGTTGGGCATGTTTAATATTATGTTATACAAATAAAGTGTGAATAGGTGAAAATTTTGAATAAGTTTGAACGCGCGCCGAAATTTGAATGCGCGCCAAAAGGATTACGGTAAAAACCTCGGAGTAACGAGAAACTGTGACCAGACTTTATCATGTTCTCGCCAAAACTTCAATCTGGTTCCAATCTAGCTGAAATTTATTGTGAGATATATCTGGTAATGATATTCTCATCCCGATGGTGTTAATGGTATGATGATATGAGCCAGTGACCGTACGTGCTTCCCACTCAATCATGCTCCATACTTGTGGTGCACCCGTTAACACAAATAGTGTCATGTAATCAATTAAATTACGACAAATGGCCAATTTCGCTAACTGGCTTTCAACAAAAATTTATAGAAACGGTTGTTATTTATTCTACATCGTTTGAAGTGTGGGGATAGACGGGAATCGTCAAGAAATAGGTGGTGAAATCAAGCCGTTTACTGATGTAAGTAAGTGATGTCCGGGTTATAACTCAAGACTGCTTACTATTTCAATTTTCAGATACTAAATATGTATTTTATTGTAGACTATTTTGATAAAAATATAAAAACTTCCTTGTTCAAAACCATATGGCTCACAAAAAACAACAACTGACATGACATCGAATGAGAACTGGGTTCGATGCACTTGAATGTTTCATTGGATGGTACCTGTTAACTGATCCGTTAATTAAATTACCATGTGGGCTCTAACAATGAAAACGCAACTGTGAACAACAATGAGCATCACATTGTAAAAATGTATTTCGGCGTCAGTTATTTTTGGTAAATTTTGACAAAAGAAACAAGATTTCAGGACACCAGCGACTGGGTATGAGGTATAGTTGGGGAACGGTACATAAATTTTTACATTGGAATTGTAATAATGGAAATTGGGTGTTGCGAGTGGGTTGATCTTGATTAGGTGATTTGGTTGAAGAGTTGGTGACGGGGAGCATTTACATACATAGAATGCCGTGGTAAATAATATTTTTGATGTTAATTTGCATTAATCGTGCTATTACTACAATAACTTCCGCCGTAAAAGGTTAACATTATTGTAGTGTAGCTATATCTACGTATAAGCAGTAGGTTCAACTTCACACGTGCCCTGTTTACATTCAAACGGGGAGAAAATTCAATGCCATAAACACAACTTCCACTGATAATACTCAGGTAAACAACCAAACAATTCGATATTTTGTACTGCGTTGCATATATTTTTACAACAGATAATAACCAGGAACGAAAACACGTAAATTTTCCGTGGTACTGCCAAAATATTGTTTATTCCTTGGTTCATACTGCGCACAACCGCTTGTTGGTTCGTTAAATCCGTGCTACATATGTTCACTCACATATTTGTTATGGTCGTGACGTGATTCACATTGCCCATTTTGATGGTCTTTACCATTTCTTGGTCGTTTTGTTTTTTTCTGTTCTGTTCTATGCAGGCCTGATTGCTTTTAAAGAACAAGTCAGTAATGAAGCACAAAGAATGTTCATTTTGGTGTGATGAATTTTTTTTTATCGTCAAATGAAAACCGTTTAGTCGGTCGTTATATTTCCAAATTTGCAGCAATTGAATCTGACATTGATGCCAACAGTTTCAACAACGATGTCAAGATAAAGAAATGAACTATAATTATAAAAATGCACTTTCAGTGAGCAGCCTATAATCGAACAGAACAATCTCATCCTCAACATGAAGCTGATCATCCTGGATGACTACGATCAAGTGGCAGACTTTGCTGCTCGCTACATCATGCGCAAGATCAAGGAGTTCAAACCCACTCAAGATAAACATTTCACACTCGGATTACCTACGGGTTGATTTTATTTTGTTAACTCAATTTAACATGTCTGAATGATACTTATAGATTTATGAAATGTTTAAGTAAAAAAAGTATAAGCCTTTCAGTATTCTAAATCTTGATAATATGGGTATCAAAACGTCATTGGCTGTCGTTTTTCCTTTTTGCACCGAACCGTCCATCAATTGGCCTTAACGTTTACCGTTTTTTGTATTTCTCCAGGCAGCACGCCACTCGGCACCTACAAGAAACTCATCGAATTCCACAAAGCCGGCAAACTATCGTTCAAGTTCGTAGAAACGTTCAACATGGACGAGTATGTGGGTTAGTCTGCGGTACGGGCCATGCCAGGTTGATAATTGAACTAAAGAGCTTCTGGAGATTCAAGTGAAAAAATGACACGTCAACGTGTCCAACCCAGTGTAACACCCACTGAACATAATGATTGCATGTTATAGCATACAGCTGTTGGGTTGAGTTGAGTCGGACAGCAGACTATTGTGCATCATTTTCTCTCACATTTGATGCAGCTAACGATTCACAAGTTGGAGTAGTTAACACTACAACTTTTCACTTGAATCCCAGGCAGCCCTTTATATAAATATCAGTTAAGGGCACGTTGTATGACTTATAACTCTACACTTGTATTGTAATTAACAATATTTTTTGTAGGATATTGTTCATTTGCAAAATGTATTAATCCTATTATTACAAATGACCGTTAATCAGGCATCGCTCGTGATCATCCGGAGAGCTACCACTCGTTCATGTGGTCCAACTTTTTCCGTCATGTCGACATCCAACCCAACAACGTGCACATACTCGATGGCAACGCAACAGATCTTACGGTTGGTTCGCTGATTTGATTCATTGCTTATAATCGTTGTGTACTGTTTGTTTGTACCATATAAACATTGCAGAAAGAGTGTGATTCATTCGAAGCAAAGATCACGGCCGCCGGGGGTATACAGCTATTCGTTGGAGGTACAGTTTTTGGTTTTCAATGTTTTTTTATTTGAACGGGTTTTTTGTTTATTAAATATTTTTTTATAAATGTTTTTATTTTTAAAATAGTATGAGTTTGTTTTAGGCATCGGGCCGGATGGACACATCGCGTTCAACGAGCCTGGCTCCTCACTGGTGTCCAGGACCCGGGTAAAGACACTGGCACGTGAGACCATACATGCTAATGCAAGGTATTACATTTACATACATACTAAAGATAATTATAAAAAATCGTGATCAATTGTTAGAGTAAACCTTGTCACAAATTGTCAGCGTATGTATGCACATCCAAACCTCCAAAGGGAAGGAATTTTGTCAAAGAATGGGAGTCAGTTTTGAGACCATTTCGCCTAAACCTTAAGGAACCAACTGCACTTTCTAAACTCGGCAAAGAAAGGGGAATTCCATGTTTCCCACCCTTCTCGTTCGCAAACTATGCTTTTACAAACGTCAGGTTTTTTGGCAATGACATGAACAAGGTGCCGACGATGTCGTTGACGGTGGGCGTGGGTACGGTAATGGATGCCAAGGAAGTCATGATCATCATCACTGGCGCACACAAGGCACTCGCGTTGCATAAGGCCATTGAAGAGGGCGTCAGTCACATGTGGACTGTCAGCGCGTTTCAGGTTACTCGCAATCACTCACACCAACTCATGTGTTACCAGCTCACGCACCAACTTTTTATGCCACTCACTCACTCATTTACTCGCTTACTCGCCGACTCACTCACTCACTACACTCCTCACTCAACAACTCACACTCACTCACACACTCGCTTATTAACTCACTCACGCACTCGCTCATTAACTCACTCACGCACTGACCAACTCACTAACTCACTCACCAACTCACTGATTGGCAGATGCACAAGAACGCCATGTTTGTGTGCGACGAGGACGCCACCCTGGAGCTGCGCGTTAAGACGCACAAGTACTTCAAGGGTCTGATGGACATGCACAAACATCTTGTCGATGACTACTTGGAAGAAACTGACACCAAATGATATCCATCTCTGTTATGGATCGAATTGTAAAAATTTTGTTTTATACATAGACCAACGTTCTTTTCTACTGATGCTCATGATATCTTCGTTTTGAGGTTTATCTGCTTATATTTTTTAGAATAAGTGAAAGAGGTTTTGTTGATGTTTCGAAACATTGCGTTTGGCTTGCTATATTCTTGTTATATTCTGTTTGACGACAACACTGTTATGTACTTGTTTCTCTCCTATCCTATTTTTCTATCAGCATGAGTTATTCTCTGCTGTTCATGATGTTCTTTTACATTTGTACATATACATTATTTGCCTTATTTATTGCCCTTCATGTTTGTCAGTTAGTCTGATCAGCTTGAACTGTCCAACGTTAAATCATGTATAAACTGTCATTGTCCCACTTTACAAAGTCAAGATTCATTATTGTAACGTTTGTTCCAAAATATTTTCTTCGGTTAGATGTAAACAAAAAATTCATATTCAGCTTCAAATTTTTTTTAAACCAAGAGTGGGACGAACATTTTACTAGTCACTGTTTTGTTACTGTTTTCCTTTCGTTTTGTATTGTTCATATTTTATTAGACAGATACTTATTACATGTGATAATTATTATTTCACGTACAATTGATGAACGAAATGAAATTATTTGAAAGCGAATCATTGGATTTGTTTAAAATCTTTTTTTCTAATTAATGACGATGTCCGTGAGAGAAGAAATTTTGAAAAATGGCTGAAATGCATGCATGTAACAAATCTGTGATTAGACCTATGTATAATAATCATTTAGCAAGTACAGAAGTCGTTAAAAAAGCAACAAACGTTTTTTATGCCAAAAAACAACTGTTCACATTTCTGCATAACAGAACCATAACCTGTACTGTAGTCACATTTGTTTTTCAAGTATATTAATCAAGCAGACGGCTCTATAATTGCCAAAACAACTAGTTCAGATGTGACCAGACACACTTATTTTGTGAAGTTGGTTGCCGAGAGTACGTTTTTGTTTGATACACACTGTTATTGATGACCTTGGATGATATCAATGAAGCCATACGTTTAATCATCAACAAACACTTGCAAATTTAGGTGCTGTTGTTTGCTTTATGCCACAAACAGTAGTGTGCCAGCCGAGTTTTGGAAATCGAACCCATTAACTAAATAACATACACAAAGTGGCGCGTTAATCAACTGAGCCATGCGGCTTCACTCTGTGTTACTCACTCACTGAAATACTCATTTTCTCACTTACTCAATCATTCATTCATTCACTCATGCAGTCACTGACATACTCACACCGATTCACGGTTCGCGATGACCGAAAATCATCGAAAACCTCATCGAAACTTCTTAATAATAACTAGGGAAACCCAGCCTCAGAGTTCTGGAAGTGTTTGTTTTCGATTGAATCGAGACGAAACTCAAAGATTCATTTCATTATGTTGGTTATAAAATCACATGCAGTGGCACTACTCGGGTGAAATAGAATGCGATTGAGGAGTGTTTTGATGCGGTTAAGTTGCGGATGTTGTTGCGCTGTAAACGTGCGCGTAACTACAACAACAACATTAGCAACGATCCCAGCAACAACAACAACAACAACAATAACAGCAACTGCAACAACAACAACAACAACAACAACAACAACAACAACAACAACAGTAACACGGCGCGGTCAATCAAGGACAAGGTTACAACTTTTAATCATGCTGATCACATAACAACGTGCGTTGATGTATAGCCCTCTTCTGGTACTGTACACTGACAAGCTGGCTGCTCGCTAACATCCGCCATCGGACAAATCCATAGGTTAGAAAAACTAAAAAATTGAAGTATTCAAGTAAATAAGTTATTTATTCATATTCTACATTATCAATGTTTTTTATTCATCTTATATGATAATTTATGAGATGACCTACAGAAGTATTTTGTTCATGATAATTAACAACGTACTTTTTAGTTTCATGTTTATGAATATCCTACAATTAAATAATTTTGCAAAACTAGGCAAACGATTTACATTATTGATTTGTACCTGAATAGATTCGATGAACACAATGTGTCGGGATTTCAACTATGTATCAGTCTTTGGACAGCGTCAGCAACAACAACAACAACAACAGCAGCAGCAACAACAACAACATTAATAATTACCAAGTTTGGAGATGATGTTGAGCGACACGACTTGGTGGCGACCTGACAGACATCTCTCATCATCTCGAGTCAGTCATCCAGTGACGAATGCTTATTTTTATTCAGTTGATTTACGCAAAGCAGTGGTATTCTGACCTTAAATGAGGAAACTTGAACCTCAGAAAACGAAATGCGTCGATTGTTGAAGATCATGGTGAAACAGAACTGAAGATGTTTAATGAGCACTGATCAACCGCTACTCGTTCAGGCCAGTATGGATGGATCTGAACGAGTTGAGTAGTGCAACGTCAAAGCACGTGTTTACAGCATTATGACAGATTTGATAGTCAGTCAGTCAAACAGGTACAAACGGTCACATTCATTCAGAGTCGGTCACTAATAACCGATCCAATCTCTAAACGAGGCAATTACAAACGTGCAAGTTGCTCAAACTGCTTTATCACGTACACGCGAACGACAGACATACAAGCTGAATATGACAGATTCGTTTGGACTAATCCTGACCACCATACCATTGTGTGCCTGCCCGTTTGTCCGTCTGCCCGGCTGTCTGCCCGGCTGTCTGTCTGTCTGTCTGTCTGTCTGTCTGTCTGTCTGTCTGTCTGTCTGTCTGTCTGTCTGTCTGTCTGTCTGTCTGTCCGTCTGCCCGGCTGTCTGCCCGGCTGTCTGTCTGTCTGTCTGTCTGTCTGTCTGTCTGTCTGTCTGTCTGTCTGTCTGTCTGTCTGTCTGTCTGTCTGTCTGTCTGTCTGTCTGTCTGTCTGTCTGTCTGTCTGTCTGTCTGTCTGTCTGTCTGTCTGTCTGTCTGTCTGTCTGTCTGTCTGTCTGTCTGTCTGTCTGTCTGTCTGTCTGTCTGTCTGTCTGTCTGTCTGTCTGTCGTCTGTCTGTCTGTCTGTCTGTCTGTCTGTCTGTCTGTCTGTCTGTCTGTCTGTCTGTCTGTCGTCTGTCTGTCTGTCTGTCTGTCTGTCTGTCTGTCTGTCTGTCTGTCTGTCTGTCTGTCTGTCTGTCTGTCTGTCTGTCTGTCTGTCTGTCGGTCTGTCTGTCTGGCTGTCTGTCTGTCTGTCATTCTGTCTGTCTGTCTGTCTGTCTGTCTGTCTGTCTGTCTGTCTGTCTGTCTGTCTGTCTGTCTGTCTGTCTGTCTGTCTGTCGGTCTGTCTGTCTGGCTGTCTGTCTGTCTGTCATTCTGTCTGTCTGTCTGTCTGTCTGTCTGTCTGTCTGTCTGTCTGTCTGTCTGTCTGTCTGTCTGTCTGTCTGTCTGTCTGTCTGTCCGCCTGTCTGTCTGAGACATCACGATTACTATCGTCGTATGGTTGTCAGTTAAACACTAGGCTCGATACTTTCAAGTTCAGTTTTTTTCATATGGTTTACCCATCTCGATTTCACCAGTTTTTAACACGTTGCCTGAACCAACCCACAACGGTAGGAACAATTCAGGTGACTGTGCGTCAGCAGACGGTACTTACAACGTCACCCAGACGGTAGGTACAACATCTGTCAGACGGTAGGTACATACAAAGCCAGCCAGACACCTGCATCCCAGCAGTATCACTTCCACAGTATTCCATTTAAATCAGGTCATAAGTACGAGCTGACACGCCCCGTCCCCATCATCATCTCATTGCATCAATCAATCCCCGTTTGTCTCGAAGTCTCTGTATCGTCTGGTTAAGTGATTTCGTTCCTAAACGCTGTCTACACGTCATTTAGTTCATTGTTTCTGTTTCTAGCAGACAGATAACCATCAATATAGTTTCAGTGTGCTTTATCCATATGCTTACGCGGTTACGCCTACTCATTAAACCGCCTAATTTAGTAATAAAAATCACAACCTGGTTGTCAAGCTGCGTTTCGTATTCATCGCATCTATATAATATATTGATCAGACGTTTATTGGTGAATACAGATACCGGTTTTGAGCATTTCCCATAAACAATTATGTATATACATATATATTATGCATTCCATAAATCATTTTTTCGTATATTTCATTCCGCTTCATTCACTAAAGGCAATGAAAGTCTAGTCATACAACACTGTTCACTATTTTTTCCTGGCATTTCTCAGCTGACTTAATTCGAATAGATCGAAGTGACAATGAGTTCGGATGGAATGAGGTGAATGAATAGTACTGACTGATTGACTTACTTTATGAATGAATTAAAGAATGACTGACAAACTGACGAACTTCCAAGCTGACTGACTGATTGATTGATTGACTGACTGACTCGTCTATAAATGATGACGATGTGACAGGACGGGATGAGATGGTGTGTTTAATAGAGGCAGTCAGCTGGTCTCGTCTACATATCGCCGGTCACCGATCTTTGATCATAACAGACGTACAGGGTGGCCGACCAGTCTACATTACATGTCTTGAATCTACATTAAAACCATGTAGGACTCTAATTGACTGCTCAGGCTGACCAACGTGTCCCAGTCTCAACTTATCATCTGCTCTGGTTATTTTCATAACAATGTTGATTGAGAAAAGAACCACTTTTATTGATCTAAGCTCCAGTTGGACTGCACCAGAATATGATGACCTGTTACTGGGTTCATTACTGTTACTCGTTAATGGGATGCCCTGTAGCATGTAGCCCATCGCCAGCGTCAGTCACCCGAGGGAGACACACCGCTCGTCCACTATCTTTCACGAGATCAGACAACCGACCAACCAGTCAGCCCAACTCAGGTAGTCAGTCATTCAGTCAGTCATCCTCGTCAGCCCAGTCAGTCACGAAGTGTCCTGCTTTGTTGACTGGCATGTCTGTAATAATGGTTCAGTGTAAGTAGCGTTTTCAGCTGTTTACGAGACTAAACTCGGATGCACGCCACTTTCCTACTGCATTGTAAGATTACTCCGTGCGTGATTTCTTGCAGACATGAAGTAGGAGTGTCCACTAATTTTGTGGCATACTTATGTCTGTGTGTCCATGTATGGCATATGTCTGTGTCTTAATAACGTCTTAATCATGGCACTCATTCGGATTTAATCTCCTAATCCAATGAGAGTACGATATATAGTAGACCTGGATGCATCTGCTTGTTTCATGTCCCGAATGTCGCGCTCAACACCGAGACGTTGCTTTTTGCCCCGGACCACTGGATACCAGTATTTCTGTGGCTCCCTGATACATTCATCATATCAAAAACAAAGTGACTTTTCGCCTAGGTGAAACGTGTTGTGTTGTTGACCGGTTATAAGATATTTGTGCTGGTTCACGATAATTCTCAAGCAGTCTTTGTTGATGTCCAATTTTCTCTTTATTAAAAGCAGCTTTTTACTAGGTTTCTCTGTCGTTTTTAGATGTTGCCGTGTTGTATGGATAGCCGCTCAGCTGAGCAGATGAGCAGCTCCTAGATTTTACATCTAAGTACCTATGTGAATGTACACGTTTACGTTCGTCTCCTCATTTGTTCATTTCACGGTTCAGCCCAACAATTGCAATCAAGCATGTTCACCGATTGAATAATAATATTTGCTGGTTAAAAGTAGCGAATGGTTTTGGTAAGGTGAGTTATCTATCCGCTCATACGGGTCTGATTACTGCATAAATTATTCGTAGTGGTTGTTCGTCTATATGATTGACCGCATATATTACGTTGAAAAAGTTAGGACCGTTTTTGTGGCCTCAAAAGGGGCTACACCAAAACCTTTTTTTATAAATTTGCTTCCTCAATGGCGAGGCGGATATTACTTGACGAAACGTTAGATGTTTTATAGAATAGGGTAAACATGTGGTTCGATACGTTTTCACTTGTCTAAGGATCAAATCCCAACGTTCTTCTTCACAGAGCTCTATTCTCTGTTGATCTCTTTCGCTATTCAGGTCCACCAATATATGAGTTCGATGAACGTAGGTACAGACAGCATACTATCACTGTTGCTGTTGTTGTGGTCATTGTTGTTGTTGTTGTTGTTGTTGTTGTTGTTGTTGTTGTTGTTGTTGTTGTTGTTGTTGTTGTTGTTGTTGTTGTTGTTGTTGTTGTTGTTGTTGTTGTTGTTGTTGTTGTTGTTGTTGTTGTTGTTGTTGTTGTTGTTGTTGTTGTTGTTGTTGTTGTTGTTGTTGTTGTTGTTGTTGTTGTTGTTGTTGTTGTTGTTGTTGTTGTTGTTGTTGTTGTTGTTGTTGTTGTTGTTTTTGTTTTTGTTTTTGTTGTAGATTTGATCTAGTTTCTATTATTGTTGTACTCCGTATCACATACAATGTCAGAAATGCCTTTTGATAGTTTTCTGTTGTATGTACATTTTTCTGACTTTTAGTCCTAATCATATCAAATGATTATAAAAAATTTCTAAACAGGTAAGAATAAGCTTCTCATTCGTCCAAAAAAAGGTTGTTGTACTGTAGCAAATGATTGGATCAGCCAATCAGTGCTGAGTACATGTCTAATTGGTGCTCATCACAACAAACTGATTTTTTCATATCAGATAATGAGTTTAAAATGTATTATCGGGACTTTATTATAAAATTGATATGCAAACGTCATACCATATCATGTCATACTCCATTTGCACAAATACTATCCCATCCATCACACATTTTACGTGTCAAACAACCGGTGAAGCGACACCCGTGTTTTTGCATCCGACCCAAGGTGATCATCATGTTACTGTTTTTTGTCCGCAACGGTCGGATGTCGGTGCGCACAAAATTGGAACCGACACACCTACAGACATACATACTTACTTACTGTACTAACATACAGACATACGATGCGTTCATCGGTTAGCACTTTTCTGGAACAATTCGTGTAAAACCTCTCCTTCACCAAACTGTTCTAACATACTGCCAACAACCCGTCCGGATCTCAGGTTAACCGGTCAAATATGAATGTAAAGTACTTAGGCTAATAATCTTATTCAAATCCGTTCGAAAGTTAAAAATACCAATCTATCATAAATGGGGATTGTTTTTGTACCTTGCCCGGCCATACTTGATTTCAAACATTTTGCTGAAAGAATGGAACGCACTTTGTCGCATGTTGACCAGCCTTTTAATCGGTCTGTTATTAATTACCAAATCAGCAAAAGATGCAGACACCCATCAGTGAAAAGTAATTATTCAAAGTTTTTCTTGCGCGTGTACATTAGTGCGTGAGTGGGTGAGTGAGTGAGGGAGTGAGTGAGTGAGTGAGTGAGGTAGTGAGTGAGTGAGTAAGTGAGTGAGTGAGTGACTGAGTGAGTGAGTGAGTGAGTGAGTGAGTGAGTGAGTGAGTGAGTGAGTGAGTGAGTGAGTGAGTGAGTGAGTGAGTGAGTGAGGGAGTGAGTAAGTGAGTGAGTGAGTGAGTGAGTGAGTGAGTGAGTGAGTGAGTGAGTGAGTGAGTGAGTGAGTGAGTGAGTGAGTGAGTGAGTGAGTGAGTGAGTGAGTGAGTGAGTGAGTGAGTGAGTGAGTGAGTGAGTGAGTGAGTGAGTGAGTGAGTGAGTGAGTGAGTGAGTGAGTGAGTGAGTGAGTGAGTGAGTGAGTGAGTGAGTGAGTGAGTGAGTGAGTGAGTGAGTGAGTGAGTGAGTGAGTGAGTGAGTGAGTGAGTGAGTGAGTGAGTGAGTGAGTGAGTGAGTGAGTGAGTGAGTGAGTGAGTGAGTGAGTGAGTGAGTGAGTGAGTGAGTGAGTGAGTGAGTGAGTGAGTGAGTGAGTGAGTGAGTGAGTGAGTGAGTGAGTGAGTGAGTGAGTGACTAGTGAGTGAGTGAGTGAGTGAGTGAGTGAGTGTGTGAGTGAGTGAGTGAGTGAGTGAGTGAGTGAGTGAGTGAGTGAGTGAGTGAGTGAGTGAGTGAGTGAGTGAGTGAGTGAGTGAGTGAGTGAGTGAGTGAGTGAGTGAGTGAGTGAGTAAGTGAGTGAGTGAGTGAGTGAGTGAGTGAGTGAGTGAGTGAGTGAGTGAGTGAGTGAGTGAGTGAGTGAGTGAGTGAGTGAGTGAGTGAGTGAGTGAGTGAGTGAGTGAGTGAGTGAGTGTGCGTGAGTGAGTGATTCGGTCAGTCAATCATTCCGTGAGTGAGTCAGTCAGTATGTCAGTGATTCAGTGAGTGCGTGCACCGCCACAGCCATTCAATACCAAACCGGTTTACATATATGTTTTAATGTTACACATAATACAAAGATAATGGTGTCGGTAGCTGTCTGGGTGGCCAAAGCACATGACCGTTGTTTGCGACTAGTCGAGTGATCGAGTGGTTAGAGCGTCCGTCTCACGAACCAAAGCTACCTGGTTTGAGTTTTATGATTATTATGACATAAATTGAGCAGATCTCTGGCTTGTTTCACGGGTGTCCTTTTGAAACACCTGTGAATGAAGGATGAAGACATGAATAATGAACGAATCGATGCGAGTCTATTATAATTTATATTCCATATCCGTCATTCTACATCAAATTCACCAGATTTACTGGGATCTATGGTTATTGTTATAATTGTGTAGCGTGGTCATGATCATATAACCTTCGATTCAACGTGTGCTCGGTCAGGTTCGCCTGAGCGTCAGTCACTCTTCCCATCGGGTTGTGGCCCGTAGTTGACGAGAACAATCACTCTCTACCAATTCTCGTATCTGTTTCATCATGTATTCACAAAACAATCTTCATACCGATTACTCCCATTATCTCAACGTCTCATTGAGCCAAAGCACAACCACTTCACCAAATACGGATGAAGACATATGTAAATTACTCGGTTTGTTTCACTGTTTCAAAAGCATAAAATGGGGACCGGGCGGCAGGACGTATATAAACGGAATGGCAAAAAATTATATATATATATATAATTATATAAAGAAATCAGGGGGTAAATTGTGAGACTGTGGGAGGGGTAGTGGGGGTAACAGAGGGGGAGACAGAGATGAAGGGCGCAGACATCCGACGCTCGCAGCCAGCCCAGATATACTAGATGGGTGCGCCATCGGGTTACGGTAATTAGTTGCTTACTGTAATTGGTGCAATTGTGCTGTTGTCACTAACTACAAATGTGTGTTAAATGAACCAGGTTAAAAATCAATGCGGGTGTCTTAGTCAAATACGATCGACACGTTCAATAGTTCCTCCTCAGTAAAGTGCATAAAAGAGAAAAAACAGGCACGGCTAACGCTGGCACTTTCAAAGGGAGGCTTCGAAAAAATCTGAAACCTAATTTGTCGATCTGTCTGTCTGTCTGTCTGTCTGTCTGTCTGTCTGTCTGTCTGTCTGTCTGTCTGTCTGTCTGTCTGTCTGTCTGTCTGTCTGTCTGTCTGTCTGTCTGTCTGTCTGTCTGTCTGTCTGTCTGTCTGTCTGTCTGTCTGTCTGTCTGTCTGTCTATCTGTCTGTCTGTCTGTCTGTCTGTCTGTCTGTCTGTCTGTCTGTCTGTCTGTCTGTCTGTCTGTCTGTCTGTCTGTCTGTCTGTCTGTCTGTCTGTCTGTCTGTCTGTCTGTCTGTCTGTCTGTCTGTCTGTCTGTCTGTATGTCTGTCTGTTTGTCTGTCTGTCTGTCTGACGGAACGCAAAGAAACATTCCCAGTTATTCGCAGTGTCAAACGCGCAGCATCGCAGTAAACTTCCGAAGTTTCATAATACTCAGAAAAATCTTGTGCACATTGAAGTGGTACAGGAAAGGCATGTCATACTGGTATAATAACCTGACATGTCAATGTGAAGTCATGTCACATTACTGTATAAGCCGTCATTATTCAATCATCCACATGATGTCAGAACATGACTTCTCAATACCCATTTTTAACCCTTAATAATTCGAATTTGGCATTCATTTGTGTACATGATGATACATATTTATCGGACGTTGTGCATTTTTTAATCAAGCGTCCAAGATGATTTTATGCACCTCAGGTTGCTGTTTCCAAATAGTGTGGGTGTGAATGAGTACGTCATATTTTGTCCCCGTATTTTATTCGTTTGGGAAGTGAGTCTCCGTATCGAGCAAACAGTTTTGTATTGAAGCGATTTTATTTGAAGTTGTTTAACTTTTTTTCAGAACTCGAAAACCAAAGAGTTTCATCAGATTTTTTATAGAATTTTATGAACAAAATTTGATTGATATATTTTATATGGTTATAGTATATATATTATTATTATTATTATTATTGTTGTTGTTGTTGTTGTTGTTGTTGTTGTTGTTGTTGTTGTTGTTGTTGTTGTTGTTGTTGTTGTTGTTGTTGTTGGTCTGGATTTATTTTGATAGTTTGAATGTATGTTTAGCCAATGTTTCAGACGTGACAGTGCTCAGTTGCGGGTGTCGACTCAACGGGGTGCGTGTCAACGATCTCAGGGTATTACAATACGGGTATATCCTATCTATATATGGTAAATACATCACAACACCACCAATTTCGACACCCATCCACTTCATTCCACCGTCTTCACATAATTTTTTAATATAATATTATAATTAAAAATATATATATACTGATAATTAACTCACGCATTGCCACATACACGCCGGACGTACATATACAATACTGTGTAATATATGAATACAAGCCAACACAATCCACACATTCCACCAACTTCAATATAAAGGTCGGTTATTTTTTATTGACTGTGTTGGACAGAGCATGTCACTCAACACTCAGATACCAGTTCAGATTATCTTTCATGTTTGTGAAAACAGTGCTTCAATCGTCAGAATCTGTAATTCGATCTATCAACTACACTCAATCATAGTTATCTGATATACCCCTGCTATTGATCGGCAGATTTTTATACTAATCCTAGATGAAATATATAAAAAAGAACATTAGTACCGTAATATTAAACACTGAGAAACCTGACCCTGTGTGATAACAGTTTCGTGGCGTATCTCACAGTTAAACCGTTATTTTATCTGAGATATTGACTTTCGTGAATTCAATAATCATCGATGTTGGTGGTCTTAACGAAGAGCGTTCAGTAAACTGGTTTCCGTAGGAATGAAGCCTGGGTAGAAAAATTATGATGCACTTCGAATGGAATTCTCAGACGGAATTCGGGAGGAGTTCAGTCGTAATGAAGGTCGGCAATGGTGTACTTATTGGGTTACGGTAGTGCCAGTAACTGGGAGGTACGATCGACGCGAACACCTGAATCATGTACATACGAGTCTACCTTACTGTTCCAGGATTGTATTGCACTCGATTCACAAGGCACATAACGCAACAATTCTGGACTTGCACAGTCGGGAGAATTGAATCTTATGTTGTTATGGTAGCGTACTTATAATGCAACTTAAAAGCAACTCGATATTTATGTGTGATCAATTGCAACAAAACGCCGTTGGTTCAAAACCTGTAAGTCCTTTTTGTGAGATCCTGGAGACAGGAATGGCGGGCGAGAGTGTGAAATGGCTGGACTCACTGTTCGGCAGAAAGGATACCCAACTTAACGGTTTCATTTTATGAAGCCACATGTCTAACAAAATCTTCCGTTTGTTTTGGCACGAGTTGATCGGACCGCTGAATCAGCCAATCAAACTTCTTACTCGGTCTGATAAATGGCTTTGTGATTATTTAGCGTAACCAACTGTCCTTGGGTCGGCCTGCAAAAAAATGTCGTTTTTACCGTCGATAGACGGGCGAGAATTTCGCACAAACTGCCGATTTTTTATTCATTTAATTTATATTGCCTGTTAGCAAGTGGTTTATGCATGTATACATTGAATTGTTGAAGTCCGTATTTTTTTATTAGTGCTTCGTTACATCGACCAGGTATGTATTTAATAACATTTTCGGCTGTTCATGAAACTAATGCTACTTTTCTGCATCCTCCATAATAGTGCATTAATTAATGATTGTGTTCAGTGATTGCGATATGCAGTCAACGTCACCCAGATTCACAGTGTCATTTCATCATCAGCCTTCTATCGAACAATAAAACTGGATGAACAAACCCTGAGGAATGTCTGTCATTCCGGAAATGGTTTCAATGTGATAATCATATATAATACCACCAAGGTTGATCAGTATTCAGTGACGGCACCTTTTATACACATGACTACTTGACATTCAAAAACTTTTCATGTACTCTCTTCAGCTGTTTAATCCAGATTATTGAGAGTGTGAGTTCAATACGCGACGGTGTGTAATTTTATCTCAACAGTCACTTTTGGCTAATGTGTAGTTTATAATCAGTGATTATAACTTTATAACTTTTTCAAACTTTAAAAAGAACTTCTTACAAATGGATTGACGAGCTTTCGTCCAACGGTTGGACCAGCAACTGATTTACGATTGAATTGGGCGCGATCACCGAATGCAAACGATTCCCATCATGATTACCTATATTTCTCTATTTCTCCTTCCATATTAGGACGCGATTGGTAGATAAGTACTTGAGTCAGCAACGGCCAACACAGCCAACGGCGAAATGAACTAAGTCAGGAAAAAACTGAAATCATTGAAATTTCACGCCACTTTCGAGATGTGCAACAGGCAGGCCGAACTGGTAATGTGGACGGCGTCACCCAGTTATTTTTGGGTGCGATCAACGATGCTTTATTACATAATCATTATCATTGTCATCATTATTAGTCGCAGTTGCGGATCATCCGATCAGACAAAAGAAAACAAAAACTGTCATGATGAGAGTTTTTAATTGATTATTGTGGTCTTTTTTGTCTATAAATTCTGATTACATCAGGAATTGTGGTAATTATTGTACCGTAGCTCGTCCACAACCAATATTCAACAAATAAGTACAAACGCGTTCATTCACGTCAACGTGTCATTTTTATGGTCATCAGCATAACATGATTATAATTCGGAAATTGGCCCGATTATTTTGTTGGGTTCGTTGCGCGTGCGAGGTCTATACCGGGTGTTCCATAATAAACTCCACTGTGTATCTAAACATTCAAATGTATGTGTGTTTGTTCGTACTTGTGTTATCCATACACGGTTGCAGTGGGACAATAACTTTCATTCGGTTCGCATAATGTTTTAAGTAGAAATATACTTCCCTTCATATTCAAATACTTTTCTCAAATATGAATTTCTGGCTTTCACGCATATGGTGCCTTCATGTTGCAAGTTTTTTCGAACACTTTGTGACGTTCGAAACGTTTTGCTTCTTCTGTATTTAAAGTTCCGAAATATTTCGGGCGTATATGAAAAAAAACGTTGCAACACGGCCATGAAGGCACCCATACATGAATGTTTACCATGACTATTTTAAGTTGCCAAGATACCATTTGAGAAGTTATGCTGTTGTCATAACAATGCATGACTAAGCCATATATCAGTGTTTGTTGATTGATTTTTGGTTGAATTTGTATCAACAATCTAATGGCCGTCCCTTAAAAATGGTTTTGATAGTATTGAGGCCAAGTCTTAACACTGACAATCACCATAACCCAGAGCGTAGATCTTAGGAGACACGTAGATCTGAAGGTTCAATGAACTCGAATATCCATATAAGCTGCTTTTAACTGCTTTTAACACCCAGGCCTGGAAATCTAATAATGTTAATGAAGTTTTTAATGATTATAAAAAAGATGGTGACAATGATGATATCCGAACGTCAAAACGCAAACAAGCGCCGACGCGCTCGGTAGTGGAAGGCGATTGAAAAAAAATTATCTCAATGTTAAAGTCCCAAACATTTCAAGATATAAAAACCATATTTCCTATGAAGAAATGCCTTTTTAATTCTGAAAACGGTTTCTTGTTTTGTTGCAAATGCATAAACGTTGCGAAAATTCAACGTATGTACATTTCGGAACCTGATCCCGTCATATTTGAGATTTGTGATTGCAAATAATTTTTTGCTATTTATCGCCGATTTTATGATTGGTTGTTGCACTGTTGAGTGAGCCGGCAATTACGTCGCTGAGTGAGTGAGTGAGTGAGTGAGTAAGTGAGGTCGCAGCGCGCGCTACAGAGGTTGCGATTCGAACTCGGGCCGGTCTGTTGGTTTTGAGTATGATCATGATATGATTCCACGATTATTCTCACTTTTGGTCAGCATTTGTGAAAGTCAAATTTGTCTCAATTTTTTTTGTTAAGCTCTAGATTCTGACTTATCTTCAGATTAAAATATAAGAATTAGGCTCAAATCTGAAATTTAGCTACTGATCGATAAAAAAATTCTAGCAACTAACCTAAAAAGGGTTTATGTTCTACTGGTCATCTCTGTAACCCCAAAATGAAAACGTGAATAAAATGGAAAAAAACTTTAAACGTTTTACAATCTTTTTTAAATCATCTCAATCGTGTGGAAAAAGGGTTCGGGAAATGATAATCTGATTAATCTTTCCTCATTGTTCATAGTTTGTTCGTCCGTCAATTGATTATGGTTATTGTGTTTCTATCAATGAACACGATGGGGACGCTCAGAAATTCGTTGGATCATGTGCCTTATATCATGATCTCAATAACTATTAGAGGCTATGTGGTTTGAGCAATATAAAAGGGTGAGTATGTTGCTTATAACATCAACATACATACTTGGTTAATATGTAGAGTCAATTGCAAAGTAATTTATTCGCCCATTTTGACGACTTCTGTCTACTGCAGGCGCCCAGCCGAACGTTGAAACACCGAAATACAGCCGTTCGAGCGCCTAGGTTAGAAAAATATACATTAATCGTGAGATTGACAGTAAATCGAAACCAATTTTGGTTGTGAATGATTATGTATTGTCTGCCAGTTTTTGATTGGCCGAAGAAATGCATAAATCACAGATCGGTAATAATGATCATCAGTATATATACTGTGTTTAATAATTATGTGACTGTCGTTGCAGCATTCATGCGTCAAAAATATCTGCAATTCGGCGTTTTCTTTTAGCATGCGGATTAGCTGAGAAGAAAACCGGTATCCACGTGTGATTGTTAACTGTTTATGTACAAATAACAACATTACACAATTGACTAGATGGCTGAAAGGTACCTAATTCACAACACCATAAAATAGGCTGTAAATCTTTCAATTGAACGTAATAATCTTCCTGAACGCGTGAAGGATTTCATAATGACGCGATTCACTTTAGTTCAGATTGTGATCTAATCATTTGCTGTTGGCAAACATCCAGGAAGCGCATAATTCGATTAAATTAACACGCACATTCGCAACATTCCGGCGATTAATTGATTGGTTTGGAACGGGGCGGGGTCTAACAGAGAGTGTGGACAGTCAGTCAGCCAGTTAGTCAGTGACTGTATGTGCGTCACGCGCGACACGTGTGAGCAAGCGACGCGACACATTAATGGTGAAACAACGCATTAAGTGACATAGCGACAGGTGTTGCAGCGCGCACGCGACTGATTACGCCAAGCGTTTGTTTGTGACAAACAGTCAGTCAGTTCGTCAGTCAGTTTGTCAGTCAGTCAGTCAGTCAGTCAGTCAGTCAGTCAGTCAGTCAGTCAGTCAGTCAGTCAGTCAGTCAGTCAGTCAGTCAGTCAGTCAGTCAGTCAGTCAGTCAGTCAGTCAGTCAGTCAGTCAGTCAATCAGTCAGTCAGTCAATCAATCAGTCAGTCAGTCAGTCAGTCAATCAGTTAGTCAATCAGTCAGTCAGTCAGTATGTCAGTCAGTCAGTCAGTCAGTTAGTCAGTCAATCAGTGAGTCAGTCAGTCAGTCAGTGAATCAGTCAGTCAGTCAGTCAGTCAAACAGTCAGTCAGTCAATCAGTCAATCTGTCAGTAAGTCAGTCAGTAAGTCAGTCAGCAACGCAATCGCGCTAGCAATCGGCTATATGCGTTATGATTGCGCCATGTTCGCGGATAAGTGAATGGATTAGATTTGGATGCTTACGATCTTAGCAGATATACGGACGTTCATCGTTGTCCTTGTTGTTGTCAGTTGTCAGTCGTCGCAAATGGTGTTTCTAGAATCCACCTGATCACTGATATCTGATCATATTCGGATCGTTTGCCTGATGGCGACGTGTCACGTGAATCGTCAACATCACAACTTCACTTCCGTGATCCGGCACGGCACGCTTTTCGTTTCGGTCTTTCATCATCGTTAAACTTTCACCGTTTTCAGCCGTCGTCCAACGCGTGTTGGTCACGGGGATACTGGTATGGGGATGGTGATGGTACCCGGTTATCGGCCTTTGTTGTTGTGATACCTGTATAGTAGTGGAACTCGTGTCCTGGTCAGATCCACATCTGCTACGAATATGGTATGGGTCTTGACTTATAATGCAACCATGTTCTGCTCTCACTTGTTCTTGTTTTGTGCAGAGTACCAGACTTCAGGCTTTGTTGAAAAATTAAAATACTCACACATGTAAATTAGTTTTTTGGTCCACATATTTGCATGCAAAAGTTGGTCACCAGAAAACCAGCTTTTTCGTGAACCAGACCCGATCTGAACCAGGCCAGACTTTATGTTTGTCTTTCGACTTTCGCTGACTAATTTGGTGTAAATCCACCGTCAATCCATGGTCATGATTAATCCTGTATCAATGAATTATCAGTGATTGACAACAACAGGACGCATTCAGTGACCAGTCATTCCGCCCACCCGGTTTGACGCGTGAAATCAACGGTATGATTACATGTGTTGTTGTTGTTGTTTTCCTGATTTCATTATCCGGAATGTACAACCACCTGGGTGTTGCAGTAATTAACTCACGAAAGCGAAACGCGTTGCAATAAAATGTCGTATTCAATTTCTTGCCGCCCAAATTACTGTACATAACAGCATATCGTAATAATAACTTGGGTATATCGTACCACATCTGAATTATATTAGGTTAAGAAGTTTGAATCGGACTGACAAGTCAGCATTTTCGTATGTCTCAATTGTTGGTGCTACCACTCACTCACTCACTAATCTCATTCAATAATCAGTGGTAGTCTGGTACCAACTTGACACGCGACCTGCTGCCGACTCGGCTGTTGACTCGCCGATGACTCAGTCTCAATTAATCGCGCAAATCTCGGCGATTTCCTGTCAGTCAGTCGCTAAGTCATTCCGTCAATCAGTCACTCACTCACTCACTCACGTGTTCATCATCTCATACATATTGTCTTCATACATATTGTATGTACACTTCATGTTCATCTGAAACCAAATGGATAGAACTTAGACTTTATTGCTCTGTTTGCGTACTACTCGGAAGTAATAAACTACTGTCTCATTGTTGTGTTTAACAAACCACTTAACGTTCGACCATCGTATTGTTGACTTTACCGTTGTTGACCCATCTTTTTGTTGCGGTCTGCTGGTGGAAAGGAGATATAGCACTTCAAATTCAAATTTTAATCTGATACAATACTGAGATTTTCATAAATTGTACGCTCTCTGATTAAGTAGTAGCTTTTCGAAATCTATTTCATTCGGCTTTACATTATCAGCCTCAC
>OZ038442.1:16583855-16596355 GCA_964036265.1 Daptonema setosum | reverse complement strand
CAAATGTGTGTGTTGGTTGTACGCCTCCTGTGATGTTGGGATAAAAAGATGCGTCGTGTTATTTATGTGACTTAATAAACTTATTGTCACTTAATCACATAAGTCATACATAAGTAACACATCCGTCAAATATGGCTGTCAAAATAATTATTTGCATAATATACCAAATTCACATATTTCACTTGCAATTGAAAAATCACCAAATTCATGTTACTTGCATTATCCTGAACCCAAATACTATACAAGTATTTTGCTCGCTTTTGCATACAGTACCTGCGTAGGCTAAGCTTGCAGTTATAATTATGTTTGCACAAACTTACTGTTGTGATTTAATCCAAAAAAATACCATGCACCATCTATGTAGCATGTTTAACTGAGATATATTCAGTTCAATCCAGCATAAAGATACGCAATCACTATGTCCAGTGTTTCTTCCACGACGCTTATGCATTTCAACACAACCAAATCCATATTACTCTATTTTCCCCATGATCATTTACTTGTTGTAGTAAATAATCCCTCCGAATTGTCTCAATTATATTTACATTTAAATTGTTCAAATCCCCAAACCCAAGTGCATTCCGATTAGACTGAGGCGGGCTTTTCATTGTTCTTTGTATACATTTTATGTTATTTTATATTATGAGCATGTTGTGGAGGCAAGTGAGTTAAAATAATTTAATTTAGACTTTCAGAACCATTAATACTTAATCTCACTTGTCCGACAACCATCTTTGTGATGCCTAAGAGTGTGTGGTGATGTTTGTGGCCTTTCTACAGTACATTTACTTATCTTCATAACTTATACATTATATACGGTACTACGTAATTAGTAATCCTTTTTACAGGACTATAGTATCACACAATGGTCTTCCTAACACCATATTACTAAATATAATTATTGTATAACTTCGGATAAGATGGCAAAAGTATTGAACTGCATTTTCATGCATCCGATTTGTGCCACTCGATTTGTATAGCATTCTTAATTGATTAACAGACCAATTTTGAATGCGCGCCATTTATTTCAGAGATTTTTTTCATGTTTGTTTTACAAAAAGCAAAGTAATTGCAAGCTTCAAAATGTAGTCTATTAATTATTTGATAAAGTTATACATGTATGTAACTAAATATTGTAGACTGCGTGTGTGACGTGTTGTTGACTGATTGGCGGGTGGCGTGCAATAATTCATTCGGGTCCACATCCTTTTCAACAGTATGCCAATTATAATTGTTGTATCCCCATATTATTACTATTATTTGTATTACTCTGCAATTCGTTACTTTTATTATATTGATCACATGACAGATCGTGAAAACCCGAAACCAAAAATAAAAACCTTATACGTGCACTCGGACGTGATTGGAGCATTTTCATTGATCTGGAAAAAATTGAAGAAATATTAACTGGATGAAAAAATACACGAGAATAGTAACCACTAAACTAAAATGACAAGAGATCCTGCACAACTCGATGATGGAAAAGCAACGCAATACAAAGGTCAAAAACACAAGATGATCGAATAAAGTACAGTGGTTATTCATACGCTAGCATCATCACAGAACAACTGATGTACGCTAGATATAGTGAGATGCAGTCATACAGAACATACCAATGCCTGATTGAAAACGTTCACGGAAACTACCCAGTATTAGATAGAGAAACAGCAGGATGCGGAATCAAGACAAAATGCGAAATAGCGGAAATGTTCAGAAATTTTGCAAGTGTAACTCGTTACATTGATTAGAAAAATCATTTGATCCATAACGAAATAGTTGAATGTACAACTTAAAATGCATTTAGTATAATACTTAGTTACACATATTACACTTACTAACTTACTTACACTTAGTTACATATAGTAAAACTTATTACAGTACACCAACAAGTTAAACAAACAAATGTATCACTTATGTGTAACGAATGCGAGTTTGTCTTCGTAGAACTTGATGACCACCTGTGGACACCTGATGTTGGCGATCTTAGCCGGCACCAGATCCGCTTCGTCCGTGTGACGCCTAAAATATTACAACTTTACTCAATTTGATTTTTATTGATCTATGAGTGAAAATCTTTTATTAACAAAGTAATTGAAAAAGTAAAAACTAAGCAAATATTACAAACCATTTAATCAGGAAACTGAGTTCACCGTTCGTGTCGGTGGCACCAAGAATTCGATCCGGCTCCAGACCACGGTCGAATCCTCTAGGCTTTTCGTTCTGTAACTAGTAAATATTAGTTGCATGTCTCCAACGAGCAGTTATAGTAATGTTTTTATTTAAAGCTACGGTTATTTCAATAACACAAGTAAAAATTCATAAACTTGACTTGCCTTGTTGCGAACAACATTGGGTTTGGCCGGTGCGCCCTTGAATCGTTTGTTGGTTGTCCTCTGCTTCCTGTCACCCTCAGCCTTTTCAAACGCCTGCACAAGGTCATCACAGTCCAGGTTCTCAGCGGGCTCCCAGGTATTCTCCGAACTTAACACATTGGAGAGAAGTTAAGACCTTTACTATAATACAGTTGAGCTTGTTTTAATGTTATGTTCTCCCTCCAAAGTAGTCTCTACAGCTGAAAAATTGGTAAACTTCGAACGCGCACCGAAATAAGAATGCACGCCATAAATTACGGTGAAGTTTTCAAAGTAACGAGAAACTCTAACCAGACTTTTAACGTAACATGAAACAAGTAATGTTTCACCAACTCATCGTATCCCCTCCACTTCAGCAGGTACTCGAGCTTTCCCTTGTTCATGCGTTTTGCCAGCACCCTCTCCACCACGAACTCATCCTCCTCATCATCAGCACCCGTCTTGCCTGTTGTTGGATGAGCTGTAGTCGCTGGGGCAGTCATCTAAATTCAATTCACGAGTAACTCACAGAACAAAATTATTATGGTAGGATATGAAAACTAGGAGAAATTATCGAAGACTGTCAGTAAGTATGAATGAAACATATGGCATCACACATAAAAGTTTGTGACCTCAAACCGACTTAGGCTTCATCATTTAGAGATACGAGAAATATGCAGCATCACAATGAGGGAGAGCTTCCAAGACATTACAAACTTTTTTAATGACATTAAGTTTAAAAAATTTTACATAGAGTAAATATGTTAGTTCAGACAAAATGAAACAGAAGAACAAAAAACGCCTTATCCCGATTCACCATGCAAAGCAGACAGTTGCGGAAGTAAAATTGGCAAAAAAAGCTTTCGCTCTACAAAAATACGATCTTTTACTTGACTTGCATTGCAACACAAAAAAACATATCTCTGAATATTTGATTATTTCTTTGGCTTGTCGATCGATGCCCACGAACCAGTGCGTTTGACGAAGACTGGGATGGCAGATATGAGTGTATGAAATGGGATGTGGCTACTGGTGTTGGTACACAGTATGACTGCTTCTTAGCCAATGACTGCTGCTCTACGGGATCATCAGTAAGATCAACCAAATCCGGCTCTGATTTGTTGGACTTGGTTTTGTGCTGATTGAGGTTACAACGGACCACATTGTTGACCACGTCGTTGATCGAGTTGCTGATATGACGGTTAACTTTATCGTTGGGTTTGTGAACACTGTTGTTGTTTTTGTTGAGGTCTTTACCCATATTAAGTGGCATGCGTTTGTTGAACGACATCTTGGTGGCTAAGCGGTCTCTGATCTTTATCTTTGTCACGTAAGTGGGTCTTTCTCTTTGTTTGCAGTCTTTCTATGAAACAAGCTGGAACCAAAGCAAAAAATAGTCATGCTACACACAACAAAAAATGGATGGAGCCAAAAAACAACACAGGACAGAACAAAAAATTAAGGAGATACTAGAGATGTATGCTAGTTGCTAGCCAATGCAAAGTACTCGAATTAGACTGGAGTTTTATGGATTTATAAGCTCGTATGGAGTCGGGTTGAACACCCTCATCAAGAAATGCCAAACTACAACCATGTGGACGCTAATCATTGAGCAATTTCATTCACAAATAATCAAATACACATGATATTTATACACAAATTAGATTATGTACCCGAATAAAGTATTGTATTCACCAGAGGTTGCGACATAGAGAAGAATGATTGGGTAGACTTCTTCAACCGACGAGATGGTGTTATGAAAACAAATTTAACGTGAAGAATTATTGAATTTCACCAAACGCTTCGTTGCTTTGCTTTCATTTTCCAATGAACCTCAAGTACATCGATAATCTGATATGAAGACATTACAATCATGATAATCTACATATCGTAATCATCATCCAAATGTACTCGTTTTGCACTCGGTGGTTGACCGGCGCCCATCGATGGTTGCGACATCTGGAAGTCCACTGAAGAAGCGTCCTGGCTTCCGGGCTCTGCAATTGTGTGAATCGAATAATTAATTTATTAAAAAAATATATAGAAAAACTGATGAACTTTATCGACTGCTTTGTTTATAAAAATGTATACAAGAATTCTCTGCCGGAAGGAACGTTATAAAAATAAGTAAGTGACCAAACCAAATATATCAATCAAAATTTAGTAACCTCGTTTCACGCTAGTTGACTCGACTCGATTCTGTTCGGCAATTTGTACCAGATTATTGGTTGGCTGTAGTTTGTATGTGGGCTGCAGTAGACAGTACCGATCAGAGGGCAGTCGTAGACCACTACCACTTTTGATCGGTGGCAGTGGCTGCGAGTTGATATCGTTGGCGAGCTGATATAAAAAAGATTATGAGATAAGTATGTATATACAAAGTGTTTGACTGGAATATCTTCTACAGAAATCAGGTTATTTCATCAATCAGACGCATCAACGAATTATGTGACATGACCGAAACGCCAATTAGTTACGTTCGTTGTGTTTAGGGACATTTACTTGAGGGTAACCTATTAATTTCTGTTTCGTACTGAATACAAACCTGCAAAGCAAGTGCCCTTGGTGGAGGATTGGTATGAGCCTGATTGACGCCGTACTTGGCAGCCAGCAGCACGTCTTCCCGAGTCACCTGCGATCGACCCGCCAGTTCTGCCAGCGCTCGTGCCTCATCCGTCTGATATCAGAATGAATATTAGTGGTACCAGTTATAACATTTTATAGTTTTACTTCATACCAAGCCTTTTACTATTTTTATTTGAAACTAGTCGACTAATTGAGTTCACCATGAAAACTGTTATAGTGTTGGCTGCCTGGCATATATGAACCAACGATATCAGCAACGGAAGTACATGCAAAGTCGACCAGTTGGAGCACCAGACGACCATCGGAGTCTGTAACCCCGGCACTGTTGATTATGGATGAAATGGCACTGATTGTCGACATGGTATCGCTAAATATGTTAATTGATTATACTCCATCGTTATGACCGAACTTCCATGAAACATTTTCCACCTTCTTCAGATTTATACATTAACACCGACAAGAAGAGACAAAATTGTCTGAGGTACACGATTTGGGTACTATCGAACGTCAGATAACGTGTTTTTATCGTCATTATCAAAACACACACCGACAATGTTTTCGCAATTATTTATTCGCTTGACATACACTGTGTATATAAAGAATAGAATCATGATACAAATGAATGAGATAATTGAGGTTAAGGTTCATATTTCACATTGATAAGTTTAAAAAAAACTTTTGAAGCTACCGAAATTCGTGCGACTGCAATTTTTATGTGAGAAATCGCAAATGTATTTAGTATTTTGAGATGTAGGGTTGTTATCTGTTGGTGATTGCATATGTGCTAGTGGAAGGAATGTAGTGTACAGCTTGCATCTCACGAAACTACGCTTACATAACTTGTAGATTAGAATAGATAAATAAAAGTCCGTTATATGAAAAATGTTTACCAAAAGTTCAGAACAAGCGATAAAGTGGATTTACATCAGTAATGGAATCAGGTTACTAATAATATGTTGGTCTCAATGACGACCGTGCAGAAACAACGTTTCATGTTGGCATTATATGCAAAAGAAGAATCGGAATGAACGTTAATCCACACGGTCAGACTGCGTCACAGAATAATAGCACAGGTTGAGTTCGAAAGGCAATCTCCCTAAATAAAATTAAAAACATACAGTTGATCACTATATAATAATACACAGAGTGGGTTTGTTGATTTTGCGGGCACAGAGTGGAGGCAGAGCACACAAATGTGAATATTGTATAAAAACAAAAACACAACAAACAATATTTATTTAAAGATAATAATTACCATACCGTGATTGTGCGTAATCATTTAAAAACTTGCTCAATATATATTGACCAATAATCATTTTTAACGCAATAGAGAACACAATTTATATGTGAATCATTGGTCAACACATCATGGTCATCCTTTACAGTTAACATTAGTTAATTATGCACCAGATTACTTTCGACGTTTCGGTCATCGGCCAACACTAGTAAGTTGAAATGTGATCTGAGAAAATGATCTCATAGTGGAACAAACCAGCCCATTTCACCAGACTAAGTGTAATAAAAATAATCAAAAAGCAGCTGTGAAACAAATTAAATACACAAATTGAAGTAGAATACAATAATTAGCATTAATCAACCGTTCATCACACATCTCACAAACTCTGATATGTTCACGTTGCCCTGTGCGTCTTCCTGCCCGTGCAAAAGCTGGTCCACCTCTTCGTCCGTAAGTCGTTCGCCTAAATTCACAATTGTAAATGAAAGTGGATTCATACAATGTTTGAATGATAAACACGTCGTTAAAGTCAATTTTTTTATTTATATGACAATTCTGGGAGATAAAACAAAAAAACAAACAACACAATACTGTGAGAAGACTGTGAATCAGAATCAAAACATCATCTCGATCCAAACCGATTTTTAACTAATATAACGGTTCACATAAACTTCACTGTCACTTTCTTAATTAAATTAATAACCACTTGTTGCAATCCCCTAACCACCGAAATAAAATAGCTAACCGAGTGTTGTGAGCAGATGACGCAGCTCTGCGACATTGATGTGTCCATTGCCCTCCTTATCGAAATGTGACAGGCCCTCGACAAACTCGTCCACGCTGTGCGCCTCCTTGGACCGATTCACTGACTGGTAGATGGGCAGAAAGTCCTCGAACGTAATGCGTTCTTCTGAAAATATTAAACTATTTTAGTCCTAATATAGTAAGTTGTATGTGCATGACATGCCTAAACAGACACGGGATCACATCGGGAATCAGGATTTCCTAAGAAATATTATAAGTATAACCTGGCAATAAATAACGAAGTTAAACCAATTTAGCACTATATATCAATCAAATGTGGCTTCATAGTCACTTTTAATAGTTTTTTTTTGCAATTGACAAAACAGGGCTGAGCCGGGGATTGAACCCGGGACCTCTCGCACCCTAAGCGAGAATCATGCCACTAGACCACTCAGCCGATATGAACGAGCGCGCATACGTGCTAGTCGACACAGCGCACAGGCTAGCGTAAGTTGTAGTGTGTAACGCGCGTAATGCATAGACGCTGAGCGCTAACGCACGTGTGGCTGACTGGCTTGGCCAATGTAAATAGAAGAACAGTTGTTCGTCGAACACTGATGTTCATAAATATCGACTTAACTAACAAACAGCTATTTCTTGTGTTGTGTTACAAACTTTCATAGAATTTAGCAAACTGATAAGTGTCATTGTACTGTGATTCAGTGATCAGTTGAAGATAATGAATAATTAATAATATATTGGGTGACGCTTCGGATAGTAAAGTATATTCCATCCGAACAAATCCTTAGAAAATGCTGGGTCATGAATAAATGGCAAAAGTTAAAGATAAACTGCGCTTTGTAACCATTCCCAAATACTTATTTCTTGGCTTGAAAACTCGTATCATACATAACTAACTGATTTCGGTAACTGCCAAACAGTACATGTAATGTAACAATACTACAATACAATGGTATGTCTAACCGGTGTCATTCCAGTGCTGACAGCAGGTTCTGATCTCGGCTTCGGTAGGATTCTGTCCCAGCGCCCTCAGCACGTCACCGACCTGCGACACGGCGATTCGGTCATCACCCTTGGTGTCGAAATAGTTGAACACTTCACGCGATTCTGCAAATAAGTCATGTTGGATGAGGCGGGTGACCCCAAGTTGTTTTTGAACCAGCCAGTTGTTATAGAGCTGCCCAATAGAAACACTTTGCATACTAAGATAACGTTTTTCTTGTCCGATGTCCCATTTGTCAACAGCTATAAAATTTGTAAGACTGGTAAAATAATATTTTTTATGAAGATGGAACTAGTGAACCGAATTATGTTCTCAGTTTGGACAAAAGCACGGTACTTAAAATGTGCTGCACCACTAATATCCGTCATATCACCCGTCAACAAACTGGACTTTATGCGGACTCTTTCGATGGTTCAATTGAAATCTTCGAGTTCGAAGCAACTCCGTTTCAACTTGCTGTTGCACTTCGGCGGGCTGATCAATATTTTCTATAGCCAGGTCTTTATCGCTTGACAACACTTTAAAATAGTGAACATAGTAACATGATAAGCAAATGTCTTTATAACAACTGATTATTTTTCACAACGGGGCTAACAGTTGATACATAACTTTTACAGCAACAGCTAAGCCAAGAGTAAGTCAGGTATGATGTATGTATGTAATGTACCTAAGTAGATAAAGATACTTACCCCCGATGGACATTTTTAGTTGACTTTCCAGGTCAAAATTTCGTCAGATACAAAACAATTCAGGATTTACTTTTAACGTCGATTTACTTCTTCTATCACCATCAAAATAGTTTCGTTTTGTCAGAAATGTTACATATTGAGATTATTCACAGTAAAAACGACATTGTGCCATGGAATTTTTTCTCTTGACTCTTCCCTCATTCCCCACTCTTAGAGGGAAAAACCACACCCTTCCACTGGCGGACCAGTGAAATCTCCAAAAGGAGGGAAATTTTTCCAAAGTTAGGGGGAATTGGCAGAAATTAAGCCATTTTACCTGCACTTTAGGAATCAAATTTTGCTTTTTGTAACTGCCAAAGAGGGGGAATTCCACTTTTCCATCCCTTCTCGTCCGCTAGTGCACCCTTCGACAGTTGTTTCAATATAAAAATATTTATAAACACAAACAATGATACGATTGATGATAATGTTTGCCAACCTGAGAGCTGATCATCGGAGAGTGACTGGTTGCCGGCCATGATGCACCAATTACGAGATACACGAGTCAACCACAAATGTACACTGCAAAAATAATATAATTATTGTAAATAGATTCAATTTATAACCAGCAAAAAGCAACATGACGTTACATTAAAAAATAATTAGAATGGTGACAACTGACAACAGCAAAGATAAAATTAAAACACGAACTAAGAAAGAGTGAATCATTTCTAAATACAAGAAACATGAAAATTTAGCCACAAGACGTTATTCACATCAATCATTTAGTCATCAACATACATCCTTTAACAGAATGCAAGATGATCTCCATACATTGAGTGTGTAGTTGCATCACTACGTTAATAGTAGTCCCATATCCGAGCAAAGTTGTGCGTTTGCGTGCTGACCTTGAGTGATGCGCAAGCATGCATATCCCTAATAATCAGTAGCGGATCACTGCAATCTATTGGGATTATACTTTTTCAGCTCAAGATACATTATTTCAGCCATGATTTACAAGAAAAACCTTAATCCACTTTCTAAAAGTGACCGGATTTGCATAATTTCTTGGTTAAACGAGCCTAATGATACATGCACGCGCATGTCCATCCATACAAAGTGAGCAGAGACAAAACGACGTGATAGGAGATTACACACTGTAAAGTGGCTAAAAATAACGGTATATGATTGGGACGGGCTTATGGGACGTCCAATACGATAGACATCACGATGATATTCGCTAACTGGCTAACATAAACCATATATATACTTCTGAGAAATATGTATTTTTAATGTGTCTGATGAGTTTAGGTAGAATGAAGTTTCAACAACAATAATGAAGTGAGCAGTATAGAGAGGAGCATTAACCGTGTATATAGGGCAGATGTGGACCACACAATACAATGATCGTATAAAAATGCATTTGCTTCTTCAAAGCAGCATAACTCGTTTCAGCAACGCAAACACAATTTTTAGACAAAACCACGCGTATAAAATCGAAGAAAACACAATAACAGATAATGTTCAAAAAGTATAAAAACAGACATGAAACAAGACAAACAAGAAAAATGCAAAGAACAGTACAGGGAAATGTCAGCATTGGAGCGGACACAGCGATGAGTCATAATTCTCAACGCAGTAGTGCTTGGGCGGTTATACACCACCACAACAGTCTATGAATAACCCAACATAAGATAAGCCGTATCATTCATTAGTCATTCACTGACAAAATTTCGATATGTTAGCCGTAATATACAAAGCATAATGAAAAGGTACCATATTTAATGATATCATCTTGAGCAAAACAAAGACAAATTATAACTTTTGACCCGCAAATGTTATTATGATTTTTAAATTTGAATATAACATTAACGAAATATTAAAATTTTAAAATAAACATCTTTTTTATCGCAGCACATTCGGTACAAGAAACTGCATGAACAAATCGTCCTGTTCGATGGTGAAATACGCGAATCGGTGGTGAACGATGCCTGAAAATAAATTACGTATTTAACTTACAAACTGTTGGAGGCACAATCAATAGAATACTCCAAGATTATGTGAGCATCAAAAACTTCACTCGGAACAAATGAAACTGAGTACATGAACGTATGAAAAACCAACAACGAAAGCAAAAACTAAAGATAACAAAAAAACACGCGATTTCTGCTGCATTATATACCAAACAAAAATCAGGTAAACAGATATGAGTGATGACTAACTGAGCATGAGTCGACTGGATGTGAGTTGTTGGTTTGTAATGAACGGTGTGATCATCTTCAACTCCACCCGACAAGTGTACATTCGCTTCGGATCATCCTTATCGGGATCTTCATTCTCATCCGGTCCATCCAACGCACCTCGATGTTCCTCAGATAAAGCCAGATTTGTCAGGTCACTGCAATAAGTTATAAAACTAATAAACCCTTTAAATGTAAAAAGCAATGAAGTTAGTATTGCTGGTCGATCGGTAGCCGAATATACCGCAGATTCTCATTCACTGAGATGTCAAATTGTTATTCTACACACGTGTTGATGACTAAATGGTGATGGATTGAAAGTATGGCATTGCATAATTGACTGGCGAATGTTAAACAAGACTTTATGGATCGTTAGCCCAATAAAACTCCACCTGAAGTATGAGGTGAGCGTGATGGCATCGGTCTCAAGTCGCAACTCCAATTCACCACTGTTATTGGCTGCTAGGCACTGCAAAATGCAACAAGAGCATTATTTCCTAGAATTTCATCTGACGGATGTCATAAACTTAATTAACGCTCAATTCTTACTTAGTTTAGTTTAGTTTTATTCGTGGTCAGTATAGGTATCATGGGTATAGATACGCATTTACATTTTACATTTATGAATTGAGACTTTGAGAGTGTGTGAAAACTTCATCTGTTTCCTGTTCATTTCATGATGATAGATATTGTACCAAAGTGCCGACTTCAGAAGATAAGATGGTCAAAAAATAATGGAGATTATAATTGAAAATATTCATGACACCAGAGCCATAAAACCAACCAAATACTTGGTGCTCATGCCTCTGAATCCAGCGAGCACCTTCTGCAGTTGTTTGACGGGCGGCAAGCACACAATGACGTCGATGTTCTTAGGAGGTGCCAGCGGTGCAAAGTCGGGCCATCGGCTCATGTGGATAAAGCGCACGGGCATGTTGTGGCTGACTGTACGTGCTGCACCTGCCACACCTTGCTGAAGTAAAAAAGCAACTCATAGTAACATAAACAAGATAAAAATATAATACATTGATGTATACGGTGTTGTTAGATGGATTATTACATAAACACGGTTTTATTATGGAACTGAAAGAGAGGAATACTAGCCTGATGTTTGGTGTATATCTGCAAATGAGGTGTATCCTTCTTCACGAGTCTCAGCGCCAAACTGCGCGCACTGGTCGCCGACTTCAGAAGATTCACAAATTCGTCAGCATTGATTTCCATGTAGAATTCGTCTGAGTTCGGGTCGGCGTTATTCATCGTGTAGTGCTCGAACACCCTGTCCTGTAAAATCATTTTTTGTTTTCGTTGAAATTTGGCAGCTGGGTGGAACGGAATATCTGCAATGGTGAATCAACGATATACACGTTGCAATTTCAAGGGGTTTAAAGACAATTTGTTACCAAGCTTACTCTGGATCTCTGGTAGCGCAGAAGGAACAGCCGACAGGCGAGAAGTTAGTTCACATAGAGGGATCATTGGATAACTAACATCAATGATAATAACGTGTACGTACATATAATGTGAAAACCATGAATAAACAAATTCAAAGAATTTAAAGTAATGACTCCAAATCAAAACTAACAGCAACTAATTGCAATTGCATCGAGGGTGAACCGTCTTTCAGAGTTTGATTCTGCACGAACGAAC
>OZ038442.1:16423228-16583655 GCA_964036265.1 Daptonema setosum | reverse complement strand
AAATCGGGGTCACCCGCATACCTGCTGCCCAATTATCGAAATAACTCGATACGAAGGCACCAATTGCAAAACCGAACCCTCTGAAAATACAAAGTTCGGATGTGAAAAAGCGAGAGGGACATGTACAGTGTGTAATACTCACAGTCTCCTCATAAATACAAGAAGAAGAACAAAAACAAGAATGACATTAACAGCAAAAACAACAACAATAACAACAACAACAAAAACAACAACAACAACAACAACAACAACAACAACAACAACAACAACAACAACAACAACAACAACAACAACAACAACAACAACAACAACAACGAATACAACAACAACAACAACAACAACAACAACAACAACGACAACAACAACAACAACAACAACAACAACAACAACAACAACAACAACAACAACAACAAACAACAACAACAACAACAACAACAACAACAACAACAACAACAACAACAACAACAACAGCAACAACAACAACAACAACAACAACAACAACAACAACAACAACAACAACAACAACAACAACAACAACAACAACAACAACAACAACAACAACAACAACAACAACAACAACAACAACAACAACAACAACAACAACAACAACAACAACAACAACAACAACAACAACAACAACAACAACAACAACAACAACAACAACAACAACAACAACAACAACAACAACAACAACAACAACAACAACAACAACAACAACAACAACAACAACAACAACAACAACAACAACAACAACTACAACAACAACAACAACTAACGTGCCAACGGGTATAGCGAAGTAGAATAACATGAGAACTTTGGATCTGGTTTCCTTAGCGAATAAATCGGATATAATGGTGGGAGCGACTGTGACGTAGGATGCCTCTCCGATGCCACATAACGAACGGAATACAAGGAATACGATGTACGGCTGTTAAGTTAAGCCACATTTAACATGGTTATATTATAGTGCCACATTGACATACAGGGTGGGCCAATAAAAATCACACATGCCATGTAAAGCTTTTTAATACAGAACAGATTCCCTTGAAAATCAATTGAATTTGTTGATAAAAACTGGTGAGGATATAAAATTGAATCTGACGCACCTTTTCAGACCGACGAGATAAAATTAACTCACAAACTTAATAACGAAAAACACATAAAATTATGAAGTGTCAACATGGGGTTTCGAGAATACGAATTTTGTTTCAATTTTGCTGTCTGATGCTGCAATAATGCGGCAGAGACCGTATTCTATATCCTGACAATTTTTTTCCAACATATTCACGCAATTTTGTTGTTGTTAAAAAAACTCTATTATAAAACTGGACTAAAAATTACGGTACTGAAAAACATGTAATAGAGGAACTCACCCAATCGCATGGCACCAAACTGCTGGCCAACACAGCCAAACACCAGATGAATATGCCCACTGCCAGCAATGGCCGTCGATCAAACCGATCGCCCAGATACCCGAACGCGGGCGATACGATCATATAACTGATTGTGAACACCGAGATGGCCAGACCACCGTCCGTGTCGCCGATCGAGAAGCAGGACTGCAGACCCGGCAATACGGCTGTATTATAAAGTGATTAAGTCATTGATTCAGTCAGATTTTCTAAAAAAAATATATGATGAATTAAACTAATCATACACTATCAATTTACCAATAACTATAACACGAATCTAAAAGTAGTGTCCACAGGCAATCATTTGTTACACTCACACAAGTTTCAAAATATGTAAAACCGATCACTATGGAACTATTGCGCCCTGTTGGCACGTCCTGACCTTATTTGGAATTGAAGATATACTATATTATATACTTTATTTATGAGCAAACTGATAATGGAGTAACCGACCGGACAGTGTATATCTGTCCGCATAATTGAGAAAGTTGCATGTGAACAGAATGGCCACACCGGCATAGACCCTCCATCGGGGTATCGCATCACGGCGTGCACGTTGCAGTTGCAGAGCAACTATCGCCTGCAACAACTTTAGTTCGTTGTACGATGGTCGAGAAAAAATGTTTTCTGAACATAGCAACCAAATGAAGTTTATAATGTCAGTAATGAACCCATCCATCTTGTATTGAAATAAACTAACCAACTAACTAACTAACTAACTAACTAACTAACTAACTAACTAACTAACTAACTAACTAACTAACTAACTAACTAACTAACTAACTAACTAACTAACTAACTAACTAACTAACTAACTAACTAACTAACTGACAATGTAACCTGTTCTGGCGATAATTTGTCAATGCCTGATGGTACTTGCAGCTTACTGGCTTCGTTTGGAGAATCAGACTTGGCCGGCATTATCGTTTCTTATAATAATATTTTGTGTTCACTTGTGGTTGTATTTATTTATTCAATACGACATTTAGCCATTAGTTTCACGAACTTATATTTACAAGCATGCTTTCAAAATGACATTTTCACAAAACATAAACTTGGAAAATGGTTCCCTTGTCTGGCTACATGTAAAGCCAAAACGGGTGATAAGAAATATTATGTGAATGACGATGTTTTCTCTTCCTTATCGGTGGCAGTCAATTTTTTCTATGAGGTGCTACAAGGTGATAAAAGTAAGAGTTATTATAGGATAGGTTGATTGATGCTTACTAAAAGTCAAATCATAAGAGTTTAGTCCCAGCAAATTTTTAACTTTTTAGGGGCTGTACTTTGGACAATTCAAATCTACTTGAACAGGGTGGGATAGTTTAACAAAATAGCACGGATGTGGACATGAAGATTGAAAAAATGGATCAACAATATCACTTCAACGGGTTCACCCAAGTGAAAAATTCGTGAACAGAATTTGCCAAGGGGAAATTTTCTTGTATGTAGGCCTAACATGTATTTTACATATGAATCGGTGAGTAAATTGTAGATTTTGTGTAGCAAATATAGTAGATATTAAAAATAAAACATGTGTGAATGCTACAGTGAATGTATTGGCTTTTGTCCCGCTTTTTATATTAATTTATTCATAAGCGTCTCTGGTTGAACATACTGTGCTAAGCCATGCATATCTGAACGATTTGTGAAGGTTTTACAGAATCTTTTCATTGAAATTAAATTTTACATGACGTTATATATATCATGTGTCATCCATAACCATCTTGTCAGGGTTGCTGTTGCTTACCATGATATTTTATTGGTGTTCATACTCACGGAATAAAATTATTTTTTGGGGGGGGGAGGTCGGTGGTTTTAGAGTTTAGTCTACAACAGTGGCATGTGGTAAAAGTTCAGCGAATCCAGCTAAGTTGTTCAATGATATTCGCATTCAACGGAGCGGTTTTTAAATTTAGTTCAACCACTATCAACACTCGCTCACCCATTCAGTCACTCACTCAACCACTCTCAGTCTCAACACTCTCACCCATCCAGCCACTCACTCAACCACTCTCAACACTCGCTCACCAACCCAGTCACTCACTCAACCACTCTCAGTCTCAACACTCTCACCCATTCAGCCACTCACTCAACCACTCTCAACACTCGCTCACCAATCCAGTCACTCACTCAACCACTCTCAGTCTCAACACTCTCACCCATCCAGCCACTCACTCAACTACTCTCAACACTCGCTCACCCATCCAGTCACTCACTCAACCACACTAAACACTCGCTCACCCATCCAGTCACTCACTCAACCACTCTCAACACTCGCTCACCCATTCAGCCACTCTCTCAACCACTCTCAACACTCGCTCACCCATCCAGTCACTCACTCAACCACTCATCACTCGCTCATCCATCCAGTCACTCACTCAATCACTCTCAACACTCGCTCACCCATCCAGTCACTCACTCAACCACTCTCAACACTCTCACCCATCCAGCCACTGCCTCAGCGTCGCTCACCCATCCAGTAACTCACTCAAACGCTGTCACTCACCCATCCAAACACTCTCGCTGACCCAACGATTCACTCACTAAACCACTCTCTCTCACCCATCCATCCACTCACTCAACCACTCTCGCTCACCCATCCAGACCTACAAATAAATCTTGCTTTAATCTAAGCTAATAATCTACGCTCCTATGTACGCTAATTTTATATTTTGCTCTACGGCTTACGGAGAACAACTTTATGACATTGTCAGACATTTTGATGTTAGACAAAACCATCCGTATACATTTTGATATCAATTTCAATGAAACTAAAACCATAAGTGTCTTGTTATCGTATTATATTTTATTCAATAGAACCGAATGATTAGGAGTTGTGTTGAGGTAATACAACGCATAGACAAGACAAAAGTTGGGAATCCGGTTTGCCGGTTTTCGAGTAGAATTATAGAAATATGTCATTTGGATTCACTAGATAATGTTAAAGGCCCGTACATACTCCACCATAACACGTAACATAACAAGGGATCATAACATAGCAAGTTATGCTACGGCGGGCAATGTTATGTTACGACGCATGAAGTATGTTCGGAAATCCACCATAACAAGGCAATTGATTTCTTCAATGCGGCCGACCAAAATTTTTCTTTCTAAATAAGCTTTAATTAGCCATTAATACTTCGAAATTAATAATTCTAGAATGTTTTGTATTCCCTGCTGATAGGAATATACTGTTTTTATTGTTCAGCTCACCAGCAAATGCAGCTCAGCTTGCCTGGGCTTGACTTGGGATGGATTACCTAATGTTTCATAGTGTTTGGAACCTTCTCGAACGTTCGCGCGCGTGTTTATCTTTCAGCTTCTGGAATATTAAACGTAAATTTAGATTCTTTTCCCATGGCTACCCAAAAAACAACTTGGAACGGATAATTGAATTATGGAGCATCGAAACATGAACTGTCGTTTGCCAGGATGTCGACTGAAAGATGATGCAATCAGCGTTTATCGCGCTGAACTGATGAAAATTTATGTTAAAAAGTATGAAAAGATAATATTCTAGTTTCAGTTTGTTGAAATTAATTTTTAAGCTAAATTTATTTTATTTATCTCACGTGTTATGGACGAAGTTATTCCAAAAAATTCGAATAACACCATAACAGAGTTTTTCTTCCTGCATGTTATGATGCGTGTTATGTTACGATGGGGGAGTATGTAGACCCACCGTAACAGGCTCCGCCTCCATAGCATAACATGTTATATTACGGTGTTATGGTGGAGTATGTACGGGCCTTAAGGCCAAATAATATATCGAGTTATGTCAGGGCAAGAAAGCAAAATATTCTAAATAAAGATACTTCTAAGATAAAGTAAATGTTGAGCGTATCAATATAAAAAAATATGTACAGTAAAAGCAAGTAAGAAAGTACATAGAAAAAAGGCAAAGATATAAACTTACTCAAACTGCTATTTTGTGCTAATGAGCCGGTAAGAAAGTACAAAGATACAACAAAGTGTGAAAATCATTAGAAACCAACATAAGTGCGAAAATCATTAGTAACAGAAGTAAGAAATACCCGAGGTCCACGAAATGTTCGGTTATGTGAGAAAATTAGGTAAACAAAACAAATAAACAAGGTAGTAAGATGCTAAACTTGTGAGTGAATGTTGATGATATGTTATGAGGCACATCGGTGAATTAAGGTTTCTCAAACCATTTAGTTGTGTAATAATTTTAAGGTAGATAGTTTGACATTGATTTTAACTGATACAACGAAAAGAACAGGCGTTCTTATGTTTTAAATCAATAAGATAAAAAGAACAGGCGCTCTTATGTTTAAAATCAATGTGGAAACGACAAAAACAGCAAGGAAACACTGAGTTCAGTAAACGTAAACTCAATGTAAACTGCACATTCGTACGCAAACTGTTGCACAATAGTAAATAGTCCCAAAAAGAGCACATGTGACAGACTCGATGTAGAATAGCTACATTACTATACTAAAGTAAATTGACAAGTTGACAATGAGATTAGTGTCCAATACCAACGGATGCTATGGAAAGTTAAGTTTAATGAAAAAACTTCGTAACAAAAGATGTCTCTGCGTATCACAAAAGATGTCTCTGCGTATCAAAGACCAACCAAATCTGAAATCAGCAACTACAAATAAACCGTCCATGACTTTCTATGGATTGTGTTGCTCGTCCACCACCTGCATCTGCTCGTCTTCATTACCGTGTCCAATGGAGCCGAGTATTTGGTTCTCTTCGTCACTGTTGATGTCCATTCTGAGGTCCATATCCTCCTCGTAATCTATGGTCGCGTTCGCACACACATCCATAGGGCTCTCCACCGGCGGTATCATAACTCTGGCAGCACCTTTCTTTGCATCTGCAGGTTTTGTCACAACAACAGGCTTGTCTGACTCAACAGACTTTACGGCATCTGCAGAGTTTTGTGGAACTACAGTAGGTTGGACTGCTTCTGCAGGTTTGTCTACACCATCTGATTTGCCTGCACTGGCAGGTTTGACGGCACTTGACGCGTTCGGCACCGACGAAATTTCTGAGGCTTTCGGTGGCGATACGGATGCCGGTTCAGTCTGAATTAATGAAATATATATGAAAACATCAGTATTCACTTGCCATGACATAGAAAATTGACATTAAAAAACGCAACCGAATCGATCAGTGATTCCAACCTGCTTTTCTTGGTTGTCTTGTTCGTCATGTTCATGATGATGATGAGAGTGGTCACCATCATCCACATCCTTATCGCATTTGTCACAACGTCGACAACTGAAAGCAAATTGACAGATTTTTACTTCTACAAATCAGATGTATAGGATGTTGTTAGATAACTTTCCGACAACAAATAACTGATACAAAAAACCCACCTGCAGGATGATCCGGGACACGACGAGCCATCTGAGTCATCGGACCCATCCGACGCAGACCCGTCATCCTCGTGACCAACCGATGAGCTGTCTGCCTCTGCAAAAACAATTATTCCGTAAACTATACTATAACCATCTATACTATAACTAACTACATGTTTATACTCTCAAGGATCCCATATACATATATTCATTTATGTACATGATATACTCTCTTGGAAATTCAAAAAACAAACTGAACATCTGGAACCGCAAAACAAAACAGAACAATGGTTCAAAACAAAAAAATAATAGAGGTTCATTAGTATGATACCCGAAACAAACCATCGACTATGACAAACTCGGTCTCTGCATCAGTCGACTTTGACTCCTCCCCAGTCACCGATTTTGTTCTTTTCACTACTCGGCCGGCACCATCCACCGTTTTGCCCGACTCATCACCGTTATCTTGTTTTCTTTTGAGTACACTGCGACAGTCATCCTGTGAGCGGGCAGCATCTAAACGAAGTAGGGGAGTTACGAATATTTATTTTTACTGGGACTTGATGAAGCCATCACACACTACATCCACATCAGAATGGTGTTTTGTACTTTTGCAGTGTCTAGAGGGATTGAAAAAAATGACTGGCAATGGACGTTTTGAACCAGGACCACCAGTTTTCGAGGCTCGCGCTTAAGGCAGGTTACTATAGTTTTCTTCCTTTAGCAGATAAATACTAATACATTTGACGAGTAAAAATGATAATTGCTTTCAAATCGGATGAACTTGAATTGATTGAATGTACCTCGTCTTTCGGCATTTTGTGGTTTTGTGCGTTCATGATCCTCCTCACTTGAAGAGTCACTGCTCGCACTGCTGCTGCTCGTCGACGAGCTTGAGCTCGATTCCCGTCGCGGGGTCGATCGGTCATCCCGCAGGTGCTCGTATCGACCACGACTGAAATGAAGGCTGATGTCATGAAAGCAGTGTATAAATACAAAGTTAAAAGACAGTTTATGGTCATTTTTATTGTTCTTACCGTTGAGGTTTCTTCGTTTTGTCTGCTTCTCGTGAGCGCGAACGACGCGATGACTTGCTGGGACGATTGGATGAACGACTGAAAACAATGCTGCATGATGCTGATAAGAATATACGATCAATTCAAACACGAAAAAACAAAATTAACATGAATAAATAAATTAATGAGCATTAATAATAAAGCAATTGACAACAGAGCAGAACCTTCTATCGGGCGAAGGTGTCCAATCCCGACGTCTGTATGATTGGCGACGAGTGCCCAGTCGAGCACGCACACTGCCACGACCGCCGAACGAATCTATAAATAACACAGTCAGCAAAACAATCAAATAAATAAACACCATTAGATCATAAATCAACATAACATAAACAATAGTAAACACGAACCACTTCGATTCCGAGAGAAATCATTACGACCGCGTGACGGGTACTCGTTGCGGCGACGGCTCGATTCCCCACCTGAAGTGTAACCAATTTCTTTAACGCTTATTTGAAAATCATATTTATTAAAGGTAAACACGTCTGAATTACATTATTGCGACGAATCCAAGCTAACCTTTGCTGGGAAATGTACGATTTGAGTAACCACGATCTGGCGACCTGTCGACCCGACGACGTACCGGAGAGATTGGAGGTCGGAAACTCGGACAGGCGACCCCGGGTTCTTTGTCAGGCACGTCTGCTGTGGGTTGACTGTAGAAGCTGAAACGTGTGATAACATAGCATAGTAATACATAACCAAACTTAATGAGTAAAACTTACTGGTATTTAATAGAAAAAGTAAGACAAAAACAACGTGATTCTAACTTTACGCGCGTAAACTTTGGATTGACGTGCTTGACTGCGGCGGGCACAGGAGGTGGATGATCGAATGATGTAGCTGGCTGTTGTTTATGCAATGGTTGTTGTTGTTGTTGTTTTTGTTGTGGTGATGATTGTTGTTGTTGAAACGAAGCAGCTGTGACTTGAGGTGGAGGCACCGACGTGTCCGTTGATTGACTAGATGACACACGCTTCACCCAAACGGCCGTGTATTTCGTATACAGCGAGTGCTTGCGGACAAACTGAAAATAAATTAAGAACTTCACATGGTGCGGGGAGCTGTTTCCCAGAATTGGATATACCTACGAAATGAAGTCTAAAATAATAATAAACGATCGTTCCAGTAACCTTAGATTCAGATTTTCCCTCGTATTCGCAGTTCCAGCCCATACGAACTATGGCGTCTGGATTGTTATCGCTGCTGCGCATCACCTTGTTGAAGACGAACACATATTCCTGAAGTTGCTCAGCTACATTTACCCGTGAAAACGAACTACATGATCAGTAAAAAATTGTTGCAAAAGCAACATCACACTAAATACAATATTTGAAATGGCTGGAAAATGCAAAAAAGATACGATATTTGAAATAGCTGGTAAATGCAGATTGCAACCTAAATACCAACTTTGTTAAGGTCATCCTGCAGCAACGAACACTGCGGTCCAGCATACGTGATTCGGCCAGTACCCGTGTGATTGCGTTCTCGTTCCAGTGGACCCGGACCGGGCAACAAGCCGACCTTACGACCCACCGACAAAATCTGTAACAAGAAATGTTAAGATCATAACAGAAAATCGGTGAGGTGTGAATATTAATAAAAAAATACTTAGAGTACACAAGACACGTTTATAACATTAATGAATGGAAATGATAATGTCTACTAAAAATATAGTAAAACGCTTTATTGGTAACCTGAGCAGTGTGCGTATTATTGTGAATCGGTGACATGACCAGCTGGACTGCGTCGGTTGATGGTTGTACGAATGGTCGGTCAGACAAACCATTGGCCGGCTGAAAACATTATCACTGTTATCATGAACTATATACATGTATAAACATCACATGAACCGGTTTTTTTCACGTTTTAACCAAGAAAATTGGTCCAGAAAACGTATTTGTTCAAAAAATTCTCAGCCAAAACTTTTGAAAAAATGAGCCTCAAAGTCGAGGTTTTGAGACTCGAAACCGGGTTTTGAAGCCGATTTTCTCGAATTTCGAATCGGGGGGAGGCTTCCCGACTGCCCTGAAACGTGGAGGGTAACCCCCTCCCCCCCAGCGGCCCACCCCTGACCTAATCGAACGTGTATCACCTAGATGACCAACCAAAGTAACGGTGACGGGACGAGTGTCGACCGGGTTGTGTTTTTCGGGTGTGCCCGTTATTTGATCGACCACCCTGTACTCACCAAAGTCATCGTTGTAGTCACCGATGCAAACCGTGTTCAGTACTGGCTTGTGGGACGTGCCAGCATGGCTTGGACTAAACTCAAATAATTTATATCTTACCATTACATGAGCGATAAAGTATGATAACATATGTAACATGAACTGATCCTCGGTATGAACTTCTTTTTGTATGTATTTTATGTACTTTTAAATGTGTGCAGAATAAAAGGAACACAACAGAGAAACTAACAAAAAAAATATGAGACACAATTAATTAACGTAATAACCAACCTGACGTGATTTTTGCCACTGGTATCGAGTTTTTGAGTGGCCTCAGCGAAAAGATGAGACGGCACGTACTCCAGACCGTCCGCTTCCCATTTCGAATTCAGGTTCTGTTTGACACTGCAATAATCAAGGAGGTAAAATGTTGCGTTTGTGATATTATGAAACAAAATCAATTTGTATCGAAACAGATTTCTCATTAAGAAGGAAACATTACTTGCATAAAAACCTGTAGAAGCTGGTATGCTGGAAGGTGTCGCCCAGCTGCAGCTGTACATCGCCCTTTCGTATACCAGACCACGTCAGTTTGGCTGCCAACGCCATCGAGAGATCAATGAAAATCTGCAAAATTAACACAATCAAATTACTCAATACAATATTAAATGAAGGATAAAACATTTAAATACACTGGCAACATCGAGAGATCAATGAAAACCTGCGATATTACCATTAACATATGAAACACTCCCACACCATTGTATACACAATATGTGAAGTTCTGGCTTTTCATTCTGTACCAACCGGTCCATTAACGTCATCATGCATAACTCCTTTCTTCTTGCACAACTTGCCCACTCGGCCAATGCCAACCGTCTTCAGGTGACGATCCACATAGTTCTGAATTCAAACTGGTTAATATAATTAAACGTATTCCGCCAGATCATGACAAAATGCAAACAATATAACGGAGAATCAAACTTAGATTGCCCACCAAACCAACATTAAATTTGTGATGATTGTTGGGCGCGACAGCCATGACAGGACGATCAGCGCTGTCTTGCATAGCCATTTATTGGTTAGACACACCGACAAAATTACACTCAATTGAAATCGGTAGAAATACCTCAGTACCTGAAACTACGGACAACTTAATGGCAGAATGTTCACAAATGTGACGTGAAGGGATATCAAGCACAGTTGGCCAGATAGTTCAAGCAAGGTGGCGATATCAGATTCCAGCAAACAAGATACCATTACAGCGAGCATGGAGGTTGTGGAAACCGATGATGCAACGAATTCAAGCCCAATTATTGCTGGCTAATCATTTCATATTTTATTAACTCTTAAGTACCTTGTATTGTAATCAAATAAAAGTGATGCACAAAAATTTTGGTGGCCCTTCAAACTTTCAATCGAAAACTTTGTTATTGAATTGAGTGAATCACCATTCACATGTAAGCACAAACATACAATGACAGATTTAGATATATCACAAGAGTAAAAATAATTAATACAGAAATCATCAACGTATATAGCCGTCTGTTATTGTGGAATTGAGAAGAGCAGAAAAATCATAAATGTCTCGTAAAAAATTCTTCATAAATAAATTGCATCTGATTCCGTAAAAATGAAGTTTCGTCAGCTTCACCATTCATTCGTGTGAAGCTACTACATACATTGTATAAAATCAATACGGTACCTATTGAACGATTTCCACTCCCAGTCCTACACATGAGAGGGAATACATTAATTTAACTTCCGTTCCGACAGTTCGAATTCGTCTATGAACACATCGTCAAACTTCGAAAGGATAGTGTTTTTAGCTTTAAAGTATAAAAAGTAATGATATAAGTTCAATTACGATGGGTATGCTTCAACGAGTGCGGCATGTCCGAGTCCACCAGCAGCACAGGCAGCAATCATGGCGTATTGTTTCTTCTCATGTATCAATCGATTGGCGGCATGGGCCACGAGTCGCACGCCCGTCGCACCGAACGGATGTCCAATCGATACACTACCACCCCACAGATTCAGTTTGTCCATGTCGAACGGGCCGGTCTTGGCGGGCAGACCCTGTACCTCCTTGGCAAACCAGTCTGAATCAAGTGCCTTGAGCAGAGCCATCACCTGACCACTGAACGCCTCATGCACCTGAATTGGAAAGAACATTTGAGAAAAATGTCCAATCAAGCAAACTGTAATAACAAAACGTAGCAGTAAGTCAATAAGGGTGGTCTGATGGTAGTCCCTGGTGGGGTAATCTGATGGCAGCCCCTGGTGGTAAGGGTAGTCACTAACCTCCCAGACGTCGATATCCTTGATGTTGAGTCCGGATCGTCTGAGCAGATCGGGAATGGCGTAGGCAGGACCGAGCAGCAACTGGTCCTTGGGATCTTGGGCCACGAACGTGTACTGACGCAGATAGGCCTTGGGCTTGTAACCGTGCTGCAGTGCGTAGTCCTCTGACATGATCAGACAAGCCGACGCACCTGTCAAGTGAGCATTACAATACAAGTCAAGTCAATTGCTTTTTGACTGTATGCAAACATCCATGATGCATTAAAGCAACCTAATCCACTCAACCAACCATCAGACAAAAAGCTGGCATTGGCTGCCGTCACGGTGCCATGGGGCTTGACGAATGCCGGTTTCATTTTAGCCAGCTGCTCCTTGGTGGCCACACGGATACCGTTGTCTATTGACACAAAGTCTTTGGCACCTGCAATCATTGAAATGAAAACCATGCATGTTATCAACTATTAAACTGAAACAAATGCATTGAACATGTGTAACAAACCTGGGACAAAGATGGGCACCTTATCACTGTGCAGACCGGCATCGGCAGCGTTTTGGGCAAAAGTGTGGGTCCGAATGGCGTAGTCATCTTGCTCCTGGCGGGTCACCTGCAAATAAAAGTGTTAATTAAAACTCATGTTCTGTTCCACCTTTATTGACCTAAATACAATAGAATACTTGCATTTATTCACTGCCATTTATAGACTTTTTTCGTATGTAAAAACCGGATCAAACCTTTAAAGATGACAACTAACTTTGAACTGAGCAGCCAGCCGATCACCGGAATGTCCCATGGTCTCACCAGTGCTGAACTCGGCCACGGCCGGCAGCTCGGGTGCAAACAGCTTGCTCACAAAACCCCATCCGTGACTCGCTTTGGCGCCCGCCGATTTAGCTTTCTGAATGTGAAGCCAAGTCAATAATCCGCTGTCTAAATAAAGATATGATAAATATCGCTGATATGAAATTAGACAATTATGCTAAAATACACTACAAAATGGCGATGTAATATAAAGCAATTAAATATGATATAAAGTGATTATTCTAACGGTGAGAGCCATCATGTGTGCCCTGGCCGATCTGTTGTACCTGATGGGCACATCGGACAACGTCTCAACACCACCGGCCACACACACATCGGCGTTGCCTGACGCTATTGAACCGATGCACGATGTGATCGCCTGAAAGTATTATGTACTGTTCATAATCCATTGTAGTAAAAAACTCAATCGGAATAAAATGTTTCATATTTGATATTGACTTCGACTTTTTGTATGTCAAACCTAAAATGGCATGGCAACATGCCGATAGTAATGAAGGAAGGTAAAGAAACTAACGGCACTGGATGAAATACAGGCCATTGACACGGAATGTGCCGGCACTGACTTGGGAATACCGGCGGCCAGAGCTGCCTCGCGGGCCACGTTGGGCGTTTTGCATTCCTAAATATTAAAGCATACATATTAAATCACTTTCCAAGCTAACCCGTCCAAAAAATAAACATCTTCAGCCTTCAGGTACATATATTGAGTATCCAACCTGGATAACTTGACCGGCCATGACGTATTCGATGTCTTTGGGATTCAGTTTCGAGTTTCTCTGCAGCAGCGCAGTGAAAGCCGACGTCTGCAGTTCATGTGGCCACATCTTCTTGTAGTCAGTGCCCGATCGCACAAACGGCGTTCGTACTGCATCGATCAGGACGATGTTACGTGCACCTGAAACATACTTTTGCATTTATATCTTAACTCATGGTGGACTTACCTTAATTCAGTTCAATTGCCATAGTAGAAAAGTTGGATATCAAATCACAATTATAATGAAATTGAGATAACGGTCGCCCTATTTACTGACAATCACTGATCATCAACAACGTTCTTGAATGCACCTCTGAGTGTGTCTGACCTTCACCAAATATAATACGTCATGGATTTAGCAGGGACGGAGCCACTTTGCGATTTCAAAATGACGGCTGGCTAACTGAATTTAAACCGAATAGAATTGACCAACCAGTGGGTTTAGCCTTGCCAGTCTGTTTGGTAGCTGATGATGACGTAGTGGCAGTGGCATAGCTGGCTCGACCCAGTGCCGATGACCGGCGCAACATTACCGCTTGCACTTGCAACATTCCGCTCGATAATTGAAATCTTAATTTAATCAAATCAGATTAATTATTTGCGTGAAGCAATATAATATACACTTCATTTTGTGTGATAACGCAGCAACGTGAAGTGGAGAACCAAATGCACGCACACAATGCAAAGTCCAAATTCCAAAATGCACACGAAACATAAAACTACAGTAACCCATAAAATATTTTGCTCTCTAAACAAACTTCCATTCACATAAAGATTACGGTAACTTTGACTGACCAAGAGAAACTCTATGAAGGCACCCTTCATAGTCGGAGTTGCAACTTTTCTGTAAACCTTTTACAGTTTCGTTTCGACATTTTCCATTTTTTTCTTCCTGTTTCGATTTCGAAAACGTTTCGGAATTGATTGTGAAGTGGAAAGGGTTTACGGAAATGTTTCGAACAAAGTTGCAACTCCGACTATGAAGGCACCCTAAGGAAAACAATCTTTAGAGTGCTTTCAGAGTTAAAAAAGGAAAGTAAAAAAAGTAGTGGTCACTAACGAAACGAATTTAAACGAAACGAACCTTCTTCTTGAAAAAATTTGTTTCGTTTCGATAGTCTCGAAACGAAATTCCAAAAGTTTCGATTTGATTGCTATCAAAACATAAAAGTTTCGAAGGAGTTTCGATTCGTTAAAATTTTGTGGATTTTCAGTAACTGCGACCAACCGATTTGACCACTCACTCGCTCGCTTACTCACTCACTCTTATTACGATAAATCAAAAAAGCGATAAATATTACACTGTTATGTTACATGAATATATGTATTGCACTCATAAATTAAAACATTTATCGCGTACTAAACATGAGTATTTACACTTGTGCAAATGAAAATGGCACTTCACCTACCGCTGCGTAGAATGACCACTACATATGTACAGGGTGTCCCACTTGAAAGTTTCAATGAGAATTTGCTTTAGTTTCCGATAGAATAAACCGATTTAAAATTTTTTTGCGCTGATTCGTAGACAAATCTTGACAATTTTGTTTGACGCTAAATTTTTTGAAAAAGCTGTTAGACAGCAGTTTTAAAGCCGAAAACCCCAAACCCCTTCATTTTCACCGTTAACCCAATCATCAGCCCAGTCATTCATTCACCGGCTAACCGACCGAGCAATCAGAAAGTATACTTACTGACCAAGACTCCCCTTTCACAAACCTACCAATAGAACGACCGATAACCAGTTAACCAACCACTCTCTCTCACACACACTGAACAACCAGCTCTGCCACCTATGTTCTCCTCTATGTAGCTCGATGTAAATAAATTTGATTTTTAACAAATGACTTTCTGCATCGTTAATAAAGTGCCAACAACCACGTTGATCTCAATATTCATTTCATTTTCGTCAATCCAATATAAATCCATATTTCCACGGAATACGACTGAATCAACATAATAGTTATCTCAAATAAAAGCAATTTGACATCGCCAACTTGTTCAAAACAGAAAGTAAAGAAACAGAGTTTGTAGAATATAACCAGCATTGAAGATACAAAATGACGTATTCATCAATACAGAGTACCCAATTACTTTTCACTTAATTGTAAAACTATGTCCAAGTATTTTTTGTTAACAGCAGCATTGCTTAATATTGGTAACGACAACAACTTGAAAATATGGGACAAGTTTCACATCGGAGGCCAAAATCATAAAACGATAGGTACAAAAATCGTACCTGAAAGTACTCATATACTTGTACACAAATCACATAAAAAATTCTCCTGTCAGACACAATGTAAAATTTGAAACTAAAACGCAACACTAGCTTATTTTGTCGAAATCCGCACGCACGCGCAATATGAAAATACAATACAAATGAGAAAAGAGAAACGCAGAGAACAACAGAAATATGATCAGGCATTGACAGCGTGAAATAAAGAAACGAAGAAATCCGTGACCACCACCCGAATCAGGGCAACTACTGAACTGCTTGATAATATAAATGATAAATACTGTATCTATATATCAGCATCACGATCAGATCATAACTGCAACAAGCCTATCAAGCCGATTTGGGTGTGGCTCACACAACACTCTAAACCATTCAGCTATAACAAACAAAACGGGGCATCATGGCATTATCATAATCATGAATCGTATATCAATCAATCATAGTAAAACTTGTGTATCGTGTTGTGCGTTTGCTGTGTGTCAATCTTTACTTATCCACTAACCAAAAAAAGGTGACTCAGATAAGTAAGTAAGAGGATTGAGTTTTACAACAAACAAATACATAACCAGATACATTATGAAAGAGACAACAATTCAGGGCAGAGAAAGTAGGAACAGCGGTGAGTCGAATTTTCAATATATCAGACACAAGATGAATCCAAAAACAGGTAAAACAATAAAAATGATAACAAAAAAACTCATGTGAAAACGAGCAACGACATAATTGAACAAATGAACACAAATGTAATTAGTAATAATCAGCAATCAATATATAATCAACAAATAGTGCGAAAAGTACCCGAATTCTCAAAATGTCTTCAAAATGACACATGCAGGTGGGTGTGTGGGACGTGTATCGGTGTATGGCTGTTATGTTGTGTTGTGTACTCGAAACACTTTGGAGATCCCAAAATTACCTCACCAAATTTCATGAAAATAAACGTATATAAGCTTAAATGTAGATAATTAAAAAATCACAATTTGGCAATAACATTTTTATCACCAATAAAATGTTGATCATTTTACTATAATGGACTTGATTGGTGGGGATACAACTCTGGGGTTTGTGGCTATTGGTGTGATGGTGAATAATGCATAACCCAGAACGAGGTACTGTAGTCAATCAACAATCAGCTTTAAATTTATCACTTACCGTCAGTTACCTCGGACTGAGTCATGCAAGTACATAGATGGTGTCATACATACAAGCGAATACATGCCGTCTAACCAACCAACACTTACGGTCAGTTAGATATCTTTACAAGTAAATTCCTAGTCACGTGTTGGTCACTTAGATTACTAAATCGCTTGATGTATTTGAGTACTGTGTAAAGGACAGGGGTGCGGGTTGGCCCATCGATTGTCATCGTGTCACAACATGACCTCAATGTGCCACATGACAATCAACCGGCCAATCAGGAAATGGTGTAGCTAAGTGGTGGTGCTATATAAGAAAGATGAACACTGAACGACACAATGCTGCCGATCAGGTTGTACAGGTGGTGGTGAGTACGACACAGCCAGTAAAGAGCGCATTGATTGGGACGGTCACATGACACATTACAGTCAACTGTGACATGACACATGACATAATACAGTCAACTGTGACATGACACATGACACAATACAGTCAACTGTGACATGACACATGACATAATACAGTCAACTGTGACATAACACATATCAGTCGACTGTGACCTGTCAAATGACACATTGAAGTCAACTGTCAGATGTCACATGACACATTGAAGTCAACTGTGGCATGGGACAAGACCAATTGCAGTTGAACGTGACATGTGATGTTGCAGTCGACTGTGACATGAGTGTGACTCGTTGCATCAATTGTGACATGTGCCCGTGCAGTCAACTGTGACATGAGTGTAACTCGTTGCATCGACTGTGACATGTGCCATTGCAGTCAACTGTGACATGGCACGACACAATGCCATCAACCAGCGTCAATCGCTTTGTACGAAAACAATTAAAATGAGAATGGTTGGAGAGAAACGAGTATATATTGTAGAATGGGCACTCGCTCATCACAATCCTACCACAACGGCATATGGGAAATACAAACGGGCAGTTCGTTGGGAAACAAGCAACACTGCCGCTAGTCAACATCAGCATTTTTATCAACAAATTGCGTTATTGATGGGGATCGGTAAAGTTCAATGATATCAGTTAAATGACTGATTCAATCAAGCATTCACAGTTTAACCAATTTATCAAATCATTATATTCGACGTGTTATATAGAAATCGGGTTCTGCATGGCACATTGTCATGATTTAAGTTATAATTAAAGTAGTAATGGTAACAATAGGCAATTAAACCAGCATACATACATCCAGTTGAAAGTTGGGTGTCAGGTACGTACTGTATAAGATGAAGGTATTGTATGCGTGAATTGATGCCTAATGTACCAAACACAGTGTTAACAAGCAATCAGTATTGTATAGCCAACACCTCAAATGGTACTGCAGTGGTTGAGTGTATCTCATTGTTCTCACATGACACAAAACCGCAAATAGAACATTGCTTGATATGCAACACGATTACCTGCTTACATGTTAATCACTACGAAAGTAATTATCTGATAAGTATTGAGTAGCAGTTCAGATGCTTGCAGTATCCATGGAGGGAATCGGCATCCAAACTAAAAACGTATTACTACCGTAGAAGAGTATAGGAATTTCACAGGGTGATGATTGCATTTCAGTAAAAATTGTTAACAACATGATGAATGGCAACGTATATCAAAAGTATGCATTAATAAAGAATGCTTGATTCACTGTTAACCAACAGTCAACCAACAACAATAGTGATTAGACTGGACCGTATAATAACGAGCCCAGATGTTTGTCCTGGCTGGTCGGCACAAACACGACACCATTGCCATGCCACCACCAACCAGCCCAACACCGAACACCATCCAACTGCGATTACTTAAATACTATATACTCATATTGGATGACAGTTCCGTGTACAGGGTAACGGACAATTAGGGGAATAAATGCTGGACACACGCCCAAATGCGACACGTGCCCAGTGTGCCATGGCATACATCCTTGTATGGTGCGCATTCAGTTCGGTATGCTCCATCCAATAGGCACACTATATATAAGGAGCAGACAGGACCGACGAGCTCGATGCATCCAGCTTGCTATCAGTCTGGAAGTAATCGACTGTTGCACCAAGTTATAATCAACCAATCAAACGTTGCATTGTGCTTGCAAACACACACAAAATGAATGTGCCGTAAACAGTGTAGGGGCTCGATCAATAGAATTCTGAATATATAAATAACAAACATGATTCGAAATTGACGCTTATTATCAGGAAATCAAATCAGAGAAATACAGCATCCGTAGTTAATGATCAATTATCAGCAAACATCCAAAGGAAATTGAGTCTCACAAACAACAAATGACGCGCAACGGTGGGCGGTGGCGCGAATATTACCCAAAAACAAGAACAATGGAGAAAACGTTTTCACCATTAGAAAGGTATGAATCAACAAGATGATCACATTTTATGGGGTTTAGGTCCGTGCTCGCATGACTGACGGAATAATTCGCAATGGGCTTTACCTGGCGGGATGAGATGGAAAAGGCAATGATCGTTTTTCCATTTGTTATTCTACTTGTATGCCGTAAACAAACCCGCCTGGTAAATATGGAAGATCAGCGATGGCGCAGCGCGTACACAATAATACAAAAACATAGAAAATATGTATTCCGCATATTAATTACATACAAAGTACACAGTCGAAGAACCAGCACTAATGGAACACTGTTTGGGTCCACCGGGGCATCGCGACACAAATATCAATCAATCAATACATCGATTATAAACAAATACAACTGTTAAGTGGCACATTTGTTGGGGGCAATGAATACACAAACAGGCAACTATAGTTTGACTCATTTCATAACTTTCTCAATCATAACTATTTCAGTGTACTTTTAAAAGATTTTGTTATTTTACCACCAACAAACGCACCACCAACAACATCAACAACAACAATGCATCACATGAACGCGTCTGATTGGCTATGCGGAGAATCTGTTTCACTGAATCACGAAATATTGTATGTGAAAGTGAAATGAAAGTTTCATTAGTGATACTACCACCATCTCAAACACGTCACGCAAAAGGGCACGTAATGACAACCAATCCACATCCATCACAAGTGTTTTACCGAACGAACGGCTTAGTCAAACAGTGCGGATTACGAAGATACTAGGACAGTTGTAATGGTATGTTGAAATGAGCATCGGAGCAGCACAACAACGCGATTCCACGATAGTCCGTTGGTGCAACCTGAAATCAAACATTTGTTTTATTACACTATATCTCTAAATACTATTATTTATATTTACTGTGACATAAATATTAGCTATACTATAATAATAGTCCTAAATTTACAATATTCTCATTGCAAGTATCCGAAATCCCTCATACAAATAGAAAAAGTTAGAAACTACATCAACGAACGATTTATTTAGGTGGTGGTCCGGCGTGCATGTACTGTTGTTGTTGTGGTGGTGGTTGGTTGTAGTTACCATCGACGCCATTGCTGTTGTTGCCGTTGTTGTCAAACTGTTGTTGTTGCGGTGGTGAGCCATGGCCGTTGGTTGCCACAGCCGTCATTAAACCGCCCTGTTGCGCCATAAACGACTGCGCGTCTATGTGCTGCAATTGTTGTTGTTGTTGTTGATGATGGTGTTCGAGTTGTTGTTGTTGTTGTAGGTCAGTGGGGGACATCTTACATCTGGAAGTGCGGTAAACCGCTCTTAGAACCTACTCGGCAATTATTGATAGAGACTTGTGGCTGCTTTATCATACAAAATACAACATTTATTCACAGGACTCTACAAAATGACAGTTTTTATACAGTATCTCAACTCAAAGCATGTCTTTTGTTCCAAACTCCATTCAACGTGTAACGCTATATATTTTGTAAATGCTAACAAATGACAACGACGACAAACATGCAAATACAACTGTCAACTCACCGTCATATAGGCTGGATGAATGTGAGCGGGTGCAGCATGCATGTACTGCGTATATATAGGCTGGTGGTAGGGCATCTGTGCCGGCAGGTACTGAAGGGTGGCACCTGATTGGAACCCACTCGCTGCCGCCATTGATACATTCGGTTCCATTTGAAGCGACTGCAGCTGATTGGACAGCGCTGACATTTGCGATTGCGGGTCGAGTCCTTGCGGGTAGCCTACAAATGAAACTTTTTCTTTGATCGGTAACATAGATGAACAGTAATAAATAGGATGACATGTGTTAGTGTAATAACTGAGAATTTTTTTTGTTGAACTTTTATTCTGCTGTATAACAACAACTGAATAGATATTACACGAACCAACTTACGATTAAAAAATATATATTGAATAAATGATTATAAAACAATAAGTAATGATTTAACCGATAATATGTGTGTTGTTGGGTATGAGCGTATTGTGTGGTGGCATGGCCGTGGTTGGCATCATGTTAACGTGGTACGGCATGGCAGGCATCATGTACGGTGAAGCGTTCGCTGTGCCCGGCGCTGCTTGCGTCGGCTGGTTTTGGAATACCTGAACATGCCACATACTCACGAGTTTTGTAATTGGTAATAAGAAATGGCTCAAAGATGCGAAATTCAATGAAGTAAGTTAATCAAGTTCTGGCATATTCAGAACCGATTCTCTACCTACTCACATGTAAAGCCCAATTCATGATGGTGATGGGACTAACGGGTCGAGCGTTGGGTTGGGTGAACTGGTGCATCATGGTCGGGCTGGTTATGGGCTGGGCATTAACGTTGTGGGTCATCACCGATTGAGACATACCCGACCCGTCAACGTGGACCGTCGGTGACACGCCGTTCGTGCCGTACGATGCACCGAATGACTGAAAAGTACACACAATAATTCAATGTGCAAAGTAAATATTCAGAAACATTAAAACAGATGCAGAAATAAAGTAAAAAAGTTACATTAAATTAACCTCGAAACCGTACGGCTGTTGCATGGGGTTGCGTTTCGGTTTCTTGCCGCTGTCGGCAAATTTGACGGTGATATTGGGATCACCCTCTGAACAAATAAATCACATTAATGTTATAAATCAACCGGATAACTAAAAATACAATGATGTACTAAACACAAATCAAGCATCAGGTTTTATGTTTACGAAAAGGCATTCCTACTTCTGGTTATTGTAATTATAATTGAATGTACACTTGCTATCAATATTATAAAATGAAATACTAATTTGACGGATTAAGTGATGAATAAAAGTGTAACCTTTGAGTGGTTTGTCATTGAAGGCACGTATTATCTCCTCGCATACTTCACACGATTCCATGCGCGCGAAGCCAACACATCGACTCGTCTTATCGTCCCGACGTAGCACCCTGAACAATCACCACCATTCATGTATTTATATTAACAACAACAACCACAACATAAGGAATAACAATATCAGTAACAATAAAAACCACAAAATCAGCAACAATCACAACACCACCAACAACAACTACAACTACAACAACATCAGCAACAGCAATACCACCACCACACCAACATCATCATCAACAACAACAACCACAAAAAGGTATCATACCAACCTGGTGCTTATCACAACGCCGTATTTGGAGAAGAGGTCGTTCAGGTCGGACTCTTCAAAATCGGGTGGTAGATTAGCCACATAAAGATTGGTCTGGTCTTGAAGGGCAGGTTGAAATTGGAGCTGCAAAAGTTTTAGATAATAAATGGGTTGACTAACAAAGTATTGTAATGCAACACTATATTTCTAATATTTTGCATTGTTCAGAAATAATGGGATACTATATAAAATCTCATTGTCCTATAATAATCGTGATAAATAAGTCAGCTTATCAGTCAAACCTGTTCACCAACATGGTTTGGTCTCATTTTGGCCATCTGAGCCTGCAGCCCGATGTCTGTGAGTCCCTGGACGGCATTCTCGGCAGCGTCTTGCGTCGTAAAATCCACAAAGCCAAAACCTGAAATTATTGTTTAATCAGCTTACATATATTTACATTATATGTATTTCCAATGTCACCTAAACTAGCATTTTCTTCAGAGCTGATTTCCAACTGTAACTAATGATTCAAAGGTGACTTGTTCAATAACTGCTGCGGAAATTTGCGTAAAACCGTGTTAGGAAGCGTGTGATTAATGGAATGCCAGCCAGACACACATGTAACCTTTACAAAGATTTGATTGTTTGTCCATAATGGCCTTGGTTGTGCGTATAGTGCCGTACTGCTTACACATGTTGGTCAGGTCCTGGTCCGTCGTCTCCTTCTTCAAGCCTTTGATGTACAGATTCGTCTGAAATATATTGTTTTTTAAACAATATACATGAACTTAACATAACCAAAAATCCACAAGCTTATGCAGAAGTATTTGAAACATTCACGTCAGAAATCAGGAATATGATGAAAAATATAAAGTTATGGTTCAGTGAGGGGAAAGTCATGATGACACTATACTGAGCTTCAGATGACATTTGAGATGCACAACAAAACGAATTTTCATAAACTGTCCTTTACTTTACGTTCGTTACTTTTCACGAAATATTTGAAACAGAGTACAAACCGAGCTCAGCGGAGTATTATCGGGCGATTCCCTGTTCTGCGAGCGATACCGTTGCGGCTGTTGCGACTGTGACATGCCCTGACCACCGTTGTTCGCATAACCATTCGCCTGCTGCAATACAATCAACAATTATCATGATTGAAGAAATGGTAGCCGTAGTTTTTGAAGAATGACATTTACCGCATTGAAAACCTCTAATACCGCACATAAGTAAAATACCATCGAGATAGCTCGAGAATGTTCGAGAGACCAACATGAAGTGAGTAGAACCATAATGAGCTAATTAAAGTGAACTCTAAATATCAGATGGATAACACTAATCCTTATTATCTTGAAATAGTGATCACTACAGAGCGGATTAGGTTTCGGGCATATGAGAATGTGGTGTGTCATTCAAAAGTGATGCGTTCGATTTGTCATAAAAACGAAACATACATACAGGGTGGCTCAAAAAAAACGTGTCGCGTTTGAGCGGTTATTTTGAAAGTTATGCAAACGCTGCGAGTTTGCGGTAAAAAGCTTTCGATTAAGCATGTTTTGGCCTACAAAAGAGTGTGCTCCTAAAGTTTTATCTCTTGTTTCTTAACTTTTACACGCGATTATATAAAAACGCCGAGTTTCACGTCGAAAAGTTCATAGTTTGTGGTAAAACTAATTAAATATCCAAAACTATAGCTTGGTTGTCGGTTTCTAGGTTTATTTGATTGTTTTATTTAAATAAAACATTTAAGTTTCTAAAAAATCTTTGTGTGGTTCGTATTGAAAAAAACTCTTCTGTTTATAGTCAGCCAATAAGAAGTTACACGCGTGCGTGCTGTCATTGCTTCTGATGGAGGCCAAACCGAACATACTTTTCTGGGTGATTAGTTATGCATTATTTGAAAAAAAAACATCCATGTATTATTCTCTTGTCTGTAATGGTAATGTGATCCAAACGTCGTGCAACAGTTTTGAGTATTTATTCAGTTTCACCACGAAACATGAACTTTTCGATGTGAAATTCGGTGTTTTTTTATAATCGCGTGTAACAGTTAAGAAATTAGAGATTTTAAACTTTAGTAGCACATCATTTTGTAGGCCAAAACATGCTCAATTGAATGCTCTTTATCGCAATCTCACAGCGTTACCATAACTTTCACAATAACCGCTCAAACGCGACACGTTTTTTTGAGCCACCCTGTATGTACCTGGTATGGGTATCCGTTGTTATTGACATTGTTTCTGTACTGTGATGACATCATTGGTGCGCCTTGGGGTTGCGCATATCCGCTCAGCACACCTGCAACAAAATGTGAGAGGTATGTATTGCTTCAAAAAATAATATCTACAGCTTCCATTCACGACGACTGTATCACATTATATTTTACTTCTTGACGTTAAAAACCCAACTAAAAGAAAGCCAATGTTCGCCAAATCTGACATTTGGATCTAACAACTATGATAAAAACATCGTAATACAGAGTTACGAGAACAACGGTGTCTAACCATAATGTCAAGTAGATATGCTTATATGTAAGTCAGTCAAATGTTCACCACGTGTTAGATAAAAACAAAAAACGGAATCATTTACAGCCCGGAACATTGAGATAAGGATGTTGTTGCAATTTTCTATAAACGCTGATTGAATCACTCGGGGTTTGGGCATGTACGTGTCAGCTATCTTAATTAACGCTATTTAAGTCATTAGGGCAGACCAACAATTTGTCTTGGGAATCGTTTGACGCTGACATTTTACCAATTCCCCCCTTTGAAATAACTAAGAATGGCAAGTACTAATAATAGATTACAGTACACCAGGAAGTTTAGTCGACTTGTTTTCATTAATGAACAGGAAAAGATTGTTGTAGATGTTGATAGTGTAATGTACATGAATGGATAAGATGATGGTATGTACTAACCGGGCGACATGTTGTGTTGTTTTGTGTGTCTGGGTGCCTGTTGCGGGTACTGGTTGTTGTTGGTGGCAGTGGTTGACGCACCCGACTGATTACTGCCCGAGTGCAGCTGCGAACGAATCGAATTCTGTAATAAAATACAACATTTAATAGTCATTTAAAAAATATATATTCTGATTTATGACACATTATTTATATGCTAAGATGATGATGAAATGATAACGCAAAATGACAACTCTGAAGTCCACCGAGGAGAGGATAAAAAGATAGTAGCAATGCACGGAATAATCGATGATCTGCTAAACTTGGCCAAACTAGTTTGAGAAATAAATTGGGTCGGTCGGACATTTCCGCTTAGAAGCAGAAAACTCGAGGCAGCTGCAACGAATCCAACTAACTTTGAACAGCTGTTGGACCCGTTTTTAGAGTAACAGATACATTACGTGTACGCAGAACACAATCATGTTTTCATTTTACATCTGTTGTTGAATTAACTATTTTTAAATTTTAAAAATGTATCAATAAATACAGATAGAGCATAATTGAACAGATATACAAGTCAGAAAACAAAGAGAAGACGATTGTAACGAAAAAAAACATGCACATTTCACAATGATGCCATCAACATCAATGATACATGATGAGATGATTAGCCGATAACAAGTTTACTAAATTAGCCACTTGGCTAATAAATGAGCCTAAGTAATTAGCCAGCTGAGATGTGGGAAGGTATATGTAGTAAACGAGCTCCGACATCGTTATCAAGAAAGCAAAGTGAACTTCCTAACCTGGGACCATCAATACTACTTCCAAAATCACGAATCTTGGGAAATGGCCATGATTGCAAGATGAGTGAAAGTGGATACAATATTCCGGTGTAACTGGTTACATATATGCACATTGTACATGTACATACATATACCATCTGCATGTATGTAGTTGTGTACGTTACATACCGATACCATTGCTCTGAACCCGATACGAAACTCGATCCATTACGCAAATATCGGGGACACAAATATATACAAGCATAGTGCATTCATGTACTCCAGTCAACAAACATCACATACCGTCGCTATATAATGCACACACGACATTACAAAACCATACATTGCATGAATGTACATAGTTACATATCTTGTTAGAAATCAAATCATATATCAACATTAAACAAGTTCATTCTCGTTATTGAGGTTGAAATCTGAATTAAGGTTCTACGACATACAAGGTTACTTACGGAAAGAGTTAGGTAGGACATCAGAAGGAATTTGATTGACCCGAAGATAGTCAATGTTATATTCCAGTTGACCTTTGAAAAAAAAGACTTATTGCTAGTTTACTAAAGAGTATGTGCCTTCTAACGAACAAACAATCAAAACAACTCCAACTTAAACTTACTCATGCTTTTGAAAATAAAACCTCACATTATCATTATTTCATTCAAGCGCATTATCAATATTTAATTCAGCTGCAGTTAGAAGAACAAACATGATTTCAAAAGAGGAATGAAAACACGCAAACAGGCAAAATAAAAATCTTGAAAACTATTCATATTGGTGGGAGTGTGATTCACGTTTCAAGCACTCCGTTCAATGAGCGCAAATGATTCAACAATGAACAACGGGCAGCGCTACAATTTTTGTAGCGCGGTGGGCAGCCATTTTTTCTTGTAACAATCCAACAGAATTTGTACAAACCCACTTCCAACAACATCATCATCAACAACAACAACAACAACAACAACAATAAACCAACAACCATGGATTGAAAAATATGGACAAACACTATCAGTTTACATGTATGTAGTATGCACAATGTACAGTCATGCTATGACGAGTACTTTTTTGTAACGAATTGTACGAGAATCATCATTTTCAATATTTAGTGATGGTGGTAAATTAACAAAATACCTAAAAATTGAATTGAAAACTTGAAAATGCAATGTATTATGGACGTAACATATGAATATTCTACATATCGTAATCATCAGCGATACTTTCGATACAAATGATTATTTTGAAATCACGTTTCCTGGAGACTACTCATTCACAGTAAATCGAATATTAAGCATTCGAGAATCACATTACTGTACTGCCGTTGAAACGAACAATATAGAGTAAAAAATCAATCGGATAAAGTTTGAATGATATGAAAATGGGAATCAGATCAGGTTGTGAGCACAGTAATGCAACCGGACATGAGCTGTTCAGAATAGATTTGTTACATTGCATCCACCAAATACATTAAATAAAAAATTCAATGCAGATTCTAAATCACTAGTTTGTATGAGCTGACCATTTTTCAAAAACTTCGGTGCACAACATCCCAAAGTGTGAGGCTTCATTGGACAACACAATCGAATCGACCCACTTATTTATCAAACACAAAACTTTGTAAAACCCACTTAAGAAAAGTTCTATAAGCATTATTATATTTTAATCGACATCGGAACCAAATAAATTCAGAATTTGTAAGGAGACGTTCAACGATCCGAGTATGTATTCCAATAACGAACAAAAGCGCAGTCAAGCGTCCATCAAAGCATCAACCAGCTGTAACAGCTGCTCCAACCCACTATCCAACTGCTCAAACACTAATCTAATGCTTCTGCATTTTCAGAAAACTAAATCTCATTCAAAATTTTCAGCAGTAAAAATACCATATTGTACATTCCAATGTTTCAAACAGAAACCTAAATTCACTAACACTAGCATACTGTATGACCCTGTATGTTGCCATGTAAAAGTGTAAAAGTACAACCAACAGAAAAAACCGGAGTTATCGAACCAGCTAGACCCAAAACCAAACCAATAAAACTCAAAGCCCGAAGCGTTCAATTCCCAAACCCAGACTCTGTATCCGAAAACAAAACATCAAGCCGTTAAATTTAACGACAGTTCGTTCTCGCTAGCAACATCACAAGCGGATAAAACCAACAAAAAACAGTCAAAGAGATATATCTTTTTTTTAAAGAAAAGATAGAACATTTTCAAGAAATGTTGAAAAACATGGTGATATGAAGTATGAACATCAGCTGAATGCTAATCCGCCCGCATAGCGGGAAAGCCAAAGAAACAGACATTGGAATGAAATGATTGTGTTGGCCGTTCTGTTGGACTGGTGTTGTCTCGAGTGCACATCCACATACCAGAATACCAGACTGCATTCCGTCCAGATGTGATAACACTTCAATGCTGCCAATACACACTCAAAACCAATCAAATCCAACTAGGCGCACACAAACTAAAAATTATGGTATTAATACAAGTATTCTAAATAGATAACAAATGACATCATCAAGTTATCGCCAGATGTACATGTTGGAGTACGATGGGAAGAAACAAGTGGTAATGAAAACAGCTGGTTGGTATCGAACTGGGAGGACCACCAGTGAAATGGCAGTGATACAAGCACATATAACATATTACGTACTTTGCAGTTCAACCCAACCAGTTAGTTCGCGCGTTACCCAGTCTATTCATACTCGGCCATATCGCATATTGTTGCACAGTCTTCCAAGCACAGTAATATGTAAAATTATTACTTTAATTCACAATAATAAACACATTTTTCCAATTTCGTGAAGCTTTCCGCAATCTGTTGTATTGTACTGTACAAAGTATCATTCTAATACGTTTACTCTAATACTTTCAATGTTTTCCAGACAATATATTACATTTTGTACATAATGTTTCATATCAAAGCACAGGCTTCAAATGAATGCACAAAAAGTGAGAACTTCACCAATGAATTTGTTGTTGATTCGTACATACGAGTCGTTGCCACTAAAAAGCACCCCAGCGAGCCCAATTTCTGAAATTTCCCAAAATCACGGATTTCACTGAAAACCACCCTATATGTGCCAAATTTTACGCTGATTTCAAATATCTTTTTAGATTTTGCTTAGGTGCTCCGTATAACTTGAAAACAAAACTTTTATGACAGCAAGTCAAAATTATTTTGAGAAAATGCTTGATTTTACAAAAATACGAATTGTGAGAGGTGGGAATGACCTACAGCAATGAAATTTTTTCCTGTAAGACCTGAGATGATAACCCAAATGTCATTAAATTTGCAGCTTGAAAAACGACGTCTTCGGCAGTTACTAATTCCGCGAAACATAGGTCGTTAGCTAAAAATTTCCCATAAAGATTTACGTTTCCAGATTTTTTCAAAGAAAATTCACATTATATACGCTCGCTTAACTAAAATCAGGTGCAGTTTTTCACGGTGAATCTGGAAATATTGAAGACCTTGCAAGGTAATTCCTCTATCTCTCAGAATTAACCGCCGAAAACTGAAAATCACCGAAAACATCGAGTCCGGTGCATTGGCTGGATCACACGTTGGAACGCCAAACTGACGCTAGTACTCAGTCCTCGCGTATATAGTCAGTTTTTAAAATCCGCGCTTCGTCGCCTGCGTAGCTCAGTGGTTAAAGCGTCAGACTTATAAACCATCAGTCCTAGGTTCAATTCTCATCGAGGTGAAGGAGGTCGGATAATGACGTTGTTTTTTGTTATTTTAAAGCGGAATTATATTGTTTTCGCTCAGAACGACAAGCCAGTTCCTCTTGCTCGTGTTTCTTTCTATAAACCATTTCAAAATACTAAATAACTAGCGTTTTATAAAATTTTGTCGGGCTGTTTGTGAACGAACTGATTTTCCATTGAATTATCAACGTGAAAACCTAGTTTTTGCGGTTTAATTCCATAAATTACAGCCATTACCTTGCAGGATCTTTTACTAAGCCTGATTCACCGTGAAAAACTGCATCTAATTTTAGTTAAGCCAGCGTATATAATGTTAATTTTCTTTTAAAAAGTCTGGAAACGTAAAACTTTATAGAAAATTTTCAGCTAACGACCTATTTTCGTGGAATAATTAACTGCCGAAAACGTCGTTCTGTAATCTGCAAATTGCATGCCATTAGGGTTACCATCTCAGGTTTTACAGGAAAAAATTTCATCGCTGTAGGTCATTTCCACCTCTCACATTTCGTATTTTTGTAAAATCAAGCATTTTCTCAAAATAATTTTGACTTGCTGTCATAAAAGTTTTGTTTTCAAGTTATACGGAGCACCTAAGCAAAATCTGAAAAGATATTTGAAATCAGCGGAAAATTTGGCACATATAGGGTGGTTTTCAGTGAAATCCGTGATTTTGGGAAATTTCGGAAATCGGGCTCGCTGGGGTGCTTTTTAGTGGCAACGACTCATACATACATACATATGGGTGGACACTGGATGTGTGTGAGTGACGAGTGCGAACAAGCCAGTACAGATGGGTGAAGTCGCCAATTAACACATCTGCTACTATACCTTTGTAAGTTACCGGCTTCACATACAAATCAACAGATTAATATAGTAAAGGCCAAACTGATGAATAAATTACCAGAATAATATAGTTATGGCAAAGCAGAACTGATAAACAAATCACTACGTAATAGATTGCGTGAGGTAATTGTTTTGGCTAATTGTCACAAAAGTAACGCACGCTCTACGTAACAAAAGTTTTGATTGCCCGGCTAAACGTGCTTTCATACAAAGGTTTATTGAAAAGTCACTGTCACATATTTAATTCATGAGTTATCTGTAAAAAAACAAGTTTACGTGTCTTTAACTTCAAAACTCACATGATATTCTACTTATTCATTGAACATTTTACACTTAACTTCGTTGCAACAAACAACAAGCTACATACTTATAAGAAAATCTTTCTGAACGACCTCTCATAGAAGTGAATGACAGCAAAGTAGTGAGAGGTACAAAGTGAAAGAGGGTGCTGATTACATACTTGACACACAAACAAACGAGCTGGGCGTCACAGTTCACATTTTAATCCCGTAAGTTAAGGGGATTACATGAAAACATAACTGTTTATATGGCATGGCAAGTATCACTTACTAATTGGCGTTATTAGACGTTATATGATTGTTGCGAACATATGATATGAGTATGGGCTGTCTTTAACGGGTGTGAGCCGCTTCAGATGGCAGGCCCCAAGCCAGATGACTGCTAGCAATGCGGTCAACCAAACCAGCTGAGACTATGTAACCCAACGGTTCCGTCTCTGCTTCAATTGGACGCGTTGATGGTCGCAAAGTGTCACTCACAAATATTGAAATTTACCGACACCCAAACTGAAACAATCAGTTATGCCAGCAGCAACCACGGAGGATTCGGAGAGGTTATTGAAAGTTAGAATCAAAAAATGTTAGGTGATAAGTGAGTCGGTTTCACGACTGAGATCTGAGCCGGCCGGTTTGAGCGACTCGTGTGCGCGACACAATATCACATATAAAAACGTCGCAAACCAACAACACAAACGACGTGCTTTGTAACGGCAACAGCTGGCTCAAACTCGTGAAATTACTTCGGCAAAAATGAAACTCGGTCATCGTTGGAATTGGCAAGAAAACTGGTAGTAAATGCAAGGCAGTGAGTGGGATAATGCTGAACTTTGAAATAATTTTCGAAGACTGGAAAACTAGGAGTATTTTTGAGCTGAGAGCTATCTGGGCATCAGGCACAATTGCCGTGAAACTTTCACAAAACAACAGAGATGCCGTATCTCGCGCTTCACTGATTCATATGCATAAATTAACATGAAAAAATTTGTATCACCGCAATTTAAAAACCGAAAGTTAAGTAACTTATTGCACCATTTCACGACCTCCTGGAAAAAAATATGAAACGACACGAAGCACAAATAAACGTATCAAGCGGATAGATCACGTGCAGTGCCGATGCAAACGGCCATTAAATTATGCACTTTCGATTAAATCAATGAAGTATTTCAAAGTATGTATACAGGAAGCATAGGAACACAAAATGCTATACGGATTTATTGGTCGAATGAACCAGAACCAGACGAGTTTTTGTGTGTTGGCCCGGAGTCGTTGAATGGTTTAAGGTTAAATCACTGTCGGACCTCCAAAAGGAGAGGAATGTGCAGTTTTCAGGCCCATTTACAAACCTTAGGCATCAAACTGCACTTAAAAAATCACCAAAGAAGGGAATTCCACTTTTCTCTGCCATTCTCGTCCGCAAGTGGGTTGAATGGGATATGGCAGCCAGTTACGCGGGTGTTCGCACGACGGCACACACAACATTTGTCTAAACTTCAAGGATTGCCACGCGCGTGCCCCGAGGCTGTCAATCTCAAACACCAAGTATTCTACTTACACCGCCCAAGTACACCCAATACAAACAACAACTTTGTATGTATCAGGGTAGGAATAAAGTTGATTACCAGTAAAAGGGTAAACAGACATTCAAGATGCATCTTGTAGTTGTAGATATACAGTAAGCAAATGCATATAGAGATGTTTCATCAGTCCAATTCGTAGATACATAAGTCAAATTTAGTGATGTAAACGCCAACGCGCGCATATGAGCTAAAAATACTTCTCTGGTAAGGCAATAATGACAACGCGTACAACAAATGTGCCATGACACATTAAGTAAAGCAAGTGCTACATACCCGACCTGAGACAAAAACCAGAAACAAGAAATAATTTAGTAAATGGCATTGGGTACTCAATTAAAAGAATTTGTAAAATTGTAAGTAAACCATATATCCAATTAAAAAGCGGAAAGAGCATTGCTGCTAATATCAGTGACCAGTGAACATAAATACACAGTCGGACTGAGGCAGCCATATACAATGTATGTATGTACCTTGGCGTCGGCATTGTTAAGCCGTCGAACCCGAGTAACTTATGACTGGTCTGATGTAATTGTCGTTCAGACTATCATACCACACATACAGTAATGGCTAGCCATGTCGTGCGTGTACCCGGAAATAACCGTTAGCAACCACCGAGCATGTATCACTTATTTAACTTATTGGCTGGAGCGAAAATGAAGTTAGTTAGAACTATACTAAATTATTAAAGTCAATAATGAACTCATCATGATTCAGATGAAATAAAAATATACAAATAGAGGAGCAACATACATAATCATTTAGCAGCAAATGAATGTGCTTGACTTAATTTGGACGACGAACAGTGAGTAATTGTGGTGTGACACGGCAACCTGCATTTCAGTTAAGACACATATACCCCCGCTGATAGCACAGGAAACATAACTACATATGTAGGACCGCCGGAAGGAACGAACCCAACTGGAGGTAGCGCACAAACTAATACATACATGGTAGCTAAATTCGCAGATATTACTTTACCTACTCACAGAATGAATTGAGCGACATGATTAATAATGACAAAGTAATTTATGTAGGTTCAATATATGCCGCTAAAAACTGGTTTCCAAACAATTGGTCTTTTTCGGTTTCTTCCCGTCATGAGTTACTGATTGCTTGTTGCAACCGAAGAATGCCAACATGGAATTTATAAAAGAGGATGAAAACCAAGCTGATATTTCGCCACATGAAATGAAATGAGACAGTGTGATATGTGACAGATTTGGCAAATCCTGGACGATGTGGCAACAAGCAGCCCCACCCGAGGCAATATGCAGGGCACGAATCTGGGTACATACAGAGCACTGGTACATGCCTTGACATCCGACCGACTACTGTTCCATCGAACACTGTCCCAACTTGGTACATTCAGAGCACCGATGGTGACAATCCGACCCGGAAAAGCCCGTACGTCACTGGTGGTGGCACCAACAAATGTGCCTCAACGAACATAGAGCCACGATAACTACATACATACATGTACGTAGATGTGAACAAGTACAATGCAATGCCATTCGAATGGTGCAATGTTTGGAGATGAACGAACTAAATTACTCTTTTGGTCTACAGAAAGTTGGTTCAGGCATTTCTTACGATTGAGTTAGAATGGCTCGGTGAATCCGCATGTACATATCATGCAATCAAACCATATCCACGCAGCACTGCCCTTCACAAGACCATTCATTTGTCCAAGAAATAATTGAGTGAACGTTTGAGCATTGTCATTATGCACAATAACAGTGTTGTGTCGGTTGAAATTGTACCTCCGTGTAAGGCAATTCTGAGCACGCACTCGGACAACTGTTAGAAACGTGTAAAGGTGGAGTTTCGGAGAGAACGACAGCCATCGACATGCAACCAGTAACGGTGAGATGGCACGCATGTAAAAATGTTAAATTAAACGCATGTATTGTATGTATGTACATTCGGTCAACAGCTTGTTTACTAAACGAATGTAAAAAGTAAGGGAAGATATTCGTATGAGAATATGAAATAAATAAGTTTAACGAGGTATATAGCTGGCATAGACAGGCAGGCATTACTCGATTAGGCCGAGTGGTGAGAGCAGACGGTTAACGGTGAGGGCAATCAATCGTGACCAGTCAGTCATCGGGCGTGTCCAGGCCAGCCAGTGATCGGGTACACAACCAAACCCAACCACATAACAATCAACAACTACAACAACTGATGATGCAACGCCGTCCAATCAAATAAAAGAGAACACGCACTTGTAGGTAGACACATCATTGAGACTGACGTTGTTCTGGATGTACAAGAAACAACCAGCAGAGCAAAGCGACTCACTCACTTGGTCAGTCAGGCCAGTCGGACAGTCTCTCCCTCCTGTTGATGTACAGGAAATTAAGCCTCCCCTCCTTGGTCAGGGGTGTGTATGTTGAGAGGGCGCCCCAGTACTGGGATAGGGGCACATGAGCCACGACTCATACCACGGGCGGATCAAACAACTAATAAGTAACTTTCCCTCAAGTTAATCTTCTTTCTTCTCAAATAGAAACTCTTCGCTGAGTAATACAACAAATTTATTAAAAAGACACACGTTCGAGATGAAAGGGAGCGTGGTTGGAGTGCAGCACTGAGGGAGGGCATGTACTGTACTGTATGTGTAGATAGTGCGCCATGATAGATGCCGTTGTAGGCAGGCGTTCGTATTCAGCGTTCGACTGGTGTTGTTTCAAGACATTGGTGGTACTGGCACGGGCACCACTTGTCTAGACTTGCACCCAACTGTAAGCACATCCAGTCAACTCGCAACGTTGTTACAGTCCAATAAACCGATACGACTGAAGGTGAATCAAATCGGACACAATCAAATCAAATTGTTCAGTTCATAACCCGAATATCAATCGATTGTCTGATAAGATAAGCAATCTCATGACTGTTCTATTTTAACAGGTGAAAATCCAGATGAGCTAAACTTAGACGGATATCGAGTTCACAAAACTAGATGACAAACCGAACCTGTCATTTTGAACTCAAATCGGGGTAAAAAGGGAATATCGTGGATTCCTTTAGCATTCAGCACAACTATTGATTCTAAAGTAAATTTTTCCTCTGTAATGTGCAAAAATGTGAATTAGTAGGATTGGTTTATGATGCGCTACAGAGCAGAGGCAGTGATATGTATGTACCGCTTGATTGACGTCATGCATTAGCCATATGCAATGTGTACGCAGCTGTGCTTCATTCAAACCATCCGACCATTCCATCAATGCCAATCGTAACCTTCAACTTCAAACATAACATTTTTGGCAAGGCAACTGAAAAACGAGAAATATACATAACTGATGAATGGTGTTACAGTTCATTTCCATTTCCAGCATTGTCCAATAAATCCCACGGCAAAATCTTTGAGAAAAAAAAAACGTTTCTGACTTCCGATAGTTCATGAAATGATCATTATTTGCGTTGAGATGTAAATGCAAATTGCAGCCACATCGAAAAATACAAAGGCTCGGATCACAAAACATATTTGGTGTAATCTTGGTAATCCAGATTCCATTATGTACCGAATGTAGTTACAATCTAATGTCAGACCACCCGGGATTAACGTGCTACCACATATCCGAACACATATGGCAACATGTAAACTAATGAATGAACTCAGTACATTTATATGTACATACTTACATGTGTGTACTGTATGTATTACATACAAATACTGTAATAAGTATGTATACGATACATAGTCTAGACTTGATGACTAGTCGAGTCAAGTACAGAGCAGATGCACAAGCGCAAATTGCCAGTGCCGTCTGCTGCCGGTGAGTGGGCGAACGAGCGTGTCTTTGCCCGATATGCCAATACTAACACCAACATTAATTATATCATTACAATACCACATAACATTGAGAACCACTGAACGCAAGTAACCAACACCATCGCTCTAAAAAAGAGAACAAAAAATGCCACACGAATGGTACGTGAATGCTCCTAAGGTGCTACTGCTAGTACTGGATGGGTGATTAAGTATTAGTACATGCTGCATGTAACACATTCTATTATTATCCTTTCTATACTAAATCGCTGATGAAGTTGATATTTATCACAAGTACAACCTAACCTTTGCATGATGAACCAAAGTATTCTATATGGAAGGTAAATCAAATAAGTTTCCGTTTTGTTTATATAAGATCCAATTATGTCTGTGTATAATGCAGCTTGATAGACAATTCACATGTTCACGAACAACAGACAGACCGAAGTGGACTCGACTGCACCACAGAACACGAGTACAATGAACAAATACGTTCGTACATGCGACTAGTTTTTCTACCTTGCCACACCACGGTTGACAAAAATCTGATTCAACAAAAAGAAGTCATACAGAAATTGATTTTGCCGACACATCATGAAATTACATATGAACATGGAGATTATTCATTGAGAAAGTCGAGGCAGCACAGTACAAGCACATATGAACTCTCGTATATGTACAAGTACAAGTACATGCATGTGTGCCCAGATTTTGCATCAGCAAAACAGTGCGTTCCGTTCGCAGCGGCACACAAATAAAAACTTGACATGAGCTGAGCTGGGTAGACATTTCCAAGTTGGTCAATCTATTTTAAACTATGGCGTGATTGGTGGCAATGGCATCAAAATATAACTTGTTTTATTTCCCCGAGACTCACCCCGGCATGTTGGGCAGCATAAATTACGAAATTAATACAAAGTTCATAACCAAATAAACCAGACAAATTCATGTGAGTTGGAAAATCAGACATGACGAAACTAGAAAGACTTGAGTTATGTAGACACACGATCGGAACAGAACCGGTCAAACAGTCTGGCTGTCTGATGCGTTCACCACCAACCACAAACAACGGCTGAATAAACCAGCATTGAGTCCACCCACAAAACCAAAACACAATTCATTCACGTTGAATTGATTGATGCACTTAACGCAACACTATCCATCAAACTGGGAATTAATAATTAGTTGTGAAATTGATAGATCACACGCCGTCTATGTATCAACATAACCACTGAAACTCTCAAAAATCCAAATGACTTTTAGTTGACCGTTAGTCAGTTAGTTGAAGTTAGTCAATCAGCCGGTAAGCATTTTTTTCAGATCCTCAGCAGACAATCACAGGCCCACTGCACATTATGTGATGATGTGACAAAAAATCGCACAGACCGTATCAAACAAAATTGTTGTGCTCACGATGCTATATATTATTGTGGAACAGGCAACGGACTAACAGGCCATAGATCAAGCTACATACATACATACTGATGTACGTATGTATGCACTGCAACAACGACAACACGACAACAGTATAACGGAAATGGGTTGGACGCGTGTACTACTCGATCACAGGCATATCAGAGGTAATAACGGTCAAGGCGTCTGATGTGTCCGTGCCCAACCGAGAGAACATGCCACATTAACTCACTTACTAATTTAACGTGCCGCGTAGTCAACTAAAAATTTATGCACATATGAGAACTGCGTACTAGACTAGAACACAAATGGGGACTGAGGCTGCGTACTAGACTAGAACATAACAGCCGAAACATCTTACGCTCGGCATAACCTGCGTAAAATAAACCGGTTATAATCACGGATAATTCATATCCTAAGATTGGCAAGTCTTTCTTTTATAATAGTGGACGAAAATTATTGCAACTTCCACGGGCATTATTTAACTTTACAGTTTTGAATGCAATAAAAGTGTTTATAAAATAATTGCAGAACGGTTCTGATGATCAAGTAGATTGGAATAAAACTTGTATTCCATGTGCATACACCAATTCCGTAACTACATACATACATACGTACATACATTTGTATGCTAGTTTTGCAATTACATAAAACCTGAGAATGCCAACAGCTGTCATCAAGTTCATTCATACCATCATGGGGCATAACGTCTTGTTTCACCAACGTACATAGCATTACGGGATTGAAAAATAATCATTTTATCGTTTGAAACTAATTAACTGATTGAACTTATTACATAGGGAAGGGACACAAACCAAACATTCAGATATTGGATAACACACGTTAAGTAACTTACTCCATCTCTGTAATTATTATACGCCCACGCTTTGTGCAAAACCAAACCCCATTGCTTAAGTAAAAAGATGAGAAGTTTCTTTCGATGAGAGCACTTTCAAACTACACACTCCTGCTAAAAACACGATGCTGGGAAATGCCGTAAATTAGTTTTGGTCGAATTTACTGAAAGCGAGCGGTGCCGAGCGCGCTCGATTCGCACGGACGAATGACGAGTTACAAAACGACGACCGTTTTCAACGAGTTTTCAAATATTCAGTTGAACCAAAAAATGTATGGAACTAAAGTTGCAGAAACCGAAAAAGTATTATATGTAGATTCAGATATATTGAAAACTGCGCTACACGAAACAAAAACAATGCCTATAAATTTTTACTAGCAACGTGAATCAGCTTTCAAAAAAAAATTACATGGCAAATATATTGAATTACTCACGTCTCACAAAGTAGTTGGACTAAATTCTAAATTAATGAGTACTTTAGAGGGTGATTTTGCCATCATAACGTCATGATCAAACCAACAGGCAAATGAACATTGTTCCCTGAGCCCTGTTTGAAGCGGGACAACGAACCAATTATTCTACAATTCTTGAACCTTTATCGTCCGATATCGATTCAGCCATGTTTGTAACAAGAATAGTTGTTTTCAATGCATGTTTGTCACCTACATATGTAGGTGGAAACATCTGAAAATATGTATGTACGTACGCAAGTATATACAATACAATACATATGTAAGTGTGTACATCACGCAACATGTGGTCACAACATAACAACCTGTCAAAGCTAAGGCACTTTTTTACTTTAGTTATCATGCAAATCATAAATGTCATTTCATCGCCTTACCACAATTTGATGTACAGAACATGATAATGCGGCTATTAATAGCGAGCACGTTGAACGCAAAAAATGAACTGCTGCGGTCTTAATCGGGACAACAAGCTCCCAGACTTGACTTGGTTCCAGTATGAGTTTTTTCGTGTTCACAGAAGCGTGGGAGGGTACAATGAACATCCATACATATACGGATGGGTGTTGTCTTGTTTTATACACAACAACATTTGTACATACATATGTAGCAACGCAGTACGCTAATCCAATTTGCTGTTGCATGTGCATGTATGTAGATCCAACCAACACCATGTCCAGAGGCAGGGCACCCCACATACAACCAACCAACTTACCCGTTCCAACACAGCCTTCCTGCCGAGAACAAACCCAACAAGGAAACGAAACCATCAAGTGTGCTGCTGCTGTAAAAGCTCTATAATAGAGTGAACTCGCATCGAGTAGCTTGAAAGCAACACGGTCTGCTCAATTTAACATGATCGCACCAGTCAATCAATCGCTTGACTCACCCTGGTAAGCAAAGTCTGTCACATAAAGGGAACACTACATAGACCCGTAAAAAATACAACAACTTGCCGTCCCAGTAGATCAGCAGTGCATGTCTATAAGGCATACTGTACATTGTATGTATGTGCATAGGTGGTGTACATATTACATACTGCACACACTTAACTACATACATACATACTGTACATACATATGTATATGTACATACTGTAGGTGGTGTACATATTACATACATAACTACATACATACTGTACATAAATTGTCTGTACATACATAACTACATACATACATACTGTACATACATAACTACATACTGTACATTGATTTTATCCTTTACATACCTACCTACATACTGTAAATAACTACATATTGTACATATATAACCTACATAGAGAGGGTTCGGGACGAAGACCGTGCAAATGAACGTAACGAACATCAGTCAAGCGAAAAGTAACATGCTTTTTCATTATCAAACATGAACCATGAGGTGTCAATCGTAAAGCCGATTCACGAGAGGTGTTGGATAAATTCAGGCTTCTAACGAATCATGTAGACCTTATCTAGACAATATGATACTAAAACCATTTAACGCCGAACCCAACTTTTGAACAATGTTCTTATTAGATGGACCATGTAAATTGAACACCAAACAAGAATACGTTATAAATCAAGGACTTCAAAGTTCATCAGCAGACACGGATCAATAACTGTACATCCAGTACATAACAATACCGTCCCGTCTTGATCAGGCCATATAACGAAATCACAGACGAATAAAAATAAAAGTGGAAAGAAGAATGCCTGGATTGTTTGGGGTATGTGAAGACAGACTAGGGCGCCAGTGTAGTAGTGACTGGATAGTACCAGTGCCACAGACCACAGTAGTAATGCACCGAGGGCAACTAATAAGATCGGAACGAGATGCGCACGCACACACATTCATGAAAATAGCCCATAGCAAAATGCTGCTACTAGTAATTTCTTAAAGAGATATGAGCTAAAAACCGCCGAATAAATAATCTATCAGCCTCTTTGCGAAAGAAGATTTCAACGTTTCAATACCTGCATCCTTGCATGGTATGGCATGGGAAAATACATTTTCTTATCCGCTACTGCCGCTCTGCCAATCGCATTCTGACGTTGCCGTCCGTTTCATGAGTGTACCGCGTTCGTACATATGTATGCATGTATGTGTATGTGCATGTTTACAAACATCCAACCAAGCTCGGCTCTACGTCTCCATTTCGCCACACCAATTGTGAGCACTTGATTCAGCTCAGGCAGGACCATACATCCAGATTCAGTGGTACAATCATATGGTATGTCTTCATTAATCGATTAATGACAGTCTGGTGTTAATGGTGGCCCGGTGGCACTGCACTTGCACAAGATAACGAAAAATACGACTTTAGTGAGTTGCTACAAATAACGGAAACAATGTTACGCAATGGAGTTTGCTTTTCAAAACACCATTATATCTGGAGCAAAAACATTACATTTTATTGGTGCGGATTCGGTTCGGATACATGTATTGCAGCATTGCAGCAATAAGTATGTAAGAAGCACCATGATCCAGCCACCTGTCAAAGTGTGCGGCAAGGCAATAACACGGACGACAACCCCATAAAGAACAAATAATGGAACGCACAAAATGAGAGAATGACCAGCTGAATACATGGATGGCACCCGTCAGACACGACGAACCAACCGGCACTTGCTCTTTATGGCGTGTTCACCAACTTTTTATGTATTCTCGTACTTTTCCACATAAAATACACTGACATTCGGAGTTACCAAAATACGGGTATCGTCTGCAGAAGTAGAGCAAAAACTAGCAAAGATAATGTTGTGTCTAACAAATAAAGAGATATTCTGGCACAGAAGAAAGTGAAGAAGTTCCAGTTCTCAGTAGGATCCGAAAACACGACCTTCTGTTCCCTACACAGACGTGTAACCGTTGCCCCACAGGTACTCCTGTTTAGCACTGTTTGACTGTGTATGAAATGTTGATGGTATAAACGTATATATAGAGGCCAACGTTCATCGGACATGTCATTGTGCCACGATGGCACACACAATTTGATTAGCAGCACAGCAATGGTGCCTGGCGTCTGTTGGCCACTCAACCACACCACCCACCAACGCCACATACTAATTCCAAATAACAACAATCCGATCAGCCAGTATGCCGATGCCGAATCAACATCCAATCAGTCGAATAGACTCAGAGAAGTACATTGAAATTGTTTTTTAAGATAGCCATCTTGACTGAAAGGAGCAACTGAGAACGCAGTTGTATCATGGTTAATGATTGGTTTGTGCCAACTTATAAGTGGACGTGTTTCAACATGACAGGCAGGAATCGATGTGATACAAGCCAGCAAGTGTCACAACACATGCACACAAATGAGTGTCTGTCTCAGCAACTAACGGTTGTGATCACTTGTTTGGTGTTTGCCACTCACTTCACTCAAATCCACTCACAAGTAAAAATCTGTCATACAGCGAAAGGGGACAAGTCATCTGCATAAAACATTTGTTTTCTTGCGAAGTAGGTAATTTACTAAATTTTATTTTCCCAAGTATAATCCAGACCGGAATGAAACCTCTCCTCCAGTGCATGCCGAGTCGGTAGCACAAATTGCATTGGTGCGAGTAATGGCATGATCAGCCACGATTACTTGCCCTCACTCAATTAAGTACCCTGAACACGACCAAGTAAACCCGACGTTTTTCAGTACGAAACAAATGAGCCACAATTTACATTCATTTATTTATGAAGCATTCACTAGCGTCTAGCAATAATGTTTGTTTCGAGAGAACGCTACCTTTTTCAATGAAACATCGTAAACAACATAGTAAAGGATAGCTACTGGCGACACGAAACAAGCGTACTGTAAGACGATATATATTGGTGTATGCGAAGTCATGACATGAGACATACATCACCACACGACACGATCGCTATCACCTGTACACATGCCATATACCAATCATTCACTCAAGACATACCACTGCACTGGTGTTCCATCATTCTCAACAAATGGAATGATGCCCTTGGAATACTAATATAGAGCTTTATTATAGGCAACGTTTGTGTAATACCAAGTAAATAATCAGACGTCTCAAAGGCAATCTTGCCACAACTCACAACAATATATGTACATTAGTCCATACATAGCTTCGTTTCGAACAACTATACTGACAAAATCTATGTTAACGAGATCTGGAACTTCAAACACATGATACATAGCAATTGAGTGCCGAATAAACCGGAACCTAGCCAGAGCTGAAAGCTCCAAATTCAGCGTACGACTGGATGGTATCAATATCAAATGTCGACCAGTCAAATATGTGGCCCAATCTGTAATCTGACATGCCATAACCCAATCTAAACAAAACGATACACGCAGCAGAATCTGGCAAACTGTCATTCAGTTTCCCAAATCAGAATTTTGACAGGGAGCCACCTCACAACTAAAATGTAATAGGGAAGGAGATCAAGGCTGAAAACTAACTTAAGAACGGTTAGCGCAAAAAAGTTTCCTCCCTCCTGCAAGACTCACCTTGATTGATGGCTCCACTCACATAAGCAGGTCATTACAACAGTCAACCATAATTACATTGACGAGTTGAAAAATGTTACCACCAACAACGCATCTACAGGGTGGGCCAAAAAACCATACGATTATGAACATTAATAACTCGAGCTATAAACAACCGATTCAATCGTTCTTGTTCTCATTTGAAAGCTATAATTTCAACTTAGAATCCTGCCAATTTTAGTTCTGTTTTTTACAGTTTACAGTTCTGCCATCGAGTTACAGAAGAAAATGTTTAAAATCGTGAATTTTGAACATGACTTTTTGGGTTTTCTTCTGTAACTTGAGGGCGACTCTATAAAACAAAACTAAAATTAGAGGAACTTTATGTTAAAACATTGGCTTTCAAATGAGACCAAGAACGATTGAATCGGTTATTTATAGCTCCAATTATTAACAGTTAAAATCCTGTGTTTTTTGGCCCACCCTCTATGTTCTACTCATACAGCAATATGTACATACAATCAGTATATTGAACACAAGTATGTGTAGCGTATCATTCCGTGCTAAACACACCGCACTGAATCCAGCAGACATACATAAATGCTTGTGCCACCAAATCCGTACTCTATTTCCGGTTTTACGGCACGAATACATGAACCACATCAGGTGTACGTATGTACATATGTACGTATCGTTACTTTACTACAGGGTTGACTAATTTCTCCTATAAATATAATAACCAGTTTACCGAAGTCTAGACTTCGTCATGTGTTCATTATAATTTCATTTGCATGTATTCAATTCGTGAATTTGAGAGCGTGTAACACGTAATTTTTATTATCAGTCATTCATCTTCAATTTATGCCGTGTTCTGAACATCTCAAATGTCATTATCGTATTTAAACACGATCGTAACAAAATGACAGTAAATTTAAACACACCCTGTAGGGAATGCAGCTGCTATAACATAGTTGTTAACGGGTGGACCGGTTATGGATTACGATATGCGTATCACAACCAATTACCCCATTACGTCGAGCAGCACATTGTTTATAACATGAGCAAGCAGATTGTGCATTGTGATTTATGCCTGAATGTGTGGGTTGAGTGGGTGTCATGTTCCGGACATAGGTATACCAACATAAACATTGCACCATTCCATTCAAGCGTTCATAATGTACGTACTTGCTTCGGCATACTCCACTATTTATGGGTGCCACTCAAAATAACCATGTCACACGGCAGTCGATGCAGATGCACATAAAAATAAAACAAAGCGCGACGAACGCCAACGAAATGCATCAAAATTGAGCACAAATGCAGACAGATTGAGTGTGTTCGCATTCAACGAAGGCGACACGACAAATGCAGACGCCATGGTCTCTTGACTAACCAGCAATCCGGGGCGCACTCAACCCAACTTGCACCACAGAATGGCACATCAATCTCCCCAGAGAATAGGAACCAAGGCGGCACGTTACAGTCAGCGGCGCGCAAAAGCATCACAAAGTAAGCCTGTTTCGAATAATTCAAATCATTAGATGCCATGAACATCTACGTTCACAATACAAACGCAGATAACTTAGCACTTTTGTACGCTATTGCATTTAATGCGTAATCAGCGCGGCCCATCCGAGCACGGTTGTTTGATGCCGGGGTGCACCGGACCGGTTGTGAAAAAAGTCAGCTGGTTTGTTTCTAGTTGGTATCATGGAGCGGTGTACCCTTCTGGTCGTGCGTCCAAGTGCCGGCATTTCGTCAAACCGGTACCCGGGCACAGTCGATTCTCTATCAACTCAGACCATCTTATGTACCGGGGCATTTATTCGCATCAGCACACGCTCAGATACACCAGCCCTAAAACAAATAATGCGACTCGACTCGCTCGGCCAAATCCTAATAAGCCCGAGTCAGACAACTCTACACTGTATCTCGAAACAATATCATTTATTTTTTTAATTTTATTTTCAAAAGATACGCATTCGATTGCACGTCCCGTTTATTAATATGAAACGAACGATGGGCTTTTATTTTTAGAGGACATAGCTATAAGTTACCAATCGGAAATCAACATTACCAATACTAAATGTACTTTTCAAATAGGTTATGCATTCAATATTCACAATATCACAGCAAAGTTCGATCAAGAATGAGCAGTTTCTTCGATATCTAAAAACATGACTCTAAAAAAATCTTTGTTTTTCTGGCTGATCATTGATATTATCATTGCAATTGAAACTGGAACGCAAGGATGAACAATGAATAACTGCATCTCTCATTTCAGCCGGCTAGCCGTCATTAATTATGGTGGTAGATATTGATTCAATACGACGGAGTTGTATTCTACAGTCTCGATTCGAATAATAGCCTAACACAGAGACAGAATCATGAGTTGATAAAGGAAAGAAAAAATAAAATAATCGCTGTAAAAATGGAATGTAATAATGGAAACTACGTGATGTGATATATGATAACAAACATCCACACAGACACAACAGTTCACCGTATCAAACCACAGTTCGATACGACATAACTTTCATGACTACTAAAGACAAAAGAGAACATGTAAAATTGCCGGCATGCATGGTGATTGAATCCAAAATGAAAATAATATACAAGGTATAATAACTATTGTGAAACTACAAAGGAAGGTCAATTTCGAAATGGAAATGTCAAACTGGCGTGATTTGTGGATAATGATGCTGAAAGAATGTGGGTTTGTTTGGACAGACGTCATACGACATCAGCTGACCAAAAGGCGAGTGTATGCACAACAAGCCAACCAATATTTCAATTGATTCTAGGAATTCAATTAAAATGCAATAGCGACTTCGCGTGTGCTGGTTTTAAAAAGAAATTTTTCTGCTATAAAGTACAATTTCAAGTCGCAGAAAAGTTGAACGACTAAATTGAAGAACTTGAGTACAAAGTCTCAAAATGAAACACTTACATAGCAGCATTTTGCGACATACGAAAAGTTATATGCAACGCAAACCAGTCCGTAACACGAACACGTTCTTACAATGCAGTTCATGTTCACTTTGCCAGAAACGGGACGGGGCCAGACATCACACACGTAAAAAACAGACAAATGCATCGGAGGATTGTCCATGAATCCAGACTAGTACATAATTTGATAGTAAATTTTTTTGCATAATGACAGGCTAGATTTGGGTTGACAGACAAAAATATGATAAGTGATTACAGTTATTAAAGAATGCTACTAGCCAAACAGTATTATTCACTGGCGGACGAGTCAAACCTTCAAAGAGAGGGAGGGGATAAATAGAGCCAATTTACCTCTAACTTTAGAAGAAAAAAACTATATTTTTTGAAACCGCCAAAGAGGGGGGGGGGGGTTCCTTTTCCCATTCCTTCTTGTCTGCTAGAGGTATGATTGTCATGTTGCCAACATTAGTACTGCTGTCAGTGAGCAAGAAGGCGGTCACACAAGTGTCCGTGTCAACACAAACTGGTCACTTGGCAAACAAACACGCAGACTTGGGTATGTCCGACTAAGGCATTACTTACGCACGAGTAGTAGTAGTCGACTCGACATTCAATCACAACATTATCAATCCAATCGTATTCCGATGACAAACAAGCTTTATAACAGGAACATTGAACGAATAAAAGGTATAATGAAAGCGAAGATTAAACCATCAATTAATAAGTGAATTTTTTCAGTTCCTTACATTATGGATTAATTAATTATATTCACCAAAATAACGGGTGATGGAGTATTGATTACAAGATCAGTGAGTAAAAAAGCAACATGAAAATAGATGATTCGAGGTCGAGATCACAATGTATCACAATAAAAAACTTATATAATTTATATACTCATATAATTCATTTAAGTTTTTATGAATTATAAAATATTGTATTCCTGCTGTATTAACGAAACGTGCACCAAGAATGGCAAGCCAGATAATTATAAAGTAAGTGCGTAACAATAACTATTGGACTTGGATGGTCGGACACCAAGGCCATGACCGTCCCATTGTAGTGTTGTCCCATTCCATTACTGTCTATCGTCTAAGGTCAACCCGTCATCACCGTCAATTCACCAGACCATTAAGAACAAGTGTATGTACGTTCTACATCCCCTTGATATCCAATCCAGTTCACCAATAAGCCCTATTTGATGGTTTTTTGGGAGCAGACCCCTATCAACTTGTAGTAGAATCATTATTACAGTAACCGAACATGTACACATACAGAACGCAACATAAAAATCAAACACGTTGCACGTTGGTTGCCGCAATAAACGTAATTACGTGCGCTGTCTGCGGATGTAGACGAGATGACGAAAACATAATGAATAGCTTTACAATTTTGCGTAATCGTAATTTTTTTCAAGTTCTTTGACAAATTGCCAGACAAGTAAATTAGGTCAATGCGTTAGCAGAAAGGAATGAGAGCTGAGAAATATTCCGCAAACGCCAATAGATAGCAGCCTAGCATCATAACAGTCTGCAACAATGGTACGGAAACCCGCAATAGCAATACATTTACAGAAACCATATACAGAAGCCAAACGTATAATTTTATACACATAACTAACTGCTGAACGAAGCTGTGTAAAGTAAAGTAAACTTGTCGACATAATCAACACAGTTCAAAAATGAATCAAGTTCTCTCTACGCTTATTTGTTATTGTGTTAGAAAAGTGTTCAATGGCAAAAAATAGTCTACAGTACTGTGTGTGCATAAGTAATCCATGAGCAATTACCGTGCGAGCAGTTAATTGCCAGGTGCACTCGAACCAATCAGATAAGCATCTTATAATCCAGACCGTTGCTGCCTTGTCCTAAACGCTAATTAAATAGCGTATGGCTTTACTAGTATTTCCATCAAGTTTTATTATATTACTGTATATCTGACTTGAACAATTGGCATTAATTAATTAGCTGAACGCCACCTGGCCCATCACGTACTCATTGTTTCTCCAGCAATCGAATCGTTCGCCACAATAATGACTACTCAAGTTGACACTGTAATCGTCTCAATCAATCGGAACACACGCCAACCTTGTTTAATCATAGAGCACGCCAAAACTAATTACGCAGAAGTACATGTTACCGATTATACAGCGTTATGCGTGTTTCTATTAAAATTAAATAAGAAAATTATGTACTGATAGCATAAAAACATCCAAAACACACTGATTTTATGTGATTGAATGATGAATAAGCCCACTAAAATATGACACTTTACTGTTTGATGTTTTTTCCTGTATACCTCTGGACTAAACATTGCCAGCAAGATAAAGGTTCGGCAAACGTTCGTGTCCAATCGGTACAATATACTTTATAGACCAGACCAGATCATACCGATGGGATGGTTATTGCATTAGTTGAACTGGTTAGGATTGTTATACCCAACCGACCATACCGGTACAAGTACCCATTGATGTCAATCCTACCCGCTCCTTTAGAAAGTATTTGCGCCGAAAGTCAATTATGTAAACTTAATATCAATACCAATATGCCGGTGTGAGAAAATTCAACAGACAGAGACTATGAACAGCAGAGAAGTAGAACAATAACAAACATACCAATAAGTATATATAATGCATAACACTATTCGATTGATGGCAATGTTTCGTAATGTTTGAGTTTAAAATGAGATAGCAGAATATTCAACATTAAATCAAAAAATACAATATGCTAAGTAGTAATCCATGCGATTCTCATTGAACTGATAGAGATAACTGGATGGCGTACATACCTCATAATAGTGAACACCGTTGTACTGGGTAACGACTGTTGAGGCCGAATTAGCGCAATCGTGTTGCTGTTGCATTTGGTCAAGCATGATGGCGTAGTAATTATTGTTGACTACATCATTTGCTGTGGGGCAGGACATGGTGTGTTGATTGGGGTAATATAACGGGGAGTACAGTGTACTCATTGCTTTTTAGTTTAACCACCAACTTATCATCGACCAACTTTTCAATTCAATTATTCGGAAACAAATAATTCAAAAGTGTTCAATGAGTTTTGACCAGGGCGTGAGTGAGCCGTGTGAAGAAGTATGCGATGCAAAGCAAATATTAGCGGATATTATTAGTGCGAGTTATTATAAATAAATTATCGCAAATTAACGCACTAGCAGACAACTTTATGGTGCCCGCAACACAGGTAAGAGACTGAAATTTATGAATCGGTTTTTACATACCTACTATTTACTACTGTAACATTTAATGTACCTATTCTATGTGCCATAGTCAGTTTACACTACAAAAATGCCAACATAGTTTCAGTTCACTATAGTTTATGTTGAATTACATACAAGATCACTTGGTGTCCAATTAATTTATTTCGCGCATTAACTTAAAAAGTACATATAATAAAGTGCAACTTGCAACACGCGTAACGGCAAGTGTGAGTCAGCCACGTCTGCAAGTGCATTTATATCCACACCGTCCGTCCGTCAGTTAGACGTTGCGTAAACTAAGACAAGACGGCAAGCTTTTTTCCTGCAACGCCAAATAAATTTATTGAAAAAATGCCAGATTAATTTGACTTAGAGGATGTATGTACGTACGTCTCCTACATTGGAAAAATTCCGCAGATGCATTCTATGATTATGTTATAGACCACACCACTCAAAATCACGCCAGTTTACCAGTGCACTGACACATCACGTGTTTCACAACTGAGTCACTCAGTGTAAGCAACTGCTAAATCAAACCGCAAAGTGTGCTTTTACATTCAATGCCCGAAGAACCGCAAAGTGTGCTTTTACATTCAATGCCCGAAGTACTTATTTTATTAGTCGTTTTTTGGTTAAGTTATTCATACAGTATATGTAATGTACGTATGTAATGGATACTTGGTGGGACACGATTTAGTCCTACATAAACATAAATACATACATATATACTGTAGTACAGAGGCAACTGCAGAAACCACCGTAGAACAATCAGTTCACATCATTTCATTTTAGACATTACAATACACCGGAAAATCATAGACAAAGCATGGATGGGTGGGTCTTGAGAACGAGATTATCAAGAGAGAATGGATTCAAGCAGCCAATTAGGATAGACTTTTTAACGCACTAAAAGTATAGAGAGCAGAAAGCACCATGAATCAATGCAACATGCCAATAATATGTAGTACTGCGGCGGAAAATGAGCTCCTTTGAATTAATTAATGCATCCACATGTTTTTTGTTTCACCACACCACCACCACCACACATCAGCAACATCACATGTACAGCATCAGTGTTTCGAAACAGCTGTTCCTGTTTCCAACTGCAATATCCGAAATACATTTAGAAACGGCATAATAAACATAATGTAACTACTGTACATAATCAGGTGCTACGTGATCAATGCACGAATAATACCGAGTTTTATACGGACGGAAAGCAGGGTGGCGTGATCAACCAATCGCAGCATCCCCATAAATGTCTCATAATAGTCATATTTAAATTAACATTTATGTAGAAAATACATCAATAACAAAGCTAATCCAGAATTCAGGTACACGACTTTCAATTACGTAGGTAGCAGCGAAATCTTAACCAGCTCCAATCAGAGACCGAAATCGAAAATAATCAACGAAAAGCATGATGCACTGGACAACAAGCAACAGTGTTTCATGAAAACAGGCTGTAACAAGGAAGCCTAGAATCACTGCCACGGCTGCTCAAACATGATATACCACCAGTCGGGTATTCGGTTAGGATGAAGCCAGATTACTCGGCATTCTGCTGTCATACCCAACTGATAACCGACAAAATATGTAAGCAGCTCGATAATTTACTTTTTTGCGTAGCACCTGGGTTCACATTTAATCCGAACGAAAAAATATAATAACGTCGTAGCAGTCCAAACATTCAACAACGACAACCAATGGCCATTTTTACTGTGACAGTACTCTGAAACAGTCTTAACAAATTAGGCGATTACGTCAATACAGTATTTTAATACATACATATATATGTACATCCGTGAACCTTAATCCCAAAAATCAACCTAGTTAACTAAATCAACCTTCGCTCACCCAGTTATCAAAAAATAGCATATAGCCAAAAATCCCAGTACCAGATTGGACCGGTTGGGAGTGAATATGCAGCCGTCAAACAACGTCATTCTCGCTATCAGATAAATACCGGAATGCCGGGCGTCAGGTCGGACTGATCAGCTCTATTTTCATTATAAACGACATTGTGGTGGGTATAACGATAATAATGTAAACATTCATCCAGTCATCCACATATAAATCAAAACAGTTCTAGCGCCTGGTCGAAAGCACACGTCCAGGTGTCACACCACAACCAAACGTGCTTCCATAATATAAATACTAATACAGGACCGAAGGATAAGCGGATTGGATGACAAACAATACTATACACTCTGACGAAGTTAACTTGTGGGAAACTCCCGCTATTCAGACTCAGGCTGAATACGAATAAGTAATTCAAATAATGTCGCCGTCAAAATTTATTTTCTCTGACTGTCACAGATAATGGTAGAGCCACTGCATATTTTATGTTACTTATCTGTCAAAACAACAATAAAATGAACAGAAGACCATAAATAACAATTTATAATGGCTCAGTGGATTTCAAGATCATGAACGGTCATTTTTTCCTTGTTTTTCATAAACACTTTTGAAAATGTCTTGTGTTTTTACAAGGAAACCCATAAGTTACATTTATATAATAAAACATGCAATAAAGCATAAATGTGGCATACCTCAGTGCGTTTAGCCATCTGCTGCAGTGCAAAGGCATGTGAGCCGGCTGCATTGCGTCGAGGCGAGTTCTGCATGCCCGCTGGCCCGCCACCACGACCACCACCGCCTCGACCACCGCGCTCAGAGCTGGTCGGTTGCTAAAAGTTAAAACAAATGAACCTTATTATACTGCATTTTAAATTTTGTGGTGGTTTATATTATAAGTCAATAATTATTGATTTCCCAGTTTCAAGATTGTATTTTTGGACCCGAACCATGAGCCCGTTGAGCGCCATCAACCGTCCATAGGCCAGTAACCAGTCCAGCTGCGAATTGTCAATCATAATCATTGAGATTGGTTGTCGTTCAACAATTAAGTTAGTCGAAAATGATCGTTCGAGAATGTTCGCTGTGAATACTGATGAACTGTGATGAATGATGAGGTATTAACTGCAGCTGAATCTCCTCCACCGATGTCAAACCAATTATACCGAATGATTAACACAAACCCTCAACTACTGTACCACTGAGGCACAACACCGCTGAAAGTAACTAGCATTATGCAAGGACTGCTGCAAAGGGCTACTTGTTCATGATTATTATTGTATCAAAGTGTTTCGGATGTCGATGCAATAGGATACTAAACTTGAAAGAAATATGTAGTTTGAACTTGAAGGCAATATGTACAATTATGTAAATACGCAAACTGAACAGCGGGAGATAAAGCGGCAGTGACCCTGACGAACTCAGTTGAAGGTAACAGTTCACAATTATACAATTAGTCATAAAATGTGTGGCGATAATAATGTACAAGAGTCCGTGCCAACAATGATTGTGTTCGTGACATCCAAACAAAAGCATAAACTAATGGTCATGCTGAACGCTCAAACAGGTGTCGCGATAGGAAATTTGTCAGCGAACATTAAAGTGTTTGGCCCGTGTGTTGAAAAGTGCTACAACATTGAAGAGTGTTTGGCCCGTATTTTGATTCCAAATATTAAAATTTGAAAAACAGTGAAACTCGTGAAAATATAGCCCTGAGAACGTGACTTCAGTCGTTTGCAAACTACAACTTATAAATGATGTGCAGAACAAATAAAAAATAAAATGTAGTTGCCAAAACCAGCTAAAAAGCAACTCGATAAACTAGTATAAATGGAGAGTACTTTATTGGGCAGCAGCGAACGAACGGAATGCGACAGAGCGATACGAATGTACAGCCCAACCAACCACTAAAACATTGAAACAACCATTTTATTCATTCGCACGATTGATGGTGTTTTGTTAAGAGTGGCTTCCACATACATGTCTATGTAGCTTTATTTTTAGGATCAAACGATAAAATGGTGTAGCTTGTTTAATGTTTATAGAACATTATTTGAACATCAGAGAGACCAAAAAGATTAAACCAAAGACAATGGAACATTCAAACCATTTATTGAAATAACTCAAGGAGGTACGTAATGACCCAAGTACAAGTGTATCCATCCTTCCACTCAGTATTTGAACTCAATTTCTTAGCCAGTGTACATGAAACATGTGTAGGACATTGACATACACATGTGCTGCGTGCATACATACGTACATACATACATGGGAGCGAGTTTAGAGTTCCAAGACTTTTACTATAGCATGTAATAGTTGTTGAACTACATAAGATTGCTTTCACCTCCATCCGGCATGAATGGGTGAGATTCTGTTTAGAAGTATAAAATGGACAGATAGTAACGTAGTACAAAAGCATTTGGATAAGATTCACACGGATGTACTAAATGTGCTCACACCATCTGTCCATACCGACACGTCATACACTCGGCAAACTTGACACTTTCTACTTTAATCAAGCTCATAAGGAACATACAGATGCCAAGGGTGCACAGAAGATTGTCTATAATGTATTTATGTACGTGCTATTCTACTTCTACATATTTATGCGATATATATATGACGCAGGTACATATGACAATCCTACGTTAATATTGAACATTAAGCAGACTGAGATAATACAAAAGTTTTGACCAGTCATGTACTGTAAGAATCTTGACAGTCTCGCCACAAGGAACGATACAAAACAACTGTTTTATACAGTATGTACGATGACACACTACTTGAAAACAACTGCAATATTAAGTCGGATAATACATGAATATAACACAATAGATGATTGCGAAACGGATAATGAGTGATAGAGGCATGACTCGACACGAACACTGAAATGGCATGGCAGGCTCATGGAACATGTCAGACTCATGACCAGTACAGACTGCTCCAACACTACTTATAGCTCAAACTCCCGTCACAATAACGAGTGCTAATTTTACTTAAGTCATCAAAGGAGGAGTTATTTGATAAGTCCTTAACTAAAGTACATACAGCAACAATTAAGGGATGTTTTTATGCAATACGTACAGTATGTACAGTCGATGCTTCTGCTGAGTGAAATTCTGTGCCCGTGGTCCGAAAACAAGAACTTCAGAAAAAAACGTCTTTCAGCTTGAGCTTTATGAACTCGGTAAATGAGAAAAATCTATGGAGTAAATCATCAAAACCGTTGACGCGCCTAGCTTTCTTTTCAACATCATATGTATGTGATGTTGAAAAGAAAGCTAGGTGTACCAGATATAGACCAATGTGACTCAACACATCACAGCTTTTCCTGACAGTTGTCATTCAATGTTGCCCTTATGAACTGCGTGTGATAGATGATACAAGATCAAGGTTCTAAATTTGAAGTTGAGCTTTGAGCACCAAAATCAATGTAGCAACAAGCTACTGTATGTAGCATTGATTGCTGACTACCAGTGGCACCAAAACCAAATTGCCATTAAAACACAGACCATGTACTTTCACTGATAACATATTAACACAAAATAGTTCAACGGGCAAACCCCACCCAGCATTATATTAATTGTCAGAAACTAAAATAAAAGTGTCATAAAATTATGATTGTCTAGTGAGTTACGGCAGTGACACTCGTTCGAAACATGACTTTGTTAGTTTATCAACGGATGCTGCCCACTTACTGTAGTACTTCATAAACTGTACCTACAATCCAGACAACTGCAGAACAGTAATGGCATACAGTAAATCTATCCCATCCACGGTAAATTTATAAAAGGAAACTGCATAAAAGGAAACTGCATAAAAGGGAACTGCATAAAAGGAAACTGCATAAAAGGAAACTGCGTAAAAGGAATCTGCATAAAAGGAAACTGCATAAAAGGAAACCGCATAAAAGGAAACTGCATAAAAGGAAACTGCATAAAAGGAAACTGCATAAAAGGAAACTGCATAAAAGGAAACTGCATAAAAGGAAACTGCATAAAAGGAATCTGCATAAAAGGAAACTGCATAAAAGGAATCTGCATAAAAGGAAACTGCATAAAAGGAAACTGCATAAAAGGAAACTGCATAAAAAGAATCTGCATAAAAGGAATCTGAATAAAAGGAATCTGCATAAAAGGAAACTGCATAAAAGGAAACTGCATAAAAGGAAAAACTTCTGAATGTAAGTATTTAAAAAGGAAAATGCATTCATGTATGTCATTACCTTTACCTTTATATGAATTTACCTTTTGATATATTTACCATTATATGATTTTACCTCTGGATAGATTTACGAATAGATGAATTTACCATTTGATATATTTACAATTATATGAATTTTCTTCTTGATAGATTTACCAATAGAATTGAAATAAATGTTATTTTGTCATGGACCACAATTGTGATTTGTGAGTGTGTTAGAGGATATAAGCAGGCTTCTAAGGGTTACAGTTACTGCAACCGAGCGCCGATTTCCTGTGTTAAAAGTTGAAAACTCAGCTTCCAACTTCAACGCCTGCTGCAACGAAATCATGAAGGCCGTTTAGTTTCAACTGTCCAGAAAACAATTTGCTTGTGTCCGACACCACGGACGGCGGCCTTCTTCATTGGGTATTTATTTTACAGTAATACGTACAGTGCAAGAATCATCATCATCATCATTTATTTATTCAAGCAATGCTTTGGATATGAGCAAACACGAATTGAATCATGATGAGCAACTCACAACCATAAACTTAACTCCGATAAATAAGCATTGATTAAGTCAGCTTACTGCAGGTTGCTAGACATGTTTATTCAGTTTATAAAGAATATAATCAGCAACCGAATGAATGGGATTTTAACGACAGAACAACATCTGGTTAATCTGACACTGGTAATGTTTAATTTGATATCCAGTTCGAACTTCACATGAAAAGTACGTATGGAAAACGGGTCAACTTTTACATACCATGTGAATGACTTATGTGGAGTATGAGTACACATCAAACTTGCAAGGTTTTGCCACAAACATACAGGATGCAATATGACGTTTGCAGTTGCAGTAGGAGTAGCAAGAATGAGCCGTACCCGGTCCAGTCCACGAACAGCGGCATCACATAGCGGATAACAACTTTCATAACCACAAATAACTGCAACATTTGAGTTTCGTATACAATATGTGTGTCATAATTTTTTTGAAGCCGTGTTGTAATCCTTCATAGTGTTGTTCATAATTAATGTTCGTAGAAAACGAACAGATGCTTGCATGCACCAACGCCTGCATGTCGACCAGTTTGTTCCAAAACAAACATCTGGCTTCGTATCACATAATATAATGCAATACAGTCTGATTCAACCAAGCAGTTAGCCAGCACGTGCCGGAAACCTTACTTTCCGATATTATTATACCAGGCAATTCGTTAACAACCGCAAAATCATTTTGCCAACTTATTATTATGGTACAAGAAGCAACGTGAACAAAGAAAAAAATATGAACATCAGATAGAAAAGCTGGCGATGTTGGTATAAACATACACATGATGTCAAATCCATTCCATATGTATGTATGTATGTACATGGGCATGGCTGGATGTATTACGTGTTACATGTTCATTACGAACTGCATCAAAACATAACCAAGTTGTTCGCAACAACTCTTTCGCTCTTACTGCTAACGTATTCATGATTTTTCTATCCACCATCACCAATAGGTGGAAAAAAACAGATGAAACTTTGAGGACAGACCGACAAACAGTGAGCAAAATGGGTCAATCTTGTAGTGAGTGGGCACAGATTCGGAGGGTTCAACGAGGGCTTGTATATTATTAAGTTGGGCACATGATGTGCATGACATGGGGCCAGGGCATTATTATTTGGCAGTGGCGCACCATACAACACTACAATCTCACAATAAACAACACTCCTTACCACATTAACTATTTTATTGCCAACTTTCCCAGCTTTATTTTTCATCAAATAAGAAATTTCGTCCACATGCGAGAGGTTTCTGAAAATGAACTTAGCTATGCTCCTTTTGATCCGCTATTGAGTTTTGGGGAGGTGATTTGGCCTGAGGTAACTACTTCTGGTCGCTTATGAGCCATACGTACATATGACCAAATACACAATACATACATACATACTGACGTAGTAGCATATAGAGACATAGACGTGCACTGATAACGGTGTACTGTCGTCCCAATACTTAATAGCGGGTGGCTGCGCAAACCCCCACTTATTGTAAAAAAACGTTGATTTGTACTGTCTATATGTACGTAAGTATCAATGGGAAATTAGCTTTCTTTCAAAAACTTGAGTTCGTTTGATAAGAGGGGTCAATCGGTCACTGTAATGAACAAATATCATGACAATATCACACCAATAGTACATATTATTGCCATTATTAGACACGCTCAGCAAGTCAGCAACGTATCCACACAACTTATTGCACATCAAACTACATATTTATATCATTATGGGAAGAACAAGCCTGGAGCCATTGTCATTACTAACAACTTCATACCACAAACGTTCATCCACAAAACCCAGTTATTATTACAGTGGTGAAAAATATATATTCATTATATGGACTCCCTAATTGGCCCAATATAAACTTTTTTTAATTAATTGTTAATTAACGCTAGATTGATTTCAACTAGAGAAGTAACAACCGTCACATTCATGGTGTAAACATCCATGAATTAATCAAATCACACTTGAAATAAACCAAATTCGTGAAACCACCATCGAGGACTTGAATTCAGCACCAACCAAGAGATATATCAAACGAATCAGACAAATGATTTGGTTTATATGCGAGGTCGAACTCTGTTAGATGTCAGTCAAGTGTATAAATGATATTACAGAGGAAACTTTACATCAATAAAATCAACATCAGAATAACCAGAGAGAACGGTAAATTAATAGGAGGAAGACACAATTCAGAAATATACCTCCAGGTTGTGTTTTGTCATTTACCAGGGTTTAAAACCATGAAAGTTTGTTTTCGTAGGATGGCATCCGACCCAACACAGTTGACGGAAAGAAATTATTGTTGGCGTTGATTTTCTACGACGCCCGTCAAAGAGAAAAGAAATAGCTAATTAGAACATAAACGCTTGAGGAACTGAATATTTATACATGTTGTAAACATAAAATGACCTACAATTCAGTTCAATGATCAACTTGTAACTCTTAACACAGTCACATGAAATGTTTAGGTTAAAGTTAGTACAAACTCAAAAAAATGAAATCAAACACGGTATAGTCGATCATTTTATTCTTAACTTATTTTGTGCGTACAGGCACATTCATACCAAATGTTTAACTGTCGATTCGTCAGGTTTAGTAGCAGATCGCACGTAATAACCTATTTCATTATTACTAAACCCGACGAATAATGAGCGCAACATTATGTGCAAATTTTACCTAAATTCTGGGTAAAAAATTAGTCAAGAATAAAATACTCGACTCTAAGACATTTATATAAACGATGTACATTGAACTAACGAATAGTCCCCATTGGGCTGTTACATCGGTACGAGCCTGACGTCTGCCTCGACGACTGCCTGCAGGTGCCGGTGCCCAGCGTTTCGGGTTAACCGAATGTTGCTCAGAATCCTCATCACCCTCTTCACCCACACCGATGGCCGACTGAAAGAAGAGTAAGTTTTTAGTTCTCATCTCAGATCAAACTAGTCTAATGCCTGAAAATTCAAATTTGGTTCTGCACACTGCACAGTCATATGCTTGAACGTATAATATCTTGCAGTACAGTAGTAGTAAAACTTTCCTTTTTAATATACTTTTATTTCGAACATAAACTATGCTAGCCGACAGGCGAGTTTCGAAACTCTATTTGAACGTTATAGGATATCTATTTGAAATGTGCCAAAATTCCCTTAAAGTCCAATCTCACTGCGTACTTCCCAGAAGAACAATACATTTATTTGTCCTTAATACATTTATTTGTCCAAGTAATACATGACATGTTATGGATAAGATTCAACTCCCTAACAAACCTTAGTGACAAATTTGAGTTACCTTACTCTTTCCTTCATTCATTTGCTCACATAACACTCTTTCTCACTTACACACTCCTTCCCTTATGTAATAGTACACGTATCAACACATCGATTAATCCCTAGAGAATTAGCATTAGTAGGAGTATTGGGAGTTTGTCCTTTTCTCTACAGTAGACAACTTCAGCATCAAATACCTCGAAACTTTTAGCACGATAGCTAACGTATGTAAAGTACTACCAGGCTGATATCTGTATTTACACGTATGTACGTCTAACCGATCAATTGAAACTTTAACCGGTACCTCTTCCTCTGAAGTCCAATGCTCAACCAACTACGCGAGACGACCAGTACTCATACACTCACTGACTTACTCACTCACTGATCAACTTGATGTCTCATTATCACACTCACTAATCATCTCACTGAATCACTCATTATCTCAATGATTCATTAGCTAATTGAACTAATTGACTCAAATCCATTACCCACCTCTCCCTCCTCATCATTATGCTCCGGATCAGCAGGCGACTGGTCATCATCCTCTTCCTGTTCGTTGCTCGGTTCCTTAGCCTTTCGTGGTTTGGACTTATCGCCCGGTGGTGTGGGCGGCGGATCTCCCCAACCAAGTTCTGCAATTGATCATGGAGTTACCATAATTTTTTTTCAAGTATGCTCACTAGTGAAATGGTCTTGCTTACTGCAATCATATAGTTAAATTAAATGTAACAACACAACTTTCTCAGATTATTATGACTTCTGTCATTATATTGCGTGATCATTGCTGTTATATATTTTCACGTTTTATACATTGTTGATATGATTCGACCGTTTTTTAGATACGTAGTTAACGTTTGATTGGTTAATTGTGTTGGTTCGCAGTTTGCTATCTGTCAATCACATTACATTCATAAAACCTGATCAGATCACTGATAACTCGACTAAGGCTATCCTACCAACCAGGTATTTCATCGACGGTCTTCTTAGGTGAATCCTCCACCTTCTTGTCGACGACTTCCACCTTATCGGTAGTTGTCACAACGGGTGAGTCAGCACGACTGCTTTCGGTTGTGGACGACATTGTTCAACAAGTTCAATTAAAATTTTTATGAATGTAAATTGGAATATTGCCGGTAGAATCAAGCGTTGAATGAGTAGATGCGCACGAGATCGATTCTGACGAAATGCCCTCGGTTTTGATCAGTTAACAACAAAGGTAGAGCCAAAATGTAGGCCGGAACAAAGCGAATATGAATAAAAGGCCCGGAAAACCCGCACGCCAGGAACGAACGGACGTTCAGGAACAACACCTATAATAGGAAAGTTATTAGAAGGAGTGCGACCAACAGAGTAGACAGAGATTACCAAATGAGTGCGTATGTAAATGCCGAACTGTACTGTCTAAACAATTGCCTGCCAACTCGTGTGAAGATTCCAATCTGCAATTTTGCGTTGTGTCGTTGATCGAAACATGCAACCATTATTTGGCGTGCACACTTTTTCACTGTTAATGTCAGCAAAAGCGCGTGCAATACGCAATACTTTTTGCGTTTATAATGCTGCGTGCAGTGCGTGCACACACACATTCCTCGTCAAATTGTTCGTTGGGCAAGCAGAAGGCTGTCGATGCAGTCGTCGTTGGTTTCAGTCAGTGTTTGGACATAAACTGGCTGATAAGAGTCATCATAGTACACGTGAATACCATTACATATGTATCACATAAACACAAAAAGCGAACAGATACATATGTACAGCATTCTTGAAATCAAAAAGAAATCAACTAGAAGCCAAGAGGCAGCAAGCAAACGTAATATCAAATTCCAACGACAGCCACGGGTTCCAGTGATTATTCATACATTCACCGAGTGTATTTTTAAATTAAAAGAAAACGATTGAAAAAATGTAATACTCAATTATCACAAATAAAGGCTGAGTTGATACAAAAACTAAAAATTAACGCGGAGATCATAGACCATGAATACCTTCATGAAATGACGGAAATTGTATAAACAGAGCACCATGATACAACACAGTGAACATGGCCAAACTAATGTGATCATCAATCAGCGATGGGCATGACATTGAACAGAGCCGGGTCCATCTGCTTAGAGCAGAGTCGAGCCAGCATGCCCGACAGCTGCAACAGACTGTCCACTCCCTCCACGATACGCATGTGCGTCACACCGATTTCCTGTAACGTTTTTCCGTATGTATTACTAGACAAATATTTTGTTATACAATATAAAATATATATCTGATAAATGAACCAACCTTAATAAACTGCAGCTTCAGGTACTCGTTCATCTCATGCGTTTTGGTCACACGGAACACAATGCCTAAAAGGATGACAGCCGACTAAAACTCTCAAGTAGCTATCTCAACCACCAAACATTTATGTGGCAAGAAGATAATCAGATGACATCAGAGACATGACGACATTTTGTTCAGTAAAATAAGAAAAAAAGGTATTCTCCAAACGTAAGAGACCAACCGATAATATCTTCTGGCGAATAGCCGAGCTGCCACAGATGATTGATGATCTTGTAGGCATCTGAGAGAGCACCTTTGATGCAGTGGTCAAGCATCTGTTTGATCAGCACTGGATGCGGTTCGTCACATACCTATCAAGTCAATGGGTCATTTTAACGACATAAGCTCAGATAGGAAAACGAACTGGCAGATGAGAGGATATGGACCAGTAAATGGGAAACTGTGGATATCACAGTAAGTTTGAGACTTTAGTCCATAAGTTGTTGAAAACTTGAATTTCAGTGAGTTGTAGAGCAAGCGGGCGACTGATTGAGTCTAGAACTTGATTGAGTAGGTGGATGAGTGAGTTGAGTGATTCAATGAGTCGAGTTTGTGTTTGAGTGAGCAACTGATTGAACGAGTTGTGATCAATGGAAATGAATGAGTGATGAAGAAGCGAAAGTGTTCTCTAACTTTGAATACGTTTTCAGAGCTCACAAAGCTGAAACCGGCAACCGTTGATTGCAGATTGTTGAGCGCCTAAAAGTACATTAAAACCAAACAGAAAGAGTCGGCTAAAGCCGGTGAGTAGGTGAAAACGACTATTTAAATTAGTATAACCTGTCTCATATCGCCCTGAGCAGAGAAAACGACGGCCTCCAACCCATCCTCGCTATACTCCACATTCTCAATTTTGCACACCTCAAATAGTAATCAACTTATAAACAGTAGTTGCTTAACTAATTGTATAGAAAGTGAAAACTTCCTGATCAAGTTTGCTGCAAGAAATCTGTTAGAACATCGAGCAAAACTGTATGGCAAGTATAACCTGCAGCAGTCGAGTCAGCACCTGTTGATCCGTCAATTTTGAGTAGCGAAGAATGGCGCAACGCGATTGGATTGGTTCTGCAATACACACAGATATAAACAATGCACCAATCGTAATTTAGAGCATCAAATGTGATCCAATAAGTAACGATAAAAATGGTGTAAGTTAACGAACCAATCACTTTATCCGACTGATTACAAGCGAGAGCGAATCGAGTCGTCTTACTGTAAACCTCCATCGTGCGACGGAGGGCTTGCTGGGCACCTGCAACATAAACACTAGTTTACTAAACATCTACGATTCAATTAATTGATCGAATTTTACGTCACATGTTACATAACGCTATATATATATTAATTCAGAAATTATTTATTATTAACCAACCTTCCGTCATGGAATCGGCTTCATCGAGAATGACGATCTTATGACGTCCCTTGGGCAGAGTGACGCGCTGCTGGGCGAACAGCTTGATGCGCTCACGTACAACATCGATGCCACTATAAACAATACTCATGCCACTAGATATTCACAACTACTAATATAGTTACTGTAACTACTACTAGAATAACCACTAATAATATAAGTCATATAACTAATGCTTAATACTACCCTTAATATATGTTCGTCAGAACTCATCAATACACTTCACATATTACCCAACAACCTAATCTCCTTATCTTAATCTAAAGTTTTAATATGCATTGCCGGTTGGTTTGTTGTAGAAGATAACCGTTCATTAGAGGCGTTCAACTCGAGTGTGGCTGATTTGTATTGATCACCGAGCAATTGACGTGCCAGACAATGAATGCTCGTCGTCTTGCCACAACCAGGTGGACCCTGTCAACGTACATGGCACCATTAACATTGGCGTTACCATGAATACAAATGACCATTATACAATAGCAAATGATTCAGAATGGTCAATGGCCTGCAGGGAGCAATCAGCACTTAACACAAAATTTTCCAATTTTTTTCAGAATCACTAACGTTCACTACAAAGAGTGCCAATTTCCAAGAATTCTGGACTAATTTGTAACGATTCAACCCAATACCCATCTGATGACCTCCGGTTAAGTGAAAAACTAACGGAAATAATGAGATTAGGCACATTGCCCTGCGATCCGAACACACGCAGTCGTTTCACCGTCTCCTCGTTACCTACGACATCAGCCAGCAAATGAGGACGATACTTTTCCACCCTAAATACAGCGTATATATTACAAACATCTGCTCTTCAGTTAACTAAAGTTTGAATGCTGAATGTAAGACTCGGTGATTCAGTTCAAAAGACCAAGTTATTGCAAACACATTGGTTACCCTGGTTAAAGTTCATTTTCATTCTACCGCAATAAATGTCAGGCGTATTCACAGCTAACTTCGTAAATCCGTTCTTTCTTTGATGTATAAATGGCTAGAAATAACAACCAGTGAAACGAGATTTTTATAGCCCCACCAACCAGGGTCTGTCGGCCTGTGATGTAGTCGCACTTCGCTGCGCATTGCTGTCGTCTTCCATGACTTTCGATAATATTACTTGGTTTAATTACTTGAAACAGAATACACTAGGTATAGATATCAACAAAGAAGACACTCTTTCCACATCCTTCCGTTTGATGCCAATGTCAACTTACAGTGAAAGGTGATAAAGAAACGCCATGCATTACGAATCATAGCAGAGGTGGAAAACCTTTGACAAAATATCAACCAAACATAGCAAATAATTTTTCACTTTATTAGCGCATTCTCACAAACGCCCGCAATACATGTAAGTATCTTCAATTACATTAATGACTGGTTGACCATTGTTAATCGAATGTCTTGATATCCTAAAAACAGGTTAGACGTTGCTATCGTTGCTTCAATCAAGTGGTGCTATATTTTTACTTATACCAAAAACACGAGCCTTATCGAAACCTTTCAACTCACAACTTTTTGTAACACGTAAAAGTATAGCACGATAATTTTTTTGTGTAGTAGTAGTAAGTAATTATTATGAATACATTAATTTTATCTGATAAACCTTCCGAATCATTGGAAGAATGCTGAATGAATGCATTTATAAAACAACAATTGAGGAAATGAATGAATGCAAGGGAAAGTGGTGAAGCGTTGAAACATGAACCTCGTGTGTATTATTGGGTTATCGGTGGTTATTTGACGGAAATGAAGAATTGTGCGTGTAATTGGTTGTTGTATTGCATCGCATAGACAAGTATAACAAATAATATTGTACCTATTGTGGGAGTACGTAGTTCAGTTGAAACAAGAAACAATAAAGAAAGGGACGATTTGCAATAAGACTATTTAAGTAATATGTACTTTATGATTTGAATCTGCGTACGTTCATCCTTTAATCGATATAGAGCTGCATGTTGGGGCGGCTGATCAAACCGGTTGAGTATATAGAATAACTTTGTCCGATATACTGTACAATATAAATATCGAGTATAACTAATACATGAATTGTGTGAAGAGTATAGTGGTGACACAGACAGCAACAATAACAACACAAACAGCAATTGGGCATCTGGCGATCAAAGTTCTTTAATAAAAAATTCCTGTATATGAATTTAGTATTCAACACTGACCAAAACATGAAATCAGAGAACTTGTAAAAACGGTTTTGTCCTTTGGCCACCAAATTCCAATATGAGAGTAACATACAAACAATCAATTCATTGGAGCACCAACACACGCAAATCAGTTCAAGATGATCCCAGAAAAATAACAAATGACTCATGCTCGATAAAATTTTACATGAGATAAACTCATATGACACACGAATGAGCAGACAAAAAAAACAACATAAGAGAAGAGAGAATGACGTCAGAGGCGTGAACCTAGTTCTTATTATTAGCACAAAAAATCATGTTGCCTAAAATTATACCGTGTGAACTGGAACGTACCACCATTCTCTCGAACAGAAAGATAAAGCGACGGGAAGAAATTGAGTACTAAGAAGACCTAGAACAAAAAATATTCGTTGCGGAATTGAAAAAAATTGCTGATCAAGTTACAAATAAAAGGCGCACATGAATATGAAACCAATGAACAAACATACATCAAGTCAATGAGTGTGCTTCAACAAAGACGAAAGCATATTCCATGTGGTAGTCGCACAATCAGGTACGATTATGCAGTATAATGTTTGCCCCATTCAGAAAATGCTTTTCGTTTTACCTTACACACGCCATATATAAGTACATAAAATGTACACGAAATGAATTTAAGGTGTCTGTGTTCATAACGAGAGCATTCGGGCAGACTAAACACATCGAATATAGATTACATTCAAATGCCCAATTAGTCTCTCTAAATACATATATATAATCTTTATTTATCTGAAAAAATAGGAAACCGGTGATGACGCGAGGTGCAATCTGTTATTTAAAGTATAATAGAAGACAGTAACAAAAGTCAGTATATAAAAGAAGAGGGTGAGTAGCTCTCGATATCAAGTGCGATAAAGTTTGCCACTTTGAATGTTCTACAGGGTGTGTCAAAAAATGTCAACACTGTGTGACAGTGGTGGAATGTTATAACGCGTATGCCTAGGATATGTTACTATCCTGCACCCTAACAACACATTTATTAACACACACTGCGGATAAAATATAGAACATCTGTCTAGCTGTATTACAAATATGATGAATTGTTTACAATATGACGCGAAGCTTTTCGTTTTCCCTTATATCCACTATTACTTTATCACTGCACTGATTTGCATATTTACCAAATTATAATCATTATTTCATACAGTTAAATTTATGAATAAAGTATAATAATGCATATAGCGCAATCGTAGTCTATGCCCGTTCAACGTAGTTTGCCGGCAGCATGCCCCACTGGTTCGTCCTCTTTACTGTGCCCGTCATCCAGCCCTCGTCCACTGATTGACAGTTGATGATTAGATCACCCTCCACAAACGTCACCTGAATCCAAATATCAAACTCCGTTATGAGGATGAGGCTATGAGCACAATTGTTTCAATCAAAAACAATGCCATAACCAAAAGCCTGATTGTTTGTTTCATATCTATTGAACGACTCACTCAGCACTAACCTCGTCCGTATCAGCAGCCGTATAGTCGTACATGGCTTTATATACAACTTGCGCGGCTTGAGGCGGTGGTTGTCGAGGAGCAGATGGCTGTTGCACAACGGGTTGTGGTTGTTGTTGTTGTTGTTGTTGTTGTTGTTGTGGTGGTGGTTGGTGTTGAACTTGAGGTTGTGGTTGAGGCGTAGGCATCGTAGAAATCGGCGGCTGTGTCGGGGGCTGTTGCTGCAAAGTGGGGACAATTCTAACACTACTCTAATAATGTTCTTAGAATAGAATAATAATTGAAATAATAGTAAAAAGACGAAAAATGTGGGTGGAGCTGACCTGTTGTTGAAGACTGGTCGGGTACTGCGGGCTGTGTTGCTGCTGCTGTTGCTTAATGGCCTGTGGTCCACCCAACGCTGCCATCGCACCAACCGGCTGTCGATTCGCACCTAAACATTAAAAAGAACCTAACATACTTTACAAAACATTTGTTCACGATAGCAAAAGCTTATGGAAATTGTGCTAACAGTCAAACGGTGAGATAAATTATAAAAACATTAAGGATTGTAGCAATCCAGTAAAACTGAAAAAAAACGGGTGAAAATTTTGATGAATGAGGCCAACGGTCTAAATATGCAAGGTCAGGTGAACGAATATATCGAGAGTTCGACTCAGTAAACTATAAAAACTGAAAAAAATCAGTGTTCGTGAACTATGAAAGAACTGAGCTGTGTGTATGAACTGAGTAACTTGATATCATTTGAGTGACCCAATAACAAATAATTTGAATTCGATTCGTGTTCCATCAGTTGTAATTTTAACAGTTACAGTGACAGTTAACACCCACTGCCATGTGCCAATAAAAACAACCAGAACCAGAAGAGACTCAAATACCACGATGAGAAATGAAACCCCGAAAATCACCATGCTTATTGGTTTCAAAGTATAAATGATAAATTAAGTGACATTATGGATCGACAATTTGCATGCTATTCCCAGTCTGTTCCAATTTTAACCTATTCCTTAATAGGCTTGATTTCTCACCAAAACGGCAAGCGTTGTGCGGCACACATGAACAGAGTGCGTGATGCATAGTAGTCAACCCTAACCATGCTGTGGTGGCATACCACCCATGTTCCTCGGGTTGCTCCCAGCAGGTGCCACTGGACTCGTGGGACTCGGCTGCGATGCTGGCGCCGGTGATCCGTTGAACTGTTGCTGTTGTTGTTGTTGTTGTTGTTGTTGTTTGTGTTGTTGTTGCAATTGGGAGCCGGACACCGAGCCCCAGTTGCCATTCAGTGGATCGTAGTCATCCAACGAACCGACATGTCGAGCTTGAGGCGGTACTGAAATGGTCATGTTGCATATGGACGGCGGGCATCCAAGCACATTCAGGTCAGGTCCAGTAGTCAGACCACAACGGTCACAGGGCACGTTCCTCATTTCCGTAGATTTTTATTTCATATAAAAAAATAAAAATTTACATTTACATTCCATGTGTACATGACCAGTGAAAGTTTTACATTTCTATCATCCAGAAATGAGCAACGTAGACTAGCACTTGTAGACTAAGCGAACCACTGTCGTAGTAGACATGCAGCAACTGAAGATGATACTCAATCACAGATTGACCGAACTTATTTCAGGATGTAATTATCCCCATCCTTGACTGGTAAGATTGAAAACATGTTATAAATCATAAATGACAGGAATTAGAAGAACTCATGAGTGGTTTTAACGATATAACTTACTACTACTAATCAAATAAAAATTATAATTCACCTAACTCGAAGTAGAAATCATAATAAAACACATCCTTATATAATAAGAGACGACAGAAACTTAAGCGAAACACAAAGAAATCAAACGCAAGCTGCGAGCTGATGTTATGTTTAGAACATAAAATACAGATAACGAGTTAATAACAATTATGATAAGCAACAGTTAGCTGAGCTGGACATGGGTTACAGACAATCAAGCACGCATTATTGTACGACTCTTGTTATATTCATATCGTGAGGATCCGAAACGCAACCTGGCACAAGGAAGTGGTACAATATGATGAAGCAATTTGTTTAACATCACGAAAAAACTGCTGATCCAAAAATTTATATTACCAAACGTTTTCAAGTTACGTAACGGATCTTCACAACAAGTAACATAAAACGAAAACCAACCGTCCGAGGCAGGGGCACGAGGACTCACTGAATGAAAAAACAGTAAACATGAAGACAGACAAGTTGGTAGTTGCAGAAGATGAACGGTAAAAATTGAACCACAAAGACGTTTTTTATTTCAATATGACGAGGCTAGCTTGAGGTTATTGACATAAATGTTAGAACACGAATCTCACTTGTGTAAAACACAAAAACGACACATAAAGTGCAGAATAATAATCAGTACAAAAGAAATGCTTCGTGGAAGAGCGAGCTTCTAAATGTCAAGCGATGTTGGGATTGATAATTCCTTTTATACACATAAAAGCCTCCTTTTCATCCGTAAAATTTTTCAGGATGATTCTAAGAAACGATTTCCGAAAGATATTTCCGGGTATGTCGATTATAAAAACTTTGCATAAATTTTTTCCACCCTTCACAGATAAAATAAAAATAGTTTTGCATCGAAATTGACGGTACAAAAGGAACCTATTCGGAAAAGGCGCTGGTAAAAAGGCATGTAAATGTGGGAGTGAATACCAACCTCGTCCGCCCTGTTCACTGGAGTAAACCAGGGTACTTGGCTGTTGTTGTTTGGCCGAGTATGGACTGGCACCGTTGATGGCATTGGCCGCCGCCTGACTGAATGCCGTCGCCTGGGCACCCGCCGGTGGTCCGTGATGGGGGTGATCGTTGAGTGATGGCTGCTCGTCGAACATTATGGTCGATGACTGACCCGTCGCTGCTGCATCACAAACAACATGGTCATCTGCGCCAACAATCACCAAAAAACCAGAGAAAAAGGACTGTGAAGACACCATCTCCTAGCGCCAAACTGCTGACAAACCCAGCGTTAACCGTTGGAAAATTCCATTACCATTCCGTTTCACTTACAGCCCTTGCACATAATTAGAAAAGCAGCTCCATCGCCAAAACGCTTGAACTGATCAAATACTGCTATATTACGATACTACGTCAAGTTTCGACGGTCATAACAACTAAATGCCCAGAAAAAGGGATATCCCGTAGACCGTAGTTAATACTGATAAAGCAGCATTTGCCCAGTGCTCCTTCACCATCACCAGGGGCGGGCCGCTGGGGGGGGGGGGGGGGGGTTGGGGTGGGTTACCCCCCCCCCCACTTTTCAGGGTCGGCGGGTAGCCTACCCCCTCCCCCCTAGACAAAAATTTAGGTCGCCTACCCCCTCCCCCCCTACTCGAAATTTTTGAGAAAATCGGCCTCAAAACCTCGATTTTGAGGCTCATTTTCAATGCACAATCGATTTTGATGGAACATCGACTCAAAATTAGGCTTGTATAAGTACTGTAAGTCTGTAACGGAATCCTATTCTCGCGACTTGACGTAATATCAATGAAAAGTAAGAAACAGCATTGTAAAAATTTCAAAAAGTCAAGCAGAAAGTTTTTGGTGCTAAGCTTCTTGATGGAAATGCTTGTTGAATCTTTTATTGGAGCTTTAGTTAGCGAATGATCAAGTTACAGAGAAACACTGCATCATCGTTATATGGAACGATTACAGAGAAAAATATTTTTAATACGATTACGGTTAGTGCTGGTGAAATTACAGGAAAAGACGTAAAAATCGGACGAAACTAAGAACTAGATGGGTGTTGGACAACAATTTGCATTAACTGTGAATAAATTCCAGAATACAGTTTATGTCAGAAGTTATTTCCACTTTCTACCGGATATAAATTGTAAGACAAAAAATAGTTACACTAACTTCTCTGTACTTCATGAGGTGGTCGAATTCGTTCCATCTGTTCTTTTCGTTCAGTCTCGTTGTGGTAAATGGCGTTTGATACAATCTAAAATTAACAGTTTTTATACCATATTGTTGTTTATTTTACAGATTACAATCCTATAAATTAACTTCTTTTATCTTTCATTATGTATCTTTTGTGATCATGTATGCCAACCTGCATGTTCTGTCTGACACGTGCCGTCTCGGGGTCATCAGCCACATCGATCTTCCGGCCCTTTTGTTTCTCAAAGTCTGCATGATATTGCACCTGTAAATAAACACCCAATAAAACTTAACGAAAAAAAGGCTGTTTTCATGAGTTTCATGTCATTACCATAGGAAGACGCAAAGGCCCACCCCACCGTTTATGCCATAAACACAACGCATATGGACGAGCGAATAGCTTTCCCCATCAGCAGAACGCCTAACCTTTAGTTTAACCCATTTTCCCGGTTTAACAGCCCGTCCCAGCCTCACATTTCGATGTGTTCTGTGAGTTGTGATAAATTTCACAGTAACACCCAGCTACGCTACGTTCATACAGATCAGAAACCTAGGGTACATCTGCTGTACACGAGGGACAGAGGCACACAAACCCATACATGCGGAAACGTTTCCAATTAACTCAGACATGGTTGATACGTCGGTTTTTTTGTGCAGACAATACAATACTAAATCGAACTTGCCATATTTATCACGCTGGATATAACAATACGATGCACTTCATGGTTTATGAACTTGAGCCATATCACACCAAATCACCGGTATCAAAGCAAGTGTCACACATGAATGTGATTGTTGGTTTGTTTACCGACACCCCGTAATAGCCACCTTGGTTCACCCAATGTTACCCCTACCCGGATTGATTGATGCCTTCACCCATCACACTCATGTCTTTTATTCACACCCTTTATTGACATCCAACCACTTTTTACACTACTGATCAATAAAGAATCAAAACTGAATGACACAAAATCAAGCGGAAAGTCGAATCCTGCTGACAGCCAATCACAACAAACATCCAACATTTCAGGCACCTTTACTTGGCATCAACCTCATCAATGACAACTTTGAATTTTTTTAAAAAGAACATAAATTATTTCATTATTTATCTAATCAAAACCACAATATACACAAAAACATACCCGTTTCCAACGGCAAACTGATCAGTGACTATTCATTCAATATCCTATAATCATTTTTAACCCAAACGTTCGGACCCAGAATCTTTCAACATCATAAGTCAGTTTTGGTGGTCCCGCCTTGGTCGGGGCACACAGCACAACCGCACAGCATTTGGACACACGTTCTTCGCATTGGCATATGCACCCTACTTTACATATAGGGGTACTAACACAATGGCGGATTATCAAAACTACCCAGTGCTAATAAAGCCCAACGTTATTCATTTATTTTAAACAGTTAAACTTTTTTCTTTGCAGTAAAATGGAAAAAATGCGATAGTGGATGATTCGGCCATAAAAGAACACGTTTCATTCATGACCGCAAAAAGTGGCCCCAGATCAGAAGCCCCTTTGTGCCTGCATGCCACTTAGTCGCGTTGCAGCGTACCTTCATTCTGTGCTGAAACAGCTACAACAACCAGAAGCAAAAATCAAAGACAACACACCCTGAAGAAACAGTGGCGGACGAGAAAACTAGACTCATCGTGAAACACACTAAAGATAGTTCAAGTATGAAGACATCTTTAAAAAACGGCAAAAGAAGAACTCGTGGTAATTTATAAATCTGAAACCACCAGTTGGTTGTTTGTAATCATGATACTCTAGCCTGTCCCTGACCAGATCACTAATGTAGATGTATGGTATGTGTGTATCACAACCCTCAATAAGGCGGACTCAGACATCAATACCAGTCCCGTTTCTCATATCAATTTACGTTTGAAGTTTGAGAAAATACCCAGGAAATACCCCGTGTCTGACCTTTCCGTTGAAATATTGAATATTGCCCGGATGTCCGTCGTAGTGTTCGATGTTCTTTCAGCAAATCAGCGGTCAGGGTAGTGCACGCACAAAGTGCAGACTCACTGCCAAGTAATTGATTTGTTCCAGTCACCGACATTGCCACTGAATGTTGAAACTAAGACGGACGTTCTCACTTTTTAGACCGAGACCCGCTGAGTCAGGTTGCAAGCTGGTGAAGACGCAATGATGTCATCAATCAACCAACAACACTCTTCGTAGTCACAATAAGAAGATTGGTGATAAAGAACGTATGTTCATAAATGGAGCTTATCTTGCTGGTACAGCTGGTTCCATGATGTTCACATCACAGTTTAGTTAAGTAAAAGTAAAAGTGTAACACCGTTTTGTTTGACATTGCATCCAGTGTGATTGTATTTGATTCGAATGAAGAGCCCAACAAACGGTGATCGCACTCAAATTACTCGCCCCGGTTCAACGCGACGAAGAAAGAAAGAGACAGTCCTTTTCGCGTGTACTAACGCTTATCAGTGTATGCACAATATTTTCACTATTGACCATGTTTTACATGGCGCACTTTTTTCAGGGTTCGTCTTATTTTTTTACATGTACGTGTGGTGTTACATTACTACCAAACCAAACAGGCACGTACACGAACCAAATGCCCCATCGGACACTCGTAAACCCTAACCCACTACTATACCACTACCACTACCATAGTAGATAGGTGTGCATCTATGCGCCATTAATTGAAACACAAACCGCAAACTGCCCGTACTACTGCTTCTACGGATCAGCTCAGCTATGGCGAATCGAGTGGATAGGGCAGTTAATTTGGTTCGATAGTAGGTGGTTTTCATTAGATAGAAGCTACTGAACGAACACATCGTTGAATTTAGCATCTTTGTACATTCACTCGTATTTGAAATAATACGGTCACGCACGTTATTTGATGTTCCAAACGTGATCAATTGAAATGATAAAAATGCACCGCCCTTTTATAAACAATGATAACCGACACATCCCGTTCAACAAGTGCTCAATCAATGCCATCCATCCTCAATAAATACCATATGAATTCGTCCATCTGACAACGAACAAACGAAAACCACATCTAATTTATGTACTGTGGTTCATTGGGACGAGTGGGAGTACATCTGGTACAAATCGGTACATTGACGAGGGCGAGATGAAGACCAATCACATTGGACATCGTTTAACGTTCAAATGCCATAATATCTGTCTTGGTATTCTCACCTTCCTTTTACAAACTATAGGGTCTGAATTGTAATGATTTCACTCCATCCACATCCAATGGCGGCCAAGCTTACCCTCCATAGGTAGGGGAATTTCTTTGAGGGGAAATTGACAGATTTCAGGCCGTTTCACCTACACTTTGGTTTACAAAACCTACTGTGCCCTTTCCTTATCATCCGCTAAAGTCCTCATGCTCATGATCTATAAGAACTCAGTCTCTCACATGCAAACGTGGTAATGAACGAGTACCACGTGCCTAATAGTCGTACGTCAAAACACCCAAAACTCCCAGCCTATCACATGTCTTACTATAATGTATGTATGCCTGGGGCTGTATACACCCGTGTACCCCCTAGTCTATACATCATCCGTAATAACTTGAGACCGGACATGAACAGTGCAGTGACCGGCAATTTTTCATAAGATATTTCATCGGACAATGGCATTGATGTGCAGTTATTGGCATCAAAGCATAGTATATGCCGTTTCGACCGTAGTACGTTACGGTCTCCATTTACAGGGCACCCGCTACACCAAACACACAATGCACTTTTCTTGTACAACATACAAACTTTCTTGGCCCCCCGGTCAGTCAGCGCACAAAGTCAAAAGTTCGTACAGCTCGGCGATCAGGGAGTGAGTGAGTGAGTGAGTGACTACGCTGCTTTACTATTTATTGTACTCACCACCATACGGGTGGCGGAACGCCAACACACAAAACACAACATGTCACGTTGTTCACCTTTTATAAATCTGATACTGACCTGGTTATCCATTTGAGGTACAACCCCTTGACTCATACTAAAGAGGTTAAGCTGCATAAAAACGCAACTTATTTAAAGAACGATGAATAGGTGTACTTAATATCCGCAAATGTTGAGATTGTTTGTATGCAATTCAATAAACGGATAAATATCTGCACTGTTTACATTCTGCCGCAACAGACCGTCAGTCAATTGACGACAGACACGTCCAGATAAATTGAAACACAACAAAAACTGTTGCCGGGAAAGTTACATGTACAAGAATAAACGCATGACTTGCCCTCTTTTCTACCCAAAACTGGCTGTTCAACTAGCAATGGTTATTTACAGCAAAACAAATTGAGTGCTAAAACATACATGTGGTCGCCACTCAAAAAAGAGACGTTAGCAGACGATATCCTGATTATTCATTCCGCAATCGTCCGTGTTCAGAAACACGTTTTTTTCGTTGCGCAACCAGCTTTCCAACAATCCAGCAAACAAACAAACGATTCCTCCATTTATAATAATGCGTGCGAAATGTTGTTGTTGAAACGACAAAATGAGTCACACCCAAACTATGCGTTTCAAAAAAATGTGCTTTTTTCGACAAGATCGATTGCATCAACGCCCCTTCAATAGAAATGCAACTCAAAATTCAATTAATCTTTGATGACTTTATGGGGGTTAACGGGTGATATAACTGGTGATTACATGTCTGCTTCATAAAGAACGTTTGTCGTTGAAAGTAAGAAACAACTGATGCCGTAGTAATGATCGCATCGTATGACTTACAATCGAATGATACGCTGGCAACTACGATTACAAACTAAACCCGAAAACCAAAAGTCATTTTCATCCTGAACTTCCTGTTTTACCTGTTGAAAGGTAATAGCCAGCTATACAACACCCAACCAGACCAGACATCACTGAGTAAATATGAGTCATCATGTCATCAACTCAACTGTTCACACCTTCTAACAAACAATTTGCCTTCCAAGAATACTTTTACCGCGTAGGTGGAATGTCCGGACCGGATCACCGGAACATTATTTAGATCAATACGGTTGTCATGCGACTAATTGTACCGAATTTCCAACGCATACAAAGTTAATAAAACTTCAAATAAAAGATAACTAAGATTCCAGTACTCAGTACAACGACATAACAATTGGAAAACACCATACTCAGCAGATGTAGACATCCGGAAATAGATCCAGCTAGCAGCAAACGAACCCGGCCGGACCCCAAAAATAAACAGATATATCATGTACAAACAAGGCGCTGATAATAGGAACCCTTAATATCGCCATCACTATGCAAACAACAGTTGTGTTTTCAAACCAATCAGTAATTTTCTATTGTGACAAGTAGCTTACTGTAATTTGTTCTAATTTCAACTTTCAATTCAAAATTTATACGGCAGCATCGTCAACATTACACGTAAAATCAAACGGGATATCCACATTTTGTCAGAAGCAGAATTTTTCGTTCAAAAGACGCATATTTTCGCTCACGGATATTTGTGTTTTTAGATTTTGCTACTTTGGCTCAAGTTTTCGATTAATCGGACCTCTTCCCAAAACTTGGAAAAGTCAACAGCGCATTGCCAAGCGTATTGTTGACATAACAGTAGCACTACTCGTGAACTCCCGTTCTTTTGTCGTTACCCCCGTGGCAGGGTCGGTATCATAACAAACGTTTCATAAAAAGCTAGCAAAATAAATTGACTGGGAAGATAGATGCAATAAAATTAGCCTACATATAAACATGGAGCCCGATATTAAAGCACTACAAGCTGAATAGTAAACCGCTAATGAAGTATTAATTATTGAAAAACACCAAAAATAGAAACCAACTAGTGACTGGTTCTTAGTGTTTTCAGCAAGTCTCCTCATCTCGGGCGTATCTGAGACGACGGAGGCCACAGTTTTAGGGTAGTGACTGAAAATAATTATATCAACAGTGATTAAAGGATTAAGCCTAATTTAATTGCTAATACAAAACGGTATTTTCTGATTGACCACTAACTAAAATGTTAATTCGTGAAAGCTTGAACTATCCACGAACACCGGCAAAAAACATAGCTTATATACATGAAATGTAGCTAACGCTTCGCAATATGGTATTTTGTCGTATCCCTTGTAGTTCTTCATACTCAACGTCATACCGCACACGGCACATTTGAAGCACCCTTTGTGCCACACCTGAAACAAATAGACATTAAATTAATATCCATTTGTTAACGTGTCAGTGTCAACAGGAAATCTGATATTTGAGAAGGTCATTTAGAATTGTAATAGTGTTTGATGAATCTGCCAATTCAAATATTTATTTGGCGCTAAAATAGATTCTGATCATTCAATCTAATGTTTCATACTAGAAATTCTCCCCAGCACGCATTTTTTATATAACAATGTTATTGATGCGTATTGACTCCGAACCCTTAACACGCGCCGTGTTGCGCCTGTGATATGGGGGGTGCGTAACAGTCGGACGCTGCCGCTAGTGCAGATAATCCTTCTGTTTTGACCAGTTTGTGTACACATTTTTTATGCTGTGATGTCAACTTTGCTTTTCTCATTCTAATTCCAATTCATTCCAAAACTTGATACAATCTGTTGCGTTCTTGACCCGAATAAAGTCTGAACTTTTGTCGGTTCATGGGCTTTGATTCGTGAGTCGAGAGACGCATATGTGTCAAGACAAATGATTTGTCTTTCTCTATAAATGTTCTCTCTTTCTAATTCATAAACTTTTACAGTAAATTCACGGAAAATCATCTTATTATAATCATATTTTTATTTGTTTGCAGATAGGCTTTTTAGGGATTCGGTCTCATTGACCGAAGTGGCGGAGTTCAGTGGAGGTGCGGAGGTTTGACCATTCAGTCGGTAAACCTGTGAGTTTTGTGGGATTCTTTAGTAAGATTTAAGTAAGTTGTAGATCAGAGGAATTTATTGTGAGTTCTCTACTCTCACGATAGATTCGTCTGCCTGCGCTATCGAGTGAACTTTGGAGCATTAGGGCTCTGAAGTGATCTCAAGCCCATAAAGCCGATTTTGTCGTGCTCAGCCGATTTTGTCGTGCTCAATAGCCACCTGGCACACAGACTAACACAAGCCGATTTTGTCGTGCTAGCCGATTTTGTCGCGCTCAATCTCAAAGTCTGTCTCAAGGTGAAATACCATCTGATAAAAGATTCACAGCTAATTTTCAACAACTGAAGTATTTGATTAACCGGAACACTGATTCAAATCTGAACACCAGTTTTATGACACCAAAGTCACATTAGAGTGCGACAACACTATAAACTAAATAACTATTATGAAGTGATCACCAAGCGAGACCAAGTCACACACCGATCCGAGTGTAGTGACATTCTTTAAGTCATCAAACCATTGTTATTCAGATTCCGTGATACAAATGGTCTAGACGTCACTTAGATCTTTGTTGCTATATCTGAAATACTTGAACATTATTCAGTGACATCATTCACAGTCGATAGTTGATTAACAAGTCAACATTAAATAACATCAATAAAAAGGTGGTGAAGAGTCAGTGACGTTGATTAGTATACGGGAACTTGGACAAATAGAAGTGGTAAATGCAGAGACACCCAAAGAAAGGGTGACGCCTTATTCCTTCGTGTTACATTGGAGGTCCCTGCCGACGTATACTTGCCCCGTCATCGATATATTCTATCACCACTCATTCGGCTATCCATGTAATCTTTTTCATAATATTACATTGGAAGTCCCAGTCGTCTTAAAATATACTATCCACGGATACTAAATCCACCAAACCACACAGTTGATACAGGCACATGCACTAATAGTGTAAATATAATCAATTAATAATTATGGACGTCAATTAAAAACACCTAAATAAAACTCAAACCAAGGTGATTGACTCAAATACATATTATTATTTTTGATATATTTTCACCATATAGTTGCTCGCATAAAAATTGATGCGTGAAATGAATAATTGGTTGTGAATAATACACTGGTTTATAATAAAAGTTACAAAAATCAGTATTCACTGAATAACTTGAACCTGAAGTATTTTTACCAGCTTAATATTCAGAAACACTGATTCATTGAAATAAACGTAAACAGTCATGTCTGATTATAACCACTATGATGATCAATGTGAGGATCAGGATTATAATTATGTTGATTCACAAGTTGAAGAATATGACAATGAATTACCTGACATGGATGATCGCAATAGTAATCAATCGGTGTATGATGGCTACGGTCAACAAGCATATTTCACCCCAATTGATTACAGCCAATACCAAACCCATGATTACAGTCAATATGAGCCACAACACCCAACTCATACAGAGCAATACCAAGATTACGACCAAGTGACACATGAGTACCCAATGCAAACGGACTATGGAATCAGTCAGTATGCAGAGCATCCCATGACTCATGAGGACAATTACAGTCAACTTGAGCCGAACTACTCGATGCATCCTGACTGTTATAGTCAGCATGTTGATCAAAACCCGATGCATAACAATCACTACGGTGAATACTTTTACATCTCAAACATCTACCACAATCCACCTGACGACTGTGCGGCTGAGACACACGAGTATGATGGCAATACTGAATCATTAGCATTGCATCAAGATTCAATGGTACCTGAACCACCAACGGTTGACATGATGTACGCATCACCACCCAAAACCACCAGTCATCAAATGGGGGTTCAGAACAAAGACGTGTCTCATTCCTCATTGTCCACATTTGAACGAGATGTGCTGGAGAAAGTGTTTGCGAAACTGACTTCCATGCAACAAGATATGGTGGAGACGGGAAAGATCAGTGAGGACATTCAGTCTCAAACACGAGCACTGTGTGCAACCAATCAAAAGTTCACATCCGATCTCAATCGACTCAACAGCACCTTTAATGAATTTGGGTTGAGGTCCGGTGGGGCTTCGCCGAACTCGGCGTTGCCAAAGGTGCGTTATCGTGACGCCATTATGAACGGCGATACAACGAAACTCAAAGTTGGTGAACACAAATCACCGGCTCAGAAAAAATCCAGGGCTGTAGTGAAGTGGAATAACAACGTCCACGGTCCCTTTGGTCATTATAAAACCACCACCAACTCAAGTAACGATACATGGACTCCGTCACTCAAGCACGGTAAAAAGTTCCAAACTACTTCGAGTAACAAGCAGTTTGACTCGAATCGGTACAAGGATAAGTCGAACGTGTATGGTCCGTCGGGCCGATACAAATATATTAATTTTAAGCCACCGATAATTATTAGTCATGATTCCGGTACGCAGTTGGCATGCAAAACGACCAACGTGAAAGGACCCATGGCCAAGTACAAAAGCATTTTTTCAAGTTCCGATTCTTACAATCCGAACACGATCGGTCTCATAAAAGTTGCTACAAATGCATCTGGAGATGATTCGAAATACAACAACAAAGAACGTGATGCCGCAATTGCATCAGGCCCCACATCGAAGTAGGAGGGTTATGTCTCGGCTAGCAAATAAAATTCATGCTACTGCCATTTGAGTCATCGTTCAGCCATTTTGATTAACTAGTTACAGTTTTATCAGAAATACTCTTCATAAGTAATCTTCACACGTAAACGTCATTTTTTCATAAATTATATAAAGATATTTATTGATTTGCATTGCTTAACATTGATATGATTTCACAATGTTTTCTCAATCTCTCACATACCAGTTATCATCATACTACTATTTATCATCAGTCACATCAATCATCATCGTCATCAAACTACTATGAATTAATTCACACTATTCTTAAAGTATTCTTCTACACTAATTTACGCATTCTATATTATCCGCTGTTGATAATTGCGTTTCTCATCTACAGTATCTATCATCTCGTCATTATCTACTTTGATCATCACCATTGCAACTGAAGTTATATTCGTTGTTTAACTCGCATTTTTATTATCCGTTGTTGATAATTGCGGTTTCATCTATACTACGTAACATATTCATCATCAGTATCTATATCTACATTCGTATCATACATAATTCGATATACTACCTCACCTTATTCATATCATAATTCGATATATACTCTACATTTTCTGCAAGTTTATCATGTCGTATCATTCGTTGGTTTTTTTATTTGTTTTTTTCTCTGGTCTTCAATAATCCGAGCAACTATAAGACTCCCGTAAAACGGTTGAAGCACTTGCTTGTTGTGAATACACACTTACCGTCTCACATGACCGTTCACGTGTTATTCCAAGGTACAGTCGCACCCAAAGCGAAATCCTTGACTTCGCTTTTTTCTTGGAAGGGGGAGCTGTGTAATAGTGTTTGATGAATCTGCCAATTCAAATATTTATTTGGCGCTAAAATAGATTCTGATCATTCAATCTAATGTTTCATACTAGAAATTCTCCCCAGCACGCATTTTTTATATAACAATGTTATTGATGCGTATTGACTCCGAACCCTTAACACGCGCCGTGTTGCGCCTGTGATATGGGGGGTGCGTAACAGTCGGACGCTGCCGCTAGTGCAGATAATCCTTCTGTTTTGACCAGTTTGTGTACACATTTTTTATGCTGTGATGTCAACTTTGCTTTTCTCATTCTAATTCCAATTCATTCCAAAACTTGATACAATCTGTTGCGTTCTTGACCCGAATAAAGTCTGAACTTTTGTCGGTTCATGGGCTTTGATTCGTGAGTCGAGAGACGCATATGTGTCAAGACAAATGATTTGTCTTTCTCTATAAATGTTCTCTCTTTCTAATTCATAAACTTTTACAGTAAATTCACGGAAAATCATCTTATTATAATCATATTTTTATTTGTTTGCAGATAGGCTTTTTAGGGATTCGGTCTCATTGACCGAAGTGGCGGAGTTCAGTGGAGGTGCGGAGGTTTGACCATTCAGTCGGTAAACCTGTGAGTTTTGTGGGATTCTTTAGTAAGATTTAAGTAAGTTGTAGATCAGAGGAATTTATTGTGAGTTCTCTACTCTCACGATAGATTCGTCTGCCTGCGCTATCGAGTGAACTTTGGAGCATTAGGGCTCTGAAGTGATCTCAAGCCCATAAAGCCGATTTTGTCGTGCTCAGCCGATTTTGTCGTGCTCAATAGCCACCTGGCACACAGACTAACACAAGCCGATTTTGTCGTGCTAGCCGATTTTGTCGCGCTCAATCTCAAAGTCTGTCTCAAGGTGAAATACCATCTGATAAAAGATTCACAGCTAATTTTCAACAACTGAAGTATTTGATTAACCGGAACACTGATTCAAATCTGAACACCAGTTTTATGACACCAAAGTCACATTAGAGTGCGACAACACTATAAACTAAATAACTATTATGAAGTGATCACCAAGCGAGACCAAGTCACACACCGATCCGAGTGTAGTGACATTCTTTAAGTCATCAAACCATTGTTATTCAGATTCCGTGATACAAATGGTCTAGACGTCACTTAGATCTTTGTTGCTATATCTGAAATACTTGAACATTATTCAGTGACATCATTCACAGTCGATAGTTGATTAACAAGTCAACATTAAATAACATCAATAAAAAGGTGGTGAAGAGTCAGTGACGTTGATTAGTATACGGGAACTTGGACAAATAGAAGTGGTAAATGCAGAGACACCCAAAGAAAGGGTGACGCCTTATTCCTTCGTGTTACAGAATCATTTATATTTTTTTAGTGTAAATCTGTCCATAAATCTCAATCCATGTCAGGCCAAACATATCTGTAATTTGTCCCCCACGCCCATCCAAATGATTACCGGGTTCATTTTTTGAAGTCTTCTTCTGATCACTCGAAACCCAAATTCGATTTCACAACATAAAATTTCTAATTATTCGGAGTCCGCCGGCCGACCAGTTCCGTATATCTCACATCATTCTTTTTTGAATTGGCTAAATTAACTTAGCAGCCATTTTATCAACGTGTTATGAATTAATTTGATTGATACGTAAACTTCTGGCCACCACACCGCCAACCTTATCCAGACATTTGAGCTCTTCCAACGGATACACGGTCTTGCCGCACTCCGGTCGAGCGCATTTCTTGTTCATCGCTGACGATTCAGGAAGTAAATTGCGATTTGAAACGATTCAAGTTGATTTGCTTATGTTGACAGGTAGTAAATTCCAACTGGTGGTAAACTGTTGGTTTCGATGATGAGGGGTCGGCACAATGGCCGGTACAACTTGGGCAATCAATGTCAAACTGAAATCAACAACGTTTCAATAAAATAATTGCAATCAAACGACGATCACAGCAGTAGTAATATTATCCTATCAACTAAGTGTTTTGCTCTACCACCGGTTTTGATAACTATACTAAAATTAGGCATGAAATCTGTGATAAAATTCACAGTATGAGTGAGTGGAACTAATACATGACATCTTTTTGATTAACATGTTGGTTCAGTTCAGTACTTTTCTTTAAACTTTCCGGTCATACTACGTTTGTATGTTAACTTTGTCGTAAAATCTTTCAACAAATAATAATGGCAGCCCAGTACATGTATGGTTATTTATAGTGGAACACTGGAACATTGTTCAACTTGGTCTGATACTCAACTATGGGTTGCTATACTGCGATAATGATAAACACATACATATGATGGACTACCTTATCGCCAGATGCACAGCTCAAGTCCATTAGTCAACTTGTACACTATGCTCGTTCGAATAGTCATCTAGCCGATGGTTCAAGAGTTTACGTCACATCACAAAGATAATGAAAATAATCGTAATTTGTCAAGAAAAAAGTAAACGCAAACCTATATAGTTGAAAATGAATTACTGTTCCGAAAAGATGCGTGAATTCTCAACAAACCTTTAAAATGATTCATTTTAGGCTACTTTTAGTACTGACAATGTTCATTGACAAATAACTGAGATCGTGAATCATTAAGACATAGACATTTATCGAGGATTCTACCTTTTTGGAACAATAATTCATTTTCGACTATAGCTTCATTTCATGTCAAAATAGACTGACGCAGACCAAGACCAATCACACAGTAAGATTCTGACATACCACGAACATAAAAACAGCGAGAAAAAAACGGCGTTTTGTGTTAATGATGGATGTCCTATTTTGCCATAGTAAAATCCGTTGTCCTATTTTGCCATTCAAATCCAAGATAGGACATGTCCTATTTTGCCATACAAACTATTGAATCCAAAATTCAACTTTTATTTTGTGAGTGGGAAAATAACTACTGAAAAACAAAACAAAACAATAAATTTTTAAAGGTTGGAATTAGTATCGAATGATTCGGGAAAACATTGTGAGGAATTAGTAAGGTCATATACATTGAATGAGTGAGTGAGTAAGTGAGTGAATGAATGTGTGAGGAGTGAATGAGTGATTAAGCGAGCCAGTGAATGAATAAATGAGTAAATGATTGAGTGACTGAACTGAAAGAGGAAGTGAGTGATCTAGTTTGCTAGTTAGTAAGTGAGTGAATGAGAGTTTGACAGAGTGGTTAAGTGTGTTAGTGAGTGAGGGAATGGGTGAGAGAGTGAGTGAGTGAGGGAGCAAGTGAGGGGGTGATTGAGTAACCGAACGGTAAAATTTTTGAGTCAATAAGTGAGTGAGTGAATGAGTGAATGAGTGAGTGAGTGAGTGAGTGAGTGAGTGAGTGAGTGCATGAGTGAGTGAGTGAGTGAGTGAGTGAGTGAGTGAGTGCGTGAGTGAGTGAGTGAGTGAGTAAGTGAGTTATTGAGCGAGTCAGTGAGGGAATGAGTGAGAGAGTGAGGAATTAAGTGAGTGAGTGAGTAAATAAATGAGTGAACGATTGAGTGATTGAATGAGGGAGTGAGCGAGGGGGGGAGGGAGTAGGTGAGTGAACGAGTGATTGAGTGAGTGAGTAGGTGAGTGAATGAGTGAGTGAGTGAGTGAGTAAGTGATTGAGTGAGTGAGTGAGTGAGTTAGTGAGTGAGTGAGTGCGTGAGTGAGTGAGTGAGTGAGTAAGTGAGTCAGTGAGGGAGGGAGTGAGTGAGTGAGTGAGGAAGTGAGTGAGTAACCGAACGGTAAAATTTTTGGGTAAATAAGTGAGTGAGTGAATGAGTGAATGCGTGAGTGAGTGAGTGAGTGAGTGAGTGAGTGAGTGAGTGAGTGAGTGAGTGAGTGCGTGAGTGAGTGAGTGAGTGAGTGAGTGAGTGAGTGAGTGAGTTAGTGAGTGAGTGAGGGTAGGAGTGAACAAGTGAGTGAATGAGTAAGTAAATTAATATTTGAATGAGTAACTGAGTAAGGGAGCAAATGAAGGAAAGATGAGTGGGTGAGGGAGGCCGTGAGGGAGTGAGTGAGTGGGTGAGTGTGATGACTGTGTGACCGAGTGATGAAGATTGTTGATTAGTTGATTGATTCAATTGTTTCAGATTTGTGTAAACCAATTGCTTAGTAAATAAAGTTGTTTTTGACGATAGTATTTTTCCCTTGTACTACTTTTTCAATTTGTCTTGTCATTTGTCCCGAATTGTAAACACCTTCCAACACACGGATATCGTTAACACAACGCACCAAAAAAACAGAAAGGGAGTGGTCAAACTTGCACCCGATGTTTCACGGTTGAGCGTAAATTACCAACGTAAACCCCACAGTCCAACATTTTATTAGATTTTATTTCTCTCAAATACAAGTATAGTTACGCGAATGGCGAAATGAAACGAACAAACACGCATTAATAAATTTGAATGTGAATGAATCTGAATCAAATCATCAAATGTAATAAAACGCGCAATAAACAACAAAAAAACAAACTGAAACGCACGCATGACTAAGTATTCTCAGAAATAAAATGACACTTTTATGGAACGATAGATAAATAGGTTGTTATTACTGAAATTATGCTTACGCATGCATGTGCCAAGTTTTCATGTGCCATCAATCACAGGTGAATGATCAGTAAACACGTGCTCGCGTTGTAACCGCATCGTAAATAACATTAACACATTGGTGAGGGATCACACTCGTTACAACTACATCTACAAAATAATAATAAACCAGTCGAAAGATTAGAACGTTTTATAATTTAAATACGAATTGTCTTTCACACCATTGGTGGAATAGCCACCGATAAACCATCTATGTTAAGTTATGCAGTATCCACTCACCCACTACTAAATATAAAAAATGAATCGATCAAGATCGATCAGGAGGATGGAATACAGGATTTAATGGCGGAATATGAAAGGGTTATTAAATCATCAGCATACTGCGGCTCGAGCTTCTCAGTCATCTGCGAACCATTACGCCAGAACACAAGCAACGAAGCAAGGAACAGATTCCAAAACAGTAAAATCATTACTTGCGACAGAAATAAGTTCTCATATATGAGGAACATGTGCGACAGACAGTTAAGATAAAAAATGACTATTCTGGAATTTGAAAGTTATAACAATGTCAAAAAGCGTAAACTATTCACCGCTCACCGCACCCCTCAAACTTCACGACATTTGACAACGCAAAAGAGCAGAGCAATAACATAGAAAACTGGTGAAGTATGGTAAAATGTCACCAGTCTGTAAGTAAAAATAAAATGACTTATCATTCAGCCAACTTTTTTTCAGCACAAACTTTCACACTACTGTCGATTTATTAGTCGTAAACATTAAAGTTTGAATTGAAAGGTAGATTGAACGAAAATATGCTGGCAAAAAAGCGACTTTACATAATGATGTGCAAAATACGCCGTATAATTGGGGTATGTCATCAATGTAATGAAACGCTAGCAACAACAGTGTATTCACCACAATTGCATTTGACGCCTGCTGAATTTGAAACATCCATCACGCAACACAAACAATACAAAATATATAGCAGACATCAAATCACACGATGGCTACAACAATCCAGAGTCAGAATTAGATGCAAGACTCGACGAAGCGGAAACGAAACGTGTTTACTCATCACGAATCGGCGGTACTTATGAAACCAGCAAACCTTAAAACAAGTTAAATTCTAGACAAATTAATAGACTGATGAGAGTGGAACATGCGCCGCATCCGAGTAATGCATCCACGCCTGAATCGGGTAATCATCTAAAAAACGGCAGCATCGTCGACGTCCATGCCGGCTCCGTTCGTTTGTCTGCTGTCACCGTCCGGATTTACTTCGATATTCGTCGCATTCCTTTTGTTCTGTGGCGGATGATTGTCCTGGGGATAGTCTGCGGGCGGATCGGCTGGCGGTTGTTGTTTGCCTGATTTATCAGGTTGTTGCTGTTGCTGAGGTGCGGGTGGCGGCTCCTCCACCTTGGGTTTGGGCTTTGACTTGGTCATCACCGGCGTGGCGACGCGCTCCAGTGCCTGCGATGCGAACAATTAAAATTATCGAAATTCAACAACCCGAATTTGATGTTAGATTAACCTCACAATCCCAATGAAGTCCTGAAATCCAAGCAAATTTTAGCATTATAGATCACCAACCTCCCGCTCTTGATGAATTTGGCTGGCAAACACGATGGGTGCATCGGTGAGTGGTTTATTGCTCTGCTTCTGCATTGTCTCATTATACCAATGCATCTTCTCGTCAAACACTTTACGCACCTTCTCCACTTCTTTCGGTTCGAGATGGTCATATTTGGGATCCTGAAGTTCATGTATGTTGTCACTCTAGAAATGACACTAAATTGACAACGATATTATATTATGTTAGTTGGTTGAACGGCTTTATGGGGATGATTTGATTTTTTATCGATAGTCAGCAATCAGCATCATAATTAGCTTTTCAGAGATGCAAAGATATAAAGTAATAAACTATATGAAATAGCAAACAAACCCCAGCCATGAACTGCTCGATAAACTTCTGCGTGCGCATCAGGGACTGACCCAACTGATCAAAAGCCGGCTTGCGGATTTCGAACTCACGGTATCGTTCCACGATTGGGTCACCGTATTTCTGGAAAAAGTACAAACATATTAGTTACCATACTACCGTGCCGCTATACCGATAATATATGACTTTATGACCAACATTTAACCATAGAGTGAATTTCAAGATGAAACAGGTAAATAGTACCAACGGTTAGCTCAGCCAGTTTTTTAGTGTAGACGTCAATGTCACAGTCCTCGCCATCTTCGTACAGCCATTCTTCGGTGGCCGACAGCAGTCCGTTAAGCTTGTCGGCATCCTGAAATCATCAAATTTTATAAAACGCGTATCCTATTTATTTGCATTCGTGTTTACAGACGAATTAAGTAAGTCATACGACATTTCTGACAGAACATGATCCCCCACTTTCGCATTATTTCTTAACAATCAAAATTTTCCCTCACATTTCGAAATCGTGTTATACATTCAGCATACATGGTTCAAAATGCAATCAGTCGAGAAATTTATAATCAGCTCAGCAGTATGTCGATTTAATGTGACGTTATTGTCAAGCCGTGATTACCAAAGGAATTACGTACAGACATTCGCGCGTTTCCCCGAATTTCAAAAAATACGTTGTGCAAGCTGTCGTGAATTTTACGTGTATACGCGTCACGTCAAACACAATAACACGGCTGGGAATTTATACGCGTTGTGACTGCTTCAAAGAGCCATGGATAATAAAATCAATATTAGCTCACAGCACGCCTGCCAGTAATTAGGTAGATAAGATAGGAGAAGAAAGATTAAAATCTTTGTATTAAGAAGAACACATATTATCTCTATTTGCTCATCCGCTCCATATTAACGGCTGTCGCTTTCCCGCTGAGTAATGATTTACATAATAATCAGTATACAACACGGTATAATAATATAAACGGCGGTGTTGTTGAGGTAAAAGCAGAAAAACAAGAAAACATTATAAAACCAAAAAGTTGAAGATATTATATCACTGTTCAATAACATTAGTACTTATTGACTGACAGCTCGTGTCAAACTTATGCGCGAAAACAATATTTACCACAGCGGGATATCAGTCTAATGAATGACAGGTCACAACAACTATCAAATGAGATGCTAAATTATTATAATGTCACAATCAATCAAAACATCGTAATGGGATGGCCATCGGAAACGCAAATGATTGTCAAAAATTCTAATGAAAAACCTCTAACAGAAATTTTTCTGATGAAAAGTTAAAGCAAAACTGTGTCAATTGAACTTACATCCGGTTTGACGAACTGCTCGAGATTAGTGGCCAGCTTCTCCCTCATTTCGTACACGTACTCCTCCACCGTGTTCTTGGCGTCATTCTTGGCTTTCTCCGTGTAGTCCACCTTCTGCATGTCTTTCTGTAATCAGTATGCTATTATTAGAACACAATTTAGATAATATTGAGTCGAAACTTTTAGCCAGATGAATTAATTTCAGGAAACTGAGAACAGTATATAAGTAATTATTATTAGCTAACCTCCATGCCTTTGAACTTGTTAAGATCCTGCGTGGTCATGGCACCGACTATCTGTTCCGTGACGGGCAAATCGATGTTGACGGTCTTCAGCTTCTTCTTGGCAGGTTTCTTCTCTTTGCCCTCCTTGCTGTCTTCATCGTTCATTTCTTCATCCTTTGAGTTGCCGTTGGCCTGATCATCTCCATTTTGCTGATCACCCGACTCGGGCGATTTCGGCGCATCGACTCCATCCTGAATCGGGGTCAAGTAGGAATAAGGCCCTCTTTCTGGTGATGATCCGTTATTTAACAAACCAGATTCAACACCGTTAGGGATCGTAGGAGTGAGTAAAATGGGATTATCAGAGTGTACCTGATTATCGCGACAACAAATATTGCGGGCAACATTGTTCATGTTCAAACAACATGGATCAAGCCAATAATCAGGGGTTATTTTGCCATTAAAAACAGCGTTAGGGGTGGTCTCCAACTCTAGTTTATGGATCTTCCTCGGAACTGCACCATCCCTAAAATTAATTTGGTTATCCAAGGCCACACGAGCACTGCGCATTCTTGAAACTCCATTCGCCAACGGGGAAGCCATTGAGATTGAAGTAATAAACCCGCGATATGATTTACTATTATTGTTGAGATTCTGACTTTTTCTATGCCTTGTTGTCGGGAACTCGACGGGCATTACACATTGTCCGTTTATTTGCCCCATTTTAATGTTTCGATGATTGTCAAAACCAGTAGGATACGGTGCATTCAAATACTGAGCGCCATCGGGGTAATCAGCCGAATGCAGATCTGCCGAGAGCGAGACAAGAAAGTCAAGCTGCAAAGGCATCATGTAACTTAGTACAAATTAGACCTTTTCCAAAAACTAACGGGAGGAAGGCAGCTTATCGAAAGTAGAAACCACTGTTAACATCACTTAACGATACGATCTGAACGGTAAACGAAAGAGTTTCACAGCTTCGACAAACTGCAACCAGCATACTCAGCCTCTTAGTTTTCAGAGCGTGAGAAAATTACCACATCAAATTCTCGCAAGGACTAAACACCGGAAGATCATAGGCACCAAACTATGACAGTAAGAGAGAGAATAGAGGCCAAATGGGATGAACTAAAAGTCAGTGTCGTTTTAGATTCTCTGACTAAAACTCGCTACAGCGACTAAATGAAAGAACGAGTGAATGAATAAAAATTAACAGTTGTTTGGAAGTATATAAACCTGTGATCCAATGTCCATAGGTTCGATCTTGTCGGCATCGGGCTCGACCTCCTTCTGTTCGACGAGACACGCCGAGCTGACCGTGAACACACCGTTGGCATTCAGTCGCACCTTGACCTTGACTTTGCGTGATTCGCCCGTTGCCGAAGCCGTGATACCGTCAATTTGGAAACGACCTGCGAATGTAACAAAACTGGATCAGTATTACAATTACAATGCAGAACTTACAAATTATCAACATAGTTTCCGAAAAACAATCTTGATAGAATATATAAGTTCGTTGAATAAGCTGTAACCAACCAATATTTCTTGAAGGATACGGTATCTTGTTGGGGTATGTGTATGATGCGTCAATGGTGAATGCGTCATTGCGATAGAAGGTGAGCATTTTCGAGAACGGGAATTGATGGAACTCTTCGAATACAATCATCTCACTGAAAAAAATATAACATGAAATTTCGAATGTGGAATACCCAAATTAAAAGCAAAACATATTTTCTATCCTCCCCCATATGATCCCTTGTGACTGATGTTTTTTGAATTAGTTCAAGGCCGTAAAATTAAATATAATATTGTCGATTTTTCGTGCACATTTCAATAAGTTCACCAAGACCTACGAAAAGCTTATATCTAGTTATTTTTCGGAGATATTATCAACTTATTACATTATTATTAATAAACTGAAACGGGAAAACGTGAACATGAAAAATCAACATGTGCTACGCATTAAATGTACATACAGAATAATGAAACGTACCCGTCATCATAGAACAGTTTCCTGCTGCAACAACGAGGAAGAAAATGATAGAAAAGACAAGCGAACAGACAAACACAGCTGCAGAAGTTTCTATCTACTGACAGACATGACATAGACGAACTTACGACTGCAACATCAGTACTACTCACCTCGAATCTCCGGTACCCGTGGGAAAGTCAATCTTGATGCTGAACGGCTGGCAGTCGGTCACGTTGAACTCACGCACGCGGAATGTCGGCGACAGAATGGCACACTGAAATAAAGTAGTTCGTATAAAAGAAACATAAAAAATATAACAATAATTTATATTATAACATTTATAATTTATAACAACAATCACTAGTAATACCTGCATGGCGCATCCCCTGGCCACGGCCTCATCCATGTTCATCGTCGTCTTTGGGTCCTGCTTGAACATATCGATCACCATCTGCTTGATGGCCGGAATACGGGAGCTGCCACCGACCAACTCAATCGTATCGATGTCGTTCACACTCAACTCTACAAAAAATATCAGATCATATCAGTTTTCTCACACAATTTTTTCTAAATTTTCCTGGTTTAATAAACAGATACAGATTAAACAATTAGTGACCAAACAACTTAGAGAAAACAGTTATTGATGTCACAGAAGTTTGTACATAAATACGAACTTGTATGGGCCAATAGATCTTGTAGAAGCGTCTGCAACTGGTTGACCGAGCCCACCATCAGCTCCTCAAATTGCGATCTGAAAATGTTAAGCCAATAATCAGTAATCACAAATGAGACAGTCGAATTTTTTCCCACAGGCCAGCTACCAAAATATACTCTATCTAATGAGGAATGAGAGCAAAATAGAACTATTCCCGTCCGCACGATAACACATTCATTTAAAGTGACTCGTATTATAAACCGCACCAGTTGATTGTCAACCCGTAAAAATGTTGGTCAAGTTGTGAAGCGGTCAGTTAATTAACCAAAAATGTATATGAAGACCATGATTTAACGATGAATCAATGAACAACTATACCTCTGTATGGAACTGTGTACATCCTTGTCGTTCATGAAACATTCAATGTTGAGGGGCAGCGCGTTCGAGCAAGACGACATCTGCTTCTTGATCTTTTCCGATTCATCCAATAGCCTGAAATCCGAAATGAACGTAAAACAAACAAAACTCGAACAAATCGTGGTTTTTCCCGAAGCGAAAAATCTATCAAAATTTGTAAAAATGTTATAGACAACTATTAGACTCGTGCCAACCTGAACCATGCGCGCGGCTGCTCAAACGGGTCCATCTTGTACTTATCCTTGATCTCACCACGGAAATACTCACGAATGAGACTATCGAAGTCTCGACCACCGACAGTGACGAAGTTGCTGCCCAACATCTGAAATTGGCTCATTTGCACCACTGAATAGCGACTAAAACTGTCAAAAATGTTGATTTTTATACAAAAAAGTCAGTTTCGCTCTATAATACTAATTCAGCTAACCGTCAGTTTGGCTTTATTGAAAGCGGCAACGCAGGCCTGTGCACTCGACGCACCAACATCAAGGAACAAGACTTTGCGAGGCTTCTCTTTATCTTCAGGGAGATCCTAAAAACAAGCAAAGTGAATGTAAAACAAAAAATTCAAAACTTTAAGTGTTGAAACTATTAGAGTAAGTTTAAGTTTTTTTTTAAATAATATTAATATATATATAGAAATTTCCAGTACCTGATTATGTAACACCCAAACATGAATGAAGTCGTACCTGTTTATATATACCGTAAGCCAGGGCCACAGCCGTCGTCTCATTCAAAATCTTGAGACAGTTCAAATCGGCGATCTTAGCAGCGTCCAACACAGCGCGACGCTGGGCGTCTGTGAAGTAACACGGAACCTGAAAATTAAAGAACATGAATAAGTAACCAAACCGATGACGATGAACATAATTACAGAAGGTAAACGTCATAAATTAAATAATAAAAGATAAGAGCATTGACGTGATGTGCATAAATACCAGAGGTGGGCCGCTGGGGGGACCCCCCACTTTTCAGGGTCGGCGGGTAGCCTACCCCCTCCCCTCTAGACAAAAATTTAGGTCGCCTACCTCCTCCCCCCAACTCGAAAATTTTTGAGAAAATCGGCCTCAAAACCTCGATTTTGAGGCTTATTTTTCAAAAAATTTTGGCTGTGAGAATTTTTTTCGAACAAACACGTTTTCTGGGTCAATTTTCTTGGTTAAAACCTGAAAAAACGGTATATGTGATGTTTATACCGTATAATAGAAGATTTTTTAAGCAAAAACAAGCAAAAAAACAAGGCTTTTTTACGAAAAAAAAAACTTTTCTACCCCCCTATCCAACCTTACCCCCTCCCCACTTTCCGGGGTGAGGGGGTAATTTGAGATTTCAAAATTCTACCCCCCACCCCCACCCCACCCTCTGCAAAAGGCCAAAAAACCCGGCCCACCCCGGATAAATACTATACCCACAAACAACTCCAACCAGAATTTCCCTCAAAACAAAGTAAGAAATCAAAAATAGCAAACCGAAAGCACGCAGTCGTTCACTTTAATGCCGACATCCTTCAACGAATCGTCAGTGATCTGCTTCAGTTTGAGCAGATTCATGGCCAGTACTTGCTCGGGTGTGAACACACGCTTTTCGTTCAGGTATGTTACCTGAACAACAATAAAACGATTCGTCTTTCAACATTTTTACTTCCTAATTTATCAACATGCTCATACATAGGTTCAATAACAATTGTACATTGTACACAAGTATACATTTCTGTAAACACGAGGGCAAATGAACTACATACAGTTTTCGAAAGAGTAACACACCTCAATACCAAGATAATCATCAGGCAGCTTCACCAGTTTGCATGGCATCCACTTCTGCTCATTCGTAACGACGGCGTCTGAGTATTTACGTCCAAGCAAATGCTTAACCGATGTGATACTGTTCTTCAACTTGCCAAGCATTTGCTGACGAGCCGCCACTCCACCAACTCTGTTCTTGTCAGTGAACACAACGCATGATCTAAAAAATAAAAGAGTTGGAGAGGCCCCGCCCCTCAGATATTAGCTCAATTTCAGACTTAGGTGATGAGATATGTAGAGGGCGGTATAGAGATAATCCTAAAAAAAGAATGGCTAATTTGTCATATCAACTAACGGCGTTGCGTGGAGCGAATAATCATTGGTGATGACCTCAATGCCGCCCTGACGAGCCACAGCAATATAGTTGTTTTGCGCTCCCAAATCGAATCCCACAACCGACATGATGAACAAAACTTATCAAGTGAAGTGAGTAGTTGAGTTGTCTGAATACGTCAATGGAATAAATCTGAAAAAAAAAGTTTTTTCCTTGGTAAAATAAACTGGGCTAAAGTCCCATTATATTCCCTAAATCCAGGGGTGGGCCGGGTTTTTTGGCACTTTGCAGGGGGTGGGGGGGGGGGGTAGCCGACAGAAAATCCCATTTTACCCGACCTGTCCGAAAAGTGGGGGGGGTAAGGTCGGGTAGGGGGGGGTAGAAAAAATTTTTTTTCGCCTAAAACGCTTGTTTTTTGCTTGTTTTTGCTAAAAAATCTTCTATTTTATGGTATAAACATCACATATACCGGTTTTTTCAGGTTTTAACCAAGAAAATTAACCCAGAAAACGTGTTTCTTCGAAAAAAAAATCTTACAGCCAGAAAATTTTGAAAAATGAACCTCAAAATCGAGGTTTTGAGGCAGATTTTCTCAAAAATTTCGAGTAGGGGGGGGGAGGGGGTAGGCGACCTAAATTTTTGTCTAGGGGGGAGGGGTAGGCTACCCGCCGACCCTGAAAAGTGGGGGGGGGGGTAAACCCCCCCTACCCCCCCTGCGGCCCACCTCTGCCTAAATCCATCGACGTTGTTGACCTTTTATATGAATGAGTCAGCAGAAGAACATTCCAGAACTTTCCAGAAGAAGGGATAGGAAATGGTGATGATCAGGCACAGGGGCTTTTAGAAACTTCTAGAATAATTTGCCGTTTCAATGTTAACTTTATTCCTGAACCTGAACCTACCGAAAAATACTGAAATCAAATAAAAATAGGAAAAATAATTAAAAATTTTAATTTCAAATTTTACAAAAAGACAATTTTAATAAATTTAAAATCCTGTAACACTATCGAAATAGTTTTATTTTCTCGATGATAAGTTCATCGACAGTTGGAGATGGTTAACAACAACAACGATAACACATTTCTGACATAAATCAAGTCCAGCATAATCCGCAGCTGTACATGATAGCAAAACATGCAAATTATTTCACCAACCGTAAGCATAGTTATGTTTATTCCCAATGGAAATCACGTATAAATATCAAATGTTTATAAAAACAGTTGTTATAGTGAGAAACCCGTATAAATTTGAATTGATTAAACTTGTTATTATTGTATCTGATAGAAGTATGTATTCAAACCCTTACCCTTCAGGTTCAGATGTCGAAGGAAAACTCGGTTTTATATATAACTATTCAGTAATGATCCGAATGAGACACCCAGCCAAAAAGTCATACAGTATAAGCAATCAATGGTGTAGTGAACGTGGAATTTACGCACTATCCTTATCTTTACTGCCAAAGCCAAAGTTTATTGTACAAAACCGTACATTTTGTGATACCATTTGTGGTAAACAACAAGAACAATATCACCCTAAGTTAAAGTATTGTATTGTGTATGCGATATTATTCAATATTATATCCAGTTGATTGTACTCACTGCAATTAACTTTGAGCTCACTTGTATCCAATAACTGTTGAAGGGATGAGGATGATGATCAATTATTTATTTCAAGTGAAACAATTTTTTGTGTCGTGTTAATGGAGCATCTAAACGCTGACATGGAGATGACCACAAACTCTGTTCTGCCCACCACTGAGACTGTTCTTCCGGAAAGCCAGCACCTCGATCAGATGTCCACATACCAGGTTTTAGAACTGATCAATCGAGAAGATGCCAAGATCTCAGCGGCCATTGCTGAATGTCTTCCAATAATATCAACTGCTGTCAACACAATTGTGGACAGAATGACCGCTGGCGGTCGACTTATTTACGTCGGGTGCGGTACCAGTGGCAGACTCGCCGTGACTGGTATGTTTTTTTGCGAATGTGAGTCAGTGAAGTAGAAGTGAAGGAGTGTTTGAGTGAGTGAGTGAAGGAGTGAGTGAGTGAGTGAGTGAGTGAGTGAGTGAGTGAGTGATTGAGTGAGAGTGAGTGAGTGAGTTAGTGAGTGAGTGAGTGAGTGAGTGAGTGAGTGAGTGAGTGAGTGAGTGAGTGAGTGAGTGAGTGAGTGAGTGAGTGAGTGAGTGAGTGAGTGAGTGAGTGAGTGAGTGAGTGAAAGAGTGAGTGAGTGAGTGAGTGAGTGAGTGAGTGAGTGTCTGTGTGTCAGATGCCAGCGAATGCCCGGTCACATTTGGTGTATCGCCTGACAAAGTGTTGGGAGTCATAGCCGGTGGACACCAAGCGTTGACAAAATCAATGGAAAACATTGAGGATAGCGATCAGGCCGGACAGGATGACTTGACTAAACTGTGTATTCAGGTTTATTTTAGCTCGTTATTGTCGTTATGGCTTATGCTTTCGTAGATTTTGCTGATGCTGTGGTTACAATTGTTCGTTCTGTTGATGTTGCTGTTGTTGTTGTTGTTGTTGTTGTTGTTGTTGTTGTTGTTGATGTTGTTGTTGTTGTTGTTGTTGTTGTTGTTGTTGTTGTTGTTGTTGTTGTTGTTGTTGTTGTTGTTGTTGTTGCAAACCGTTGCCATATGCGCAGGACAACGACGTGGTTGTGGGTGTGAGCGCATCGGGCAGCACTCCATACGTACTCGGTGCTTGTCGATATGCCAGACAGATGGGTTGTTCCACCGTGGGCATTTGCTGCAATCCACAGTCACTGCTTAGTCAGAACGGTTGGAATCAGATTGCTAACTTGATCAAGGTCCCTTCGTGTTTTCGAAAATGTTGATAATACTGTGCCGGATGCATGGAATCAGTTGATTATACTGGAGATCATTTCAGTAGATCACTGCATCGCTGTGGTTGTCGGTGCCGAAGTGCTCTCAGGCTCAACCAGAATGAAAGCAGGTTGTGTTTGTTAAGGAATAAGGATAGTTCAGATTCTGTTAATGGCACACCGACAATTTGGGGGTTTTATTACAGGTACGGCCACTAAAATGGTATTGAATATGATATCCACGACCAGCATGTTAAAATTAGGTTGGTTGTCACACATTTGTATGTCTTCGTTTTAGCTTTTATCGTCTCTGTCATTCCGTTTTTTTACTTTGAAATATGAAACTTCTTCGGGGGCATTATTACTTCCGTTACACTGATTGATCCAATCACCATCAATTGAATGCAGGCGAGTGTTACGGTGGTTTCATGGTGAGCATGAACGCAGCTGCCTGCAGCAAACTCAAGGCACGCGCCTCACGTATCGTCCAACACATTACAGGTTGCTTTATGGCTATCGCTGCACTTTTCACTTTATATTTTAATTAAAGTTATAAATAAAATACTACTAAAATTATACCTAACATAATAAATACATTTGGTTTGGTTTTCTCGTTTGAACGCCACAAATTTTTCGTTTAAAGCTTTCACGTCTTAAAAATGCGGTATGCGGATATTTAGCAAGTGTTCCATTCTGTATCATTATGACTATAAAGAATGTTCGTCTTTCTTCAGGATGTGATGCTCCCAGCGCCGATAAAAGCCTTCGCGACTGCGACTTCCATTTGAAAGCAGCGATTGTCAGTCGCATTTACGGTTGCTCCAAAACAGCTGCCCTTGTCAAACTCGACGAGTTCAATGGTAAACTACGAACAACACTGGATAAGGCCAAAACGGAAAACATCTTGCTCTTGAACAATAATTAGCTGAAATAGCTGTACAGGGTGTCCCACTTAAAAGTCCGGTTTTGTTTTCGGCATAACTTTTGCAGTGTTCAACGGATTTCAAAAATTTAAAAATCATTCAAAAGACAATTCTTGAAATTTTTGTTTGCTCAAAAGAAATTTGAATTTGAATACTTTTACCGGTAGTTACGCATTTTTTACGAAGACACCTAATTTCGACATTGAAAAAAATCCGTTTTTACCAAAAATTAAAACTTATATTTTAATTAGAAAATGATTTCAAACTGAATTTTTCTGCTTATATTCTTTTGATTGTAAACCAAACAACATGAATTGTTGTTGTTCGCGAATGTTTTTCGACATTTCTTGCATTTGCGCAAAAATGTTGAATCTCAGTGCAAACAGTCAATAAGTGCTTTCATTTGGTTTTTAAAATGGTTCATTAGGTTTTATAAAAATATGAAATGATTATTTATGATCTTCTTACTAAATATGACTAGTCTGACATGCAGAAAAACGTTATAAGTTAAATTTATTTATGAAATATGAAGAAAAAGTAGAGAAAAAAACCTCAATTTTCGCTAAAATGGGGTGCTTTCGTATAAAAGGCCTAAATAACGAAAGAAATGTCCGAATTAAAATTCGTTTGCAGCAAATAAAAATTTCAAGAATTGTCTTTCGAATGACGCAAAATTTTTTGAAATCCGTTGAACACTGCAAAAGTTATACCAAAAACAAAACCGGACTTTTAAGTGGGACACCCTGTACTTTATCATATGTAGTTAACCAACGGTAGTCATGAACTCATGAGAATTTTTCATTATAATCAATAATAATACTCTGAAATAAACATATAAAACGTGCAAACTTCAATTCATGAGGCGCTGATACTTCAATTAACATCATAAAACAAAGAAACACCCGAAAGGCTTCGTATTACATTTTAACGAATTTCAACTTTGATTTTAAAACAGCCGATGTGAATTTAGAACTACGGTTTCTTGTTGGCCGCTGTATTTTTCTTGGTCAGTTCGGAGAACGCCTTATCTTCGTTGTCATCAGCATCATCGTCTGAGTCAAGCAGCTGCAAAATAAACACTGTATTTCAGAAACCACAATCAATCGATACATTAATTTCTTCGAAATATTTATATAGTTTTAGCTACCTCAAAGAATAGATACGATTTTTTTTGCCAAATTACAATTTCTTAGATTACACTAACTGCCTGTTCGCGTTTTTGTTCCACAGCCCCGACCTCATCGAAATTGCCCAGATGGATGCGTTGGCCCGTCAATAGCTCGGTGCCCGTGTACATAGCTGATTAACAATTGTCCTTAGTTTACATGGTTTACAGTACTTTCATACTGGTGGCAATCTATAGAACCTGATGTCAAATCAACAATCTCATAGTTGGATTTGAATCTAACCAGCAAACGCATCCTCATTCTTCCTATCCACCTTTAAACGCCCAAGTTGCTCGCGCTGTTCAGTCAGCACGGCCTCATCCTGCGGTGAAGTTGATATAATTTGACATTATTAATAAAACTAAAAAATCAAATTTAGCCGACCTTCTCACGCCGTAATCGCTCGTATTCCGGCTTGTAGTCGCTGTAACATTCAACAAAATTACAACTAGATTTAGCCAGAGCATAAAATTATACCAACTGCTACACCACTGCTTTTTGCACTAATCACTGAAAAGTTGAGATAATTGTAAACATAAAACGAATAATCCTGACTGATTTCAACGAACGTTTCATACTTCTGACGGGCCTTTGCTAGTGACGTCATGAAGTCTTTCATACCAAAACCAGTGACGGCTGACACTTCCACACACTGAAATAACATAATATATTAATAAGTTCTAGTTTATATTATCTTATTTGTCTTACTGATTGCGTATGATCTGATGATAAACTATATGATTTGAAAACAATCATAACGGCTCAATGAAACATCATAATAACTGATTGACTTTGACTCAATGATGTGTCACCTCAAAAAATGATGGACCGAATGCTAAACCGTCCGTCTCATTCCGTGGGTGACTGAAACTTACTAGACTACTTTCTCAAATGACTGAATGATAAATGACCTACCTCGAGTACATTATAGAAGTCGTCCAACACGAGACTTAACGAACGACTCAGGTCACTGATGTAGGATGTTTCCTGCGTCAATGCTTCTTGGAATGCATCAAAGTCTCGGGTCCATTGGATCAGATTGGTTGAACGCACAATGTCGCACTGCAACGTCAAATCATTTATACGAAAATATATTTGAATATTAAATGATAATGATTGAATCGATATCACTCAAAGCTTGAAACTGTTCATTCTTCAAGTTAATAAGAGACCAGCCTTGTTCATGACAACCACAAACGGCAGTCGTGTTCTGTACAGGATGGAGCACGCATATACCATATTGGACATGAATGTCACCGGGCTTTGACTCCTCGCACTGTCCATTACGTAGATCACAACCGTCGGGTATTGAGATGCCTTAGTAACAACTTTATAAATCTAATCATATGACGTAATCTACTAAGCACATAGATAATGATATGCCAATGCATAACCAACCAGTGTTTCAGTAATAATCTGCCCCGACGCGGACCATGTGAATACTTCGATCTGACCGGGAGTGTCGATTACAACGTGCCTAAATTTGACCATTTTCAAAAAACTCTATGGTTTGTAATACCGCCAGAAATGTTCAGTGTCTGACTAACCTGATTTCATCGTTACGCTTAGCCACCAGCCCAAGTACCTGGTCGAACTTGGTGGCAAACAGATTCAACGAGGTCATGATGGCACCATTCGGCCCGAGGTTATGCTGCTTCATCACTTCTTTGTAGTTGACTGTGTCACGAATATCTGTAACACTGGCGATACGGTCAAAATGGCATGTTGCCCCCCTTACCTCAGACATTGTTTCAAATTAATTTTGAAAAAATAATACTGGATCAACCAACCAATATTGGCAGGATACGGTACCTCATGCACAGCTGGGTCCAGATTCATAACGTACGGCTGCTCTTTGATCGTGTAAAGATGCGAGGTAAGACGCTGTAACAACCAAAACTTTAATCAAATGTACATATAATGAATGTCTTCAATACGTTCGAAAACAAGAAACCTGTTGCTGATAAAACACAAAATTTTCTCTCCACAAGGGAATCAGAGCCTCTATGAATGTAACCTGAACGAAAGTAGTCTTGCCGGAACCTGCCATGCCGAGTACGATAATGCATGTGGGCAGGTTGGCAGACTCCGCTGAACCGGAAGCAACCGATGGCTCGACAGTTGCCGAAGCAGACGTGCCAGCAGCAGGCGTTTCCACAACATCACCGGTGTCCATTACGAATTTTACGATAAACTTTTCGGATATCTACCAATAAAATTTGTTCCTTGAAATTAAACAACACAACACAACCATACACAATCAACCAATACAAAAAAAATTATTGAAGACATTCACGATAACACCCATGTGGGGCACAGTTTGAAACTTGTGACGTCCAGCCGTCCAGACCAAAAAAAACGACACACACGATATGATCAACTTTATTTCAATTTTATTATCCGTCTTATTTAAACGATGATAAAATAAATAAAAATATGTTATAGATTTTCGCACACAGAAAAGCATTATTCATTCAGTAAAATAGGTAAATACACTGAGTATGGGTGCTACTCGTTATTTTGAGTTGAGAGATATGATAGTTATTTGTATTATATCCTGTAAATGAGTACGTTATAGAAATAAATTAGTAAGAAATTAGTTTTGCGCAACGTCAGAATCATTTTAAATGAATGCATATACAAATAGAAATATATATTATGACACAAAATGAGTGAGTAAGTACATATATAGACACAGCGCATCGCCCTATATACATACTTCCATGCTTCATTCACTTACGTTACCATTGTTGTCTGTTCGAATTCTCCCAGACCCAGAGAAACATTCTTTAGAAACCATTGCATGTGGCAACCGAATTTTCGCTTGCAATTACAAAACGTGACAATAAAAACTTGACCTGACCCTTTTAAAAATAATTTTCTTGAAATATTACTGTGGAGAGGACGACAATGTATCCATGCAACTTATCGCCAGTTACTGTAAGGTAAAATCTCGATTGAATCACATCACCATTGTAGAAAATAAAAACATGCAAAAAGCTTAACAGCAACCAGAACGACAGGCACAATGAAGGGCATAAAACACGAATTCACCAACAATTACCAAATGAGAATAATATCACATATGAATAGCACAGTGGATCGTCATTCACCCACAACATATCAATTACAGACACTGTGTACCAAAATAACACGGTTACTCGACTTGGAAGTGGCGAAAGTTAGGTAAACATAACACGATCCGTTGCCGTTCTCTGACTATAGTTGTAGAAAACAGCAACTCACTATTTTGGCCCCGTAGTTAACTATTGTAAATGCAACTTCAGATTTTTTAAGCACAAATGCCCATGACAATAAGCTGTCCGTTATGCACAACCAACTTCAAAGCAAACCGATTTGGTCACAACTTTTCAATCACACAGTACTGTATCTTCACACCTGAATCGAATCACAGTAAAAAGCATCACTGCACACACTCATAAATAGTAGATTGGATAAATTACAAACAAATACATATACATACATTCAGTTTGTTTTGAAACTTCTGTTGAAATTACTATAAACGTGTACGACCCTTGACTGTTAAACTTTTTGGTTTTTGCTGGTCTTTCTTTGTCTTTGTATTGTCACCAAAGTACATGTATAACTGAGAAAAATGATACGTTTGAATGGCACCATTAACTAATTCCGTCAATATAAATTTTGTTTTAGTGTTTTTCACTCAACTTGTCTAAACATCGTGTATCTTATTACTCTGACATCCCGCCATCAAATTGGGTGGTATAAAATGATTATTATTCTGTTGAGATCCGGATTTTTTCCTGCCTTCTCCGTCGTGCAGTTCGAAGGGTGCCGATCGATCAGACGAGTTATGACGTTCTTTTCTGTCTGAATTGGGGCTGGTAATCTCCTTGAGCTGGATGCCAGCCGGTACTGATGATGAACTATCCTTTTTGTCCCTGGATGATGAGGTGTTGTCTTGTTGTTGGGATGTGGAAGACGTACTTGATGAGGTGGTGGTGCGGGTGCGACGGGACGGCGATTCAGATTCCTGAAATGAACATAAAACATAAATGAAATAGTTTGTAGCCTTACTTCATGATTTTTTTATACAATAATTTTTCAAACTATCCTGAAAACTGATCCAGATCTCGTTGTCAATAATTATAGGATCAGGTCAACATAGGTCTTCCCAAAAACAAATTAAAACCACTAGTCGCGTTACTCTCCTCAGTTAGTATTATCAAAGCACATACACAGGGGTGGGCCGCTGGGGGGGGGGGGGGTTGGGGTGGGTTACCCCCCCCCCCCCACTTTTCAGGGTCGGCGGGTAGCCTACCCCTCCCCCCTAGACAAAAATTTAGGTCGCCTACCCCCTCCCCCCCCCCCCCCTACTCGAAATTTTTGAGAAAATCGGCCTTAAAACCTCGATTTTGAGGCTCATTTTTCAAAAATTTTTGGCTGTGAGAATTTTTTTTCGAACAAACACGTTTTCTGGGTCAATTTTATTGGTTAAAACCTGAAAAAACCGGTACATGTGATGTTTATACGCTATAATAGAAGATTTTTTTAGCAAAAACGACCAAAAAACGAAGCTTTTTTGCGAAAAAAAAAATTTCCTACCCCCCCCCCCCTACCCGACCTTACCCCCCTCACTTTTTGGACAGGGCGGGTAGGACGGCGTTTTCGGTCGGCTACCCCCCCCCCACCCCCTGCAAAACGCCAAAAAACCCGGCCCACCCCTGCACATACATATACACATAATGATACCCGCATGTAGTCTATGGTACATTCAATAAATCCTTACATTCAGTGTATTTACAATGGTGATGGTTGGTGAACGTGGACCTAACGACATCAAACTCATTGATGAACTAAATTTTACTAACTGGTGGTATTTATTGGACTGCTTAATAACAGTGCATATGGAAATAGCAGTTTAGGATAATCATCTGAACACGTGACATAAAACGATATAACGTTAGTCGTTAATACAAGTTACGCTTTGCAGACTGAATAATCATGAACGTGTTGTATGTAAGTGAGCATTGTACCATGTGGATAAATCAACCTTTGGTTGTGGATCAGTAGACAAGGCTCTAACTGCCGCAGATTCAACGCTTGTGCCAACAGGTAATGCGTTACGGGCCGAGTCAGGCTTGACTTGCTGCAAGCCAGGGTAAGTGAGCAAGCAAGGTTAAGATTATGGTAATGTCATGTTTGTTAGTTTAGGAACGGAGCGAGTTATTAGAAGAACATGAAAACTCGTGCAACACATGGCCTCTCACATGGATCGATGACTCAGGAGACGAGAGGTTTCAGCAGAAAACTTATCGGGATAATACTCAATCAAACAAACTTTTCGTTGTTCACGAGAAGGGAATCCAGGCACACGTCCGCGAAAGTTGGCCGTTTTCAGCGATTCTGAAATAATACTTGAGTTAATCAGTACCATAACTAAGTAATGTATAGTAATAGTTTAGTGATGCATAATAACAATATATGTAGATACACCAACCGAACGCTGCCGGTGACGCACTGCCCGGTCTGGCTGACTGCGCACTCAGCGGGCGACTGGCATTCGCATTCAGCTTGGGCACCTGCAGCAATTCCGCAATCAGATCCGTTTTGTACTGACGAGCTTGTTGACGACCCTGCAACAATACTTTATGTAAAAGTAGGCAAACGACGAACAAAATGGTTGTGAGATTGAGGGATTACCTTAGTCAGTCGTTGTTTAGCCGCCATACATCGTATGTGGTCATCAAAGACGAACTTTGCCGCCAGTAACGGGAACGCGGTCGAGTTAAGCTGTTTTGATGTCTTGCTGTGTATGGTGACGTGCAGCACTTTGCTGTCGTCCTTGTCACCGGACAATACCACGTCCTGCAACAAACATTTTAAATTAACTATCGCAGAAAGAAGAGTATATAGAAAAACGTAAAGAATGCAACCATCCACATTTCTCACCTACTCACTCACTTCTTACTCATTACATAACTTTTGACAAAGGGTTTTAGTTTTTTTTCATTCGAAAAACATACGTTTGGTTCGTACAATTTTAAACAAATTGCTATGCATGACGACCTGTAGAAATCCGACGAATTGAGCGATGCCAAAACCGAGCTTCTTCGAATCGGGCTCGACCAGAATTAGTTGCAGACCATCAGTGACGAGAAAACGTTGTGTTTTAGTGCTGCAACATGGCAATGCATTGAACATCACAATAAAATTTATGCCAGATATCATGCTTGAAGTTGGAAATATTACTGATTACTGTAATCTATGTTTATGCGTTCGTTATAATGAAAAATTAGCTAACTGATGGCGTTGACTAGGAAATCGCAACCCGCCAGCTTGAAAACGAGGATAAACCAGACAGACTGATGTTAGTATAGGTTATCGAAACTGCGTCAAGTTAGAAATGTTCCGATGGATCCCCCAGACATGAAGTTACAGAAACGCAAGAATATAAAGAACGAAATGGTGTATCTCATATTTCATCTGAACAGTTAAGGCCCAGTTTTTTATATGCTGGGCGGAGGGAGAGCTGGCGGTCGGGTCGGAAATTATAAAAAAAAACTGATCCTGAAAATTTTTGGAGTAAGTGGTTAAGTTTTTTGGTTTTGGGGTTCTACCCCTCCGTTCCCGCGGGACACCACTGCGTTTAACCCAAAATGTTTTGTCAATGGGATACACCGGGTGTTAACACATAAATGTGATGCTATTATACCAATCCACACACACACCGAAACCGAAAATGGAAACCTACACCTAATGTGAAGTAGTGAACAACCTTTATTCAAACATGGTTTACTTGAGTTGAGTACATTATTTTTCAGCTAGATTTCCTAATTTAAAAATGATGAGATGAATCAACTTGACTTGAAACCGTGTAAGATAATGTATCGTTCAGATAGAAAGTCAACTGACAGCAACGGCTGACAAACTGGTCATTTATATGGATGTGGATATAAAGATAAGTCGTACGGTTTTATACCACATTTACTCACTACTAAATCAACCGAAATCATAAACAACAGAAATGTTAGTGGTACAGTGCTGACAAATATCAAATTGTGATTGTCGATTAAACAACCATTTTCACAAAGTAGACTCGGCAAGCCATTGCCACTCTATTGGTGTAACCGATTATGCGCCCAATAATACAATCCTCACTCTTTTCGTGTAAAACGTATGGTCTTTGAAAATATTGAATGCATCACAAAATCAGTTACACCAAATAATTGTGTTCGCAAACAAATTACCTGCGCCGCGACGTTCTACTATAAAATGGCGACATGTGTTTCTTTGAGTGAGCGAAACTTAAAAACCCACGGTAACCTTGGAAATCAACAGTGATTAAATCAAAAAAAATATATTATGTGCAGAAAACCACTACAACCGTAATGAAAAACACTCGAATTAATGTTTGTTTAGATTCCTACATAAAACCTAAAAAGCGAGACAATCAGAACACTAACCTTTTGACTACCACTGTACATGCCAACATGTCGCTCTTGGCTGAAACACAACATCAATTGTTAAACACCAGAAAACTTGATCTAAAAGCCAATAGAAGTGAAACAACCAGATTTAGCATCACAGCCAATAACTAACATAAATCGAGACAATCATTAACAGTGACGCATCCTTTGGGACTTGTCAACGGCAGTTGTTCGTCTGCTTTCCCCTCCAAGTCCATTACGAATGCGCGCAGTAAGAAAAATACACGAAGAAGCTGAAATGGTTAAGTAAGGTTGGGAAGTGGAATGGATAAGGCAAGAAGGTAGACTCGGTGTGTTGAACCAACCCGCCGACATTTGTCTTCACCGGTTCTGGCCAATCGTTTGATGCGATCCACGTTGTTGTTGTGAGCCGGTGAACCAGGCGGCAGTAGCACATCCGGATCTGTCAGCAAGATTGCCAGACGGATTTGTTGGCGCTAAAACATATTCAATCAATCAGTTTAATCAACGTTTCCGCTCAATTTTAGCAATAACCTAGGTGATATCACTGGCTAACCATAGTTTAAGTATGTTTTTATGACCCAAATATTGATCATCCAACCTGCATTAGATCGTACTCCAGCTCGAACCAGTCTAGAAAGTTTTCTGATTTATGAGTGAAGAAAACGCCGAGTTGTTTAGCGAGCGTGCGAATGCACTGGTTGATGCAACGCACGAAAGAACTGGAGTGCAGATACGCCCACGCGTTACGCACCAGCGAGCAGCTACCTGCACAAAACAATCACTTTTGTTTCATAAAATAACTAATATAAAACACATGAGCTTTAATAATATGATGCCCTTTTGACACACCCACCCCATTGTTATCAAAGCAAAATTAATAGAACAACCTTTGCTAGCGGCCTGGACTCCTGTTGACGTCCTGCTACTGGCTGCTTCTGAATCGGAAGGTACCGTCAGTGAGTCACTGGCATTTGTGGCCTCCGTATCAGAGTCAGTCCCAGTCGCCGACGAACATCCCTGAACCAAAAACATTTTGCACACAATATGCAACAGACAAATCCGAGAAAACCCATTTTCAGCCACAAGCTTAAAAAGTAGTAAACTCATTGAAATGTAAACTGCAATTGGAAGTGAAATTACTATGTATGGCAATCGGCAAACCTCAAGTGGATGCGAATCAACAGGTACCGGGTCGAGCTGATTGCCGGATCGATGTTTCAATCGAGGAGTGCTCATGCCTGACTGGCCACCGGTGACATCATTGGCGTTGACATCGCCCGATGACAAGATCATGTGACGCAGCAGCAGTAGACAAAGATCCACTGTGATCACACGGCACGTTGAATCTGTCATTTAAATAGGATGAATACACTGCCTTATGTACATAAAATAGTTTACATAATGGGACATCCAAATAAGATGCCTAACTTGACTTCTACAAAAAACTGACAAAAAAACTATAATGAATTTAGAAAAGATGAACTGACGAAAAAGACTTGCCTTTGTCAGTGCAGACGAGCAATATATCGACGAGTCGGCCAATCAAGTGTTTATCATACGTTTCGGGCACAACCATCGACTCACCCTCACTTTCGGCAGTGGACGACTGACACGGAAGTTGGGCAGCTTCGAGTAGACACGATGGCACGCCTGGTTAAATTAAATAACCTTAACATAAAAATGAACACCCATGGCCACGTTACATTAATGCAGCATCACTTTTTAACGCGATAAAAAGCTATAATCCTATTCTCAGCAGCAAGTGATGACACAAATGCAACGATAGCGAAACATCAAAGAACAACCAATTACCCATGACGAAGACACATCACAACACCATTGACAATAATCTGAGCAAAACAAAACAGATAACAACACCAAACAAAAGTAACTTACGCGCTGCAGTGAGTATGTGAAGAGAAACAAGTGTTAGTTGTTATTGTTAGACACACACAGGATATTAGCATTGAGCACATAACAGAGCAAAGACTACTCCAGCGAAGCTAGTAAATGAAACAAACACTTTCAGAAAAAGGGTTGTATTTTATCAGTTTTAACTGATAAAAAACCAAATGGTTCACTAAAATGTATAGTTAACACTTAACCCACTTAATACCAACCTGTATTTCGTCCAATTGAGTATAACAGTGTGAGCGTATAAACGGCTTCATAGTCCGTTTTTTCGCACCTCAGCGTAGTGAGCAAACATGAGAAAAGCGGTCTGAAATGAAAGTGAAACCTAAGAATTCGGTTTTTGAACAAGCCCATGGGAACACTCCTGATCGTGGGTTGATTATCCCGGTTATGGGAACACTCCTGATCGTGGGTTGATTATCACGGTCATGGGAACACTCCTGATCGCAAGATAAAAAAGAATACAAGCTAGCAAAGGATGACATAGTCGGCTAGCCTATTAGACTGGAGGTATGAATCGTCGCGCAAAGAGTCCAGATGGGTGATATCACTGAAACAAAAAACATTTAATTCAACATGACTATTCAGCGGGATCAGCGGTGCAAGCCAGGTTAAGCTGCACTTGGTGATCTGCCCTCAACAACAATTCACAGTATATAGGTATATATTCACCACTCTCAGCAGAGCGGCAGAAATGCCGACTACTAGAAATTTGAATATTAGTTGTTTTCTTTCGATCTAATGTGAGCTAACAAAGTTAACCTCAAGTTGGACATATCTCTAGGCATGATGCCCCTGGCACTGTGGCCGGATGGTTTACGAGAAGAGGATAACGATGCCTCATCGGATGAAGAGTCATCGGGTGACGCTGCCGATGCCCGTTCAATGCCGGATGAATCGAATGACATGCCCTGAGAAAAAAACTATATGTAACCTATTGACGTAGATCCTCCTACCATCGGATGTCATTCCCCCAAAACTATTTCATTGTAACGTACACAAATCCAATTATCAACCATAAACAAATGTTGGTTAATGAAACAACCTGTGGCATGGCAGACACGCATTCATGTGCCACCTGCATGTCCTGTGCGTCACCGAACAAAAGCAGCGAGAGCAGTTGCTCCATCAATGGGGTATGCGTGATGATGTTGAACATTTGGGCCAGCAGAAACAGTGCGGTCACACGGGATACATGAAGTGTGGCCGGCTAAAATCAACCAAGATGAATAAATTTATGAATCTTAGAAAAATTTTAATTTTCAAAAACCCTGCCTACTCTTTTTTCATCAGCATATAAATGTAACCTGTAACTCAGGAACGAGCGATCCCAAATACAGTGGTAGCAACAATTTTCTCATCAACTGTTCAATGAGCTTTTCATTGAGCACGGTTATGTCGAGAATGAGAATGTCGTTGACGTAATGTACGTGGTCCAGGTGCTCGGCGATCAGGTCTTTGAGCTTGTCAACGTCCAGTGCAGAACTGCAATGATGGGTAACAGTTGTTTCGATAAATTGCAGTGCAAAGAGCAAATACTCATCTTGATAAAGTAACCCAAACAGAAACAAATCTTAATCATGTTAATTAATAGTGTGAAACCAATAACTCTTAGTTAGCAGTCGTAGTAATCAATAGTTACTTACTCGTGCTCCGAACTGAGGAATGTGTCCAGCTCGATGACATGGTTGCGGATATACCACGACAAATTCGAGAAGTACGTAGTGGCCGATCGTTCACAAATGAAACGAATAACAGCCGGATCGTTCACTAAAACATCAGGTGTGATTAAAAACAATAACGGAATTAGGAATGATTTACAAGAAATGAACCAACGCATAAAAACGTTGAGCGTGACTGTGCGCACAGCAGTTCGAACCATACATTCGGGATGGTTGAAGAACTGCAGCGCTTCCATGTACAGAGGAAATTCACCGGTTTGCTGAAAAATATCATCTGAATTCAAAGCCTTGCAGTCAAAACGTGTATCTGCATGAAAATAAGACGATTTTACAAAAATGCGTTAGTAGTACACTACACAAAGATAATCCCGTATAACATTATAAAAACAAAATATTACATTTCCAATTCCCATTGTTATAATTATACTAAAACTGAACCGGTGTTATGTTGCCATGTTTCTTTTCCTGAAATATTTGATTCACTTGATTTATTGACTATTAAAAACTAATGATTAATGTAAACTATTCTACTTGATATTTATCTTTTTGAACCACAAATACCAACGTCGTTGAAAAAGAAGTGAATCGTGTTTGAATTGAGCTTGAAGGACAGCGTTTTCAGGAACGAGATATAGTATGCCATAATCTGAAATAGAAGAATGTAGCAATTTAATTGTTTTGATTCGTGAGAACAGACAAATGTCAACAGTTACCATCTATTAACTATCAAATCAAACCTCTTCGTTGTTGTAGTCAAACTTGTGCGTAATGATTTCATTAACGTGGTTGTTCGACAGGAGAAAGTCTGTAAATTGGCAAACGTATTATTTTTTCAAACCTTTTTTCTTAATAAGAATGGAAACGAACATAATGAAGTTTCATGTCGAATGTTTTCGAACATGATATTGAGAGTTTGCAGTAGCTGTACGTTGACGTAAGACCCAGATTTTTGTTTCATTATACCCAGGAAGAAGGTGAGCATCTGCTTTTCGAGGAAGAAACTGAAAATGGAAGTTAAACGGTGATGGATAAAAAGCGTAATTAATTCCACACCAATATTACGGTCTTGACACGACTTTTATGACTGAACCGTGTTACTAAAAAAATTATGCTATACGTTGTTCAAGAGGTGCTGCATTTGGTCATAACGATTATTATAATGTTTAACGTTAAAAAAGATCAATAAGCAATAAATGACAAGATCACGCATTCCAACTCGAAAACTGTGCTGTCATTTTGATCACCCCAAATCAGGATCTCGGAAATGGAGCGCAGCGCTTCGACGATCAGCGACCGATTTTGGTCCGTGACCGTGGTGTTCTTTTGTAGCACAGTGTGGAGGTATCTGAAGTTTCGTGAGTTTACGAAAGGCTCGGAGCAGTTCTATTACTGAATGCTTTCATGATCAGCCTCAATCATTACTTTACTCATTACATTAGAATAAGAAATGCCTGTTGATACGACTTGTATTTTATGACTCGGATTACGACCGAAACACTTGCCTGATTAGAAATAATCAAACCAAACTACCATGTGAAAGTGAAATCATTGATTACAAGGAGGAAAATGAAGGGAAACCCAACTAACTTCAAATAGTCTAATGAGTGTGGATTTTTTGGTTTCCACAAGGAGCTACCGCTTCCAAATAGTTTTTTCATTGTGGTGAAGGCCTCCTATCTAAAAAAACATTAATTTTTATTAATATTTTAATTTTTTTATATTTATGCATTTGAAGGATTCATTCGGCGCATGTCATCGGTTATTCGGTCTCATCGCACTGCACTCGCGCGCACTGGCGGACGAGCCGAAACTCCAATGGGAGGGAAATTCCGTCAAAGAGGGGGAAATTGGCAGTTTTCAGACAATTTTACATACCCCTCAGGGATCAAATTAAAACTTTTGAAAACGCCAAAGAGGAGGAATTCCATCTTTCTCTCCCCTTCTCGTCCGCTAGTGCTCGTGCGGCTGGTCCAAGGAGCGTGCTATGAAATGTGTTTATTGTCGATTATAAAGAACCTTTCCTATTTGGTGAACGGGTAAAAAATTTAAAAATGCCCTCAAATAATTGTCGATGCAGCAAACGTTTTCGTCGACGACCTGCCGTTGAAAACGAAACACTGAACCGGACGAGAAGAGGCGGAAAAAGTGGAATTACCTTCTCTGGCGTTTTCAAATGATAAAATTAGTTCCCTAAGTTGTTGGTAAAATAGTCTGAAACAATGAAATCTCCCCTTTTCGACGGAACGCCTCTTTTTTAGGTTTAGCTCGTCCGCCAGTGTACTGAACGGATATCGGGGTAATACGGAAACCCCGGGTCCCGGACCCCGGAGATGCCATACGATTTCCCCGGGTCGACAAATGAAAATGTACGAAAACCCCCAGGAATTCCCCGGAGAAGTTGACTCCGCCCCCAAATCTCCGGGGTTTGGCACAAAAATGTACGAAAACCCCGGGTCGTCCGGGCCCGGATGAACAAAAAGTTGTAAAAAAACCCGGGGTTTTCGTACATTTTCATCCGGGGTCGGGGATTCCCCGGATGAAAATGTACGAAAACCCCGGGCCCCGGTCCGGGCATGGGGGTTTTTCATCATGTTTACGTCCGGGTCCGGGAAAAGTACGAAAACCCCGGGTGACAAAAGTCAAAAAAATAAAAAAAAAATTCACGTTTTGGCGCGAATTTCAAATTTTTAAGCGGGAATGGTTGCGCTCGTGGACCCACACATTTAAGAAACGCTTATTATAGGCCAATGCATGCGAAGAAAGTTACTTAATGTTGTATATAGTCGTTCTTCTTATTCTTGTCCAACGCCTTGCAGGGACAAAACTCTGTGATGTTTCAACTTGAAGGTCAAACACGACGAACAGAAAGCGCGCGAATTCAAAAATATTATACGGTAACGGTGCTATGAAGAATAACCGGAACGTTTCTTGCTTGTCATAGCATATTTTCGCGCTAAAAAATTATGCAGTGGATTAGACTGCTAAGCAAACAAAATATATATAAAAAATAAAATTATTGATGACAATTCGAATTCTCCGAATTTCTTTAAAAAAATTTGTCAAATTTTTGAATTTCGCGCGCTGCCTGTTCGTCGTGTTTGACCTTAAATTTGAAACATCACAGAGAGAATTTTGGAATGCCGGGGTAGACAAGTATTTCAAGAACGACTATAGTAATACGATAGACTGCGTTGTTTATACATAATGTTTCACACTTTTTACGAGAATGGTTGTGCTCGTGGACCCACACATTTAGGAACGGCTTAGTTTATAACAATGCACGCATAGAAAGTTACCTAATGTTGCATAGGACTACGGTAGACTGCCTTGCGAGTTTATACAAGATGTTTCACAATCTTCACAGGAATGGTTGCGTTCGTGGACCCACCCGTTTTAGAACGGCTTAGCATATAACAATGCGTGCGTAGAAAGTTATTTATTGTTGTATAGTATTACGGTAGACTGCATAGTGAGTTTATACATAATGTTTAACACTCTTTACGTGATTGGTTGTGCTCGTGGACCCACACATTTAGGGACGGCTTAGTATATAACAATGCATGCATAGAAAGTTACCTAATGTTGTATAGAACTAAGGTAGACTGCCTTGCGAGTTTATACAAGATGTTTCACAATCTTCACAGGAATGGTTGCGTTCGTGGACCCACCCGTTTTAGAACGGCTTAGTATATAACAATGCGTGCGTAGAAAGTTATTTATTGTTGTATAGTAATACGGTAGACATCATTGTGAATTTATACATAACGTTTCACACTCTTTACGGGAATGGTTGCGTTCGTGGACCCACCCGTTTTAGAACGGCTTAGTATATAACAATGCGTGCGTAGAAAGTTATTTATTGTTGTATAGTAATACGGTAGACTGCATTGTGAATTTATACATAACGTTTCACACTCTTTACGGGAATGGTTGCGTTCGTGGACGCAAAATGCCAAACCCCAAAAGTTTTCCTAGAATCTTATATATTAAAACTCAATGTCGCGATGTCCGCAAACGGTTCCATATAAATATCAGAAGTGAAACGCAAATAAACTCTTTATGTCATTTTCATGCAGAAACAAAAAAAGTATAATCATCATCACCCTCTCTCATAAAAGTTGAGTTGATATTGACATCAACACCCTCAAAGGAGGTTCCCTAAATTCACTGAACTGGAAATATCATTGACCTTAACTGAAGTTACCGTAATTGTTGTGCCACGGGTTTCAATGTTTCTATTTTAATGTGGGAATACAAAAGCTTTTTCCATGATTAACCGAAACATCAACACCTTTCGTCAAGAATTTATTTCCAGCTAAACTGTAAAACGTAATCAGTCTTTTTCAAATAAAATACCTTTGTTAAAATCAAAAGCCAAAAATTTTGTGTTTAGGTGGTCGGGTGAAGTTTTTTCATCTAATGTTCACTACAAATTATCGGGTCGGGTCATGAGATAATAGAAGTACCATTTTTTACGAGATGGGGCTTAAATATAATATTTCATGGATCGAAGAAAAAATAATAGCCAAACTCCACGGGTTGTAATTTCAACTATTTTCCACGGGTTCTTTTAGCTAATGTTACCCCGTAATTATACTGAGTGGGTATAAAGTTAAAATTTAAAAAGTCGGGTTCAACGGGTTGATATTGTGCGTTATAGATTACTCCATATCGTGTAATCAGGGAAATATATAAAAGAAGTTGTATTGAGTTAAAAACGTTACAGGTGGCTCTAACTTTTTGACGGGTTTTTGTTACAGTATTCTGTCAATAAACTAAACTCTAGCTAGACTAAAGTTTTAACAATCAACGGGTCGGGTTAACACAACCGAACACTTATAATGGTATACAAAAATATACTGCATCCTCGGGTTTAGTGCAGGAAATGGTTATTATTTAACTTGATCGTCCGTTGCCCTGCAACGGGTTTACCCTAGTTTTTTCTAAATGCCAATTTTTTTGTCACCAAAAAATTATTCCAAGTGAAGTTTTACTGTCCGTTAACCCCCGATTACCTATCGTGAGGCTGGCTTGTCCGAGCGGGAGCGAGGACAAGCGATTACCTATCGTGAGGCTGGCTTGTCCGAGCGGGAGCGAGGACAAGCGCGTTATGCCCGCGCAGCGGTGGTATCTCAGTGATTACCCACATTTGTATGCTCGCATAAAATTTCGTAATATGGAAAAATTCTAGGAAAATTTTTGGGGTTTGGAAATTTGCTTCGTGGACCCACCCGTTTTAGAACGGCTTAGTATATAACAATGCGTTCGTAGAAAGTTATTTATTGTTGTATAGTAAATTGTGAATTTATACATAACGTTTCACATTCTTTACAGGAATGGTTGCGCTCGTGGACTCGCACGTTTTAGAACTGTTCAGTAGATACCATTACATGCATAGAAAGTTGTTTAATTTGTCATAGAAGTACGGTGGATTGTATTATGTGTTTATACAGGATCGTTCATAATTTTTACAAGCGAATGGTTCAGCTCGTTGACCCACACGTTTTAGAACTGTTCAGTAGATACCATTACATGCATAGAAAGCTATTTAATTTGTCATACAACTACGGTGGATTGTATTGTGTATTTATACAGGATCTTTCACAATCTTTACTTTAGTTCCTTGTTTTCACCTTTTATATCTATAGATGCTATTTAGACCACTCATATGTGCTTACTTATTGCCCGTTTGGCACTTCGTTTTTTGTTATACTTTCTATTAAGGGAGCAAACCGTAATTGTAAATGATTTTTTAATTACTTAAAAATAATTTTTATTAGCATTTATTATTAGCGTTTCTATTACATATAAAAATCTTTCTCGAGAAGATTAAAAGCTGATTATTTCGCGTTGTATTGAATGTTAAAAAGTTGTTTTCTGATACAAAATACGTTTTTTGAGAATAAATCGGTAATGGGTCTTGTTTAGGATTTTTATGTCTCTTGTTGACTTCTGCGTGGTTTCGATCAAATATCCTACGTATAAACATGTCCTACCATGATTAAAAAAAAATTATGTAATGTTCATTCATTATTACAACCGCAACTCTACAAATAAATTTGTGACAGAGGGTAACTGAGGCATGATTACAGACCCACAGATTCTTTGTTTTGGTTTTTCTCTAGCAGAATTACTATTCCATCCAAAGCGTTACTGTCTGCCAGCCTCCGATAACCTATCGTTAGTCGACGAAAAGCGCGTGAGCCCCGCAGAGGAGAATACAAATTTGTACCTGCACGTTTTGTAGCATGGGCACTGTGCTGTAGACAGCATGCGCGCGTAGTATCTACATATGTATGTAATGGTATCTACTGAACAGTTCTAAAACGTGTGGGTCCACGAGCGCAACCATTCCCGTAAAAATTATGAAAGATCCTGTATAAGTACACAATACAATCCACCGTAGTTGTATGACAAATTAAATAGCTTTCTATGCATGTAATGGTATCTACTGAACAGTTCTAAAACGTGTGGGTCAACAAGCTCAACCATTCGCCTGTAAAAATTATGAACGATCCTGTATAAACACATAATACAATCCACCGTACTTCTATGACAAATTAAACAACTTTCTATGCATGTAATGGTTTCTACTGAAGAGTCCACGAGCGCAACCATTCCTGTAAAGAATGTGAAACATCTTGTATAAACTTGCAATGCAGTCTACCGTAGTACTTTACAACAAAACAATAATTAACTTTCCATGCATGCATTGTTATACACTAAACCGTTCTTAAATGTATGGGTTCACGAGCATAACCATTCCCGTAAAGAGTGTGAAACATTATGGCCCTGTGCACGTATAAGCTTTGGGCTTATAATTATAAGCCTAGGGCTTATAATTTACGTGTTAAAGTATATACCTCAGTTTAAATTTATAAGCCCAGGGCTTATAATTTATAAGCCTAGGGCTTATAATTTTATATACTTTAAGACGTAAATTATAAGCCCTGGGCTTATAATTATAAGCCCAAAGCTTATACGTGCACAGGGCCTATGTATAAATTCATAATGCAGTCTACCGTATTACTATACAATAATAAATAACTTTCTACGCACGCATTGTTATATACTAAGCCGTTCTAAAACGGGTGGGTCCACGAACGCAATCATTCCTGTAAAGATTGTGAAACATCTTGTATAAACTCACAAGGCAGTCTACCGTAGTTCTATACAACATTAGGTAACTTTCTATGCATGCATTGTTATATACTAAGCCGTCCCTAAATGTGTGGGTCCACGAGCACAACCATTCACGTAAAGAGTGTGAAACATTATGTATAAACTCACAATGCATTCTACCGTAAAACTATACAACAATAATTAACTTTCTACGCACGCATTGTTAAATACTAAGCCGTTCTAAAACGGGTGGGTCCACGAACGCAACCATTCCTGTAAAGATTGTGAAACATCTTGTATAAACTCGCAAGGCAGTCTACCGTAGTCTTATGCAACATTAGGTAACTTTCTATGCGTGCATTGTTATATACTAAGCCGTTCCTAAATGTGTGGGTCCACGAGCACAACCATTCTCGTAAAAAGTGTGAAACATTATGTATAAACAACGCAGTCTATCGTATTACTATACAACATTAAGTAACTTTCTTCGCATGCATTGGTCTATAATAAGCGTTTCTTAAATGTGTGGGTCCACGAGCGCAACCATTCCCGCTTAAAAATTTGAAATTCGCGCCAAAACGTGAAAAAAAAGTATTATTTTTTTGACTTTCATCACCCGGGGTTTTCGTACTTTTCCCGGACCCGGACGTAAACATGATGAAAAACCCCCATGCCCGGACCGGGGCCCGGGGTTTTCGTACATTTTCATCCGGGGAATCCCCGACCCCGGATGAAAATGTACGAAAACCCCGGGTTTTTTTAAAACTTTTTGTTCATCCGGGCCCAGACGACCCGGGGTTTTCGTACATTTTTGTGCCAAACCCCGGAGATTTGGGGGCGGAGTCAACTTCTCCGGGGAATTCCTGGGGGTTTTCGTACATTTTCATTTGTCGACCCGGGGAAATCGTATGTCATCTCCGGGGTCCGGGACCCGGGGTTTTCGTACTACCCCGGATATCGGATATTTTTTTTCAACTGGGAAAGGTTGGCCCCGTGCACGTCCAACGGCCGGCTCTCGAGGAGAGCCCCGAGGGCTTTCCTCGAGAGACCAGTCTCAGCTGCTGAGCCCAAATTGTATAGACTGGTCTCTCGAGGAGAGTCATCGGGGCTTTCCTCGAGAGCCCACGGGGCTCTCCTCGAGAGCCCACGGGGCTCTCCTCGAGAGTCCTCGGGTCTCTCCTCGAGAGCCCAGCTGTAGTGTTAAAGTATAGGCAGGGCTCTCGAGGAGAGACTAGTCTCTCGAGGAGAGCCCCAGACAAGGCTTTCGAGGAGAGCCCTCCCTATACTCTAACACTAGCCAACTGGGCTCTCGAGGAGAGACCCGAGGGCTCTCCTCGAGAGCCGGCCGTTGGACGTGCACGGGGCCGTTTTTTTTTTTTTTCAAATATCGAGTTTTGACAATAATTATATTTTTTCTCCGAGTAAGAATTTATTTTAGAAATAAAAGTAAGAAAACAAGCAAATTTTGGACCTGGAAAATTCTGACATTGAAAATTAATTGAAAATTGGAAGTTCGATTAAAAAATTAATTTGAACCAATCAATGCAGAGCTTTATTTTAAAAATTTTATAACCACCGTAATCGTGCACGATGGGTTCTTAGAAGGTTAATTAAATTTTATGAGAATTCAGAATTCTCTCTTACATAGAAATCCTACCGTAACCTATTTGGAATGGTTTAGCCACGGTAATGAATCGGCGGATGATCAAATTAATTGAAATCAGTAATATAAGTCAGTAATCTTAATAGAAAAGATAATGCAACTCGAATTATTTTGTGCTTGAAGAATATAATCTATTCAATGACTAAAAGGTATAAAAAAATCATTCAACTTTCTTACTTCCTCGTCCGCTCGCGGGATCATAGCTCGAGAATTTTCTCAGTAGTTCAGTTCTGTGTTCAGAAAGCTGAAGGAACAGAATAACATCGTGTTTCTTGAATTTATGGCTTTGTAGCCATTTATTTGTTATAAAATAACGTTTTATACGTTATTCGTTTTCCCCATGAGTTCTTTATTTGAAACGGCTGTGAAGGATAGATGACGTTGGCCCCATACACGTCCAAATCCTGGCTAATCTTGATTAACCTAGGATACATTTTCCTATCAAAATACACTGCGAAAAGATTAACCCAGGTTAATCTTGATTAACCTAGGTTAATCTTTGCGTTTATTTGTGCGAAAACTTGATTATCAAAATTTATCAGGAATAAATATATTTCTGGACCTGAAATTTTTTCGTAAGTAGGCCCAACGATTAGCATGACCCAACCGATTACTCGTAAGATTTTATTTCGTTTACACCAAATTTATTTCAAAGAAAACATTTTACCTCAAGCGTTCGAACAAATGAACGCAAACATTAACCTAGGTTAATCAAGATTAGCCATGGGCATACTTATACACTACAAAAAAGATTAACCTAGGGTAATCTAGATTAGCCAGGATTTGGACGTGTATGGGGCCGTTAACAACAAAGTATCCAGCGCAAACTCGACCGTATGGATGGAGACAATGTGCATGAGTTTGTTGGACGCCGTTAGATCGCCTTTAAACAGGTTATTTTTGCTTTATCATTGTTAGATTGTCAGATGTATCAGTGTGAATTAAATCAGTTATTTTCCTAGTCTGCCGACTAAGGCACCGTCCTCGAGAGTCGCACGTTAAGGTTCGAATGGTTAAGACAGCGTATTCAAGCATGTTCTTGCTGATCAGTGATTGTCGTGTGTAAACACCAACTCACCCGCAACCACGGCCCCATACACGTCCAAATCCTGGCTAATCTTGATTAACCTAGGATACATTTTCCTATCGAAATACACTGCGAAAAGATTAACCCAGGTTAATCTAGATTAACCTGGGTTAATCTTTGCGTTCATTTGTGCGAAAACTTGATTATCAAAATTTATCAGGAATAAATATATTTTTGGACCCGAAATTTTTTCGTAAGTAGGCCCAACGATCAGCATGACCCAACCGATTACTCGTAAGATTTTATTTCGTTTACACCAAATTTATTTCAAAGAAAACATTTTACCTCAAGCGTTCGAACAAATGAACGCAAAGATTAACCTAGGTTAATCAAGATTAGCCATGGGCATACTTATACACTACAAAAAAGATTAACCTAGGGTAATCTAGATTAGCCAGGATTTGGACGTGTATAGGGCCCACGTATTATTATTATTTTTTACTCATTCACTCACCAACTCAATCCCTCAATCACCCTCTTAGTCACTCACTCGCTCACCATCTCACTCACAATTACATCATTCTCTCACCAATTGACTCTCTCACACTCATTCATTCACTTATTATCTTACTCGATCACTCAGTTATTCACTCACGCATTCTCTCACTCACTCACTCACTCTTTCACTCACAGAGCACAGATGTGGGTTTTAATATAGTTTTCTTTTGTGTCAACAAGTGTCTCGAATTTTTATTTTATCTTCAGCGTCAGCTGCACTTTGATCGTCAGAAATTGGTAGCCGGTGATGATGACGCACGGGTAGGATATAGTGGCGGTTGAATAGCTTCTTAGTAGATATTATAGAGAATTACCTAAGCAGCGTCTAGCACGCATTAAATTTCACAACCAGCCAATCAGGATAGTGAACAGCGCACATCATTCTCAGTGCTGATTGGCTCGTTCTCAGTGCTGATTGGCTCGTTCTCAGTGCTGATTGGCTCGTTCTCTGTGCTGATTGGCTCGTTCTCTGTGCTGATTAGCTCGTTCTCTATACTGATTGACCAGCTGTTGAAACTGAATGCTATCTGGACAGTAAATGAGAGTGTGTGTAGTTGTTAGGCAGCGGTGCTTTTTATGCGTAAATTAGTTATTTTTACGTGTATTTGTTAGGTACGCTGTGCGTAAATTTTTATAATATTTACTCTGAAGGTATTCAGCCGCCACTGTATCTTCTGACGCAACTGGAAACCGTGAGTTATTGATTGACTGAATGAGTGATTGAGTACGTGAGTGAGTGAATGAATGAGTGAATGAATGAGTGCGTGAGTAGGTGGGTGGGTGAGTGCATGTATGAGTTAGTGAGTGAGTAAAAGGATGAGTTAGTGAGTAAAATGGTGAGTGGGTGAGTGAGTAAAAGCGTGAGTGAGTGAGTGAATGAGTGAGTGAGGAGTGGATGAGTTAGTGAGTGAATGAGATGGTGAGTGAGTGAGTAAAAGGGTGAGTGAAAGAGTGAGGAGTGTGTGAGAGTGAGTAAGTGTAGTGGATGAGTTGTGGAAGGATGGCTGCGACTGCTCGACCTCGAACTATATGAACTCTATAGACTCTACATAGACTATAGAACATGCATTACGGCTGTAATAAAGGTGAACTAAATGCAGGTTCTGGCAGTATGCATCAGTAAACTATATATTTCTTACTAAGGTTTAGTTTTGTTATGCCAATTAGTATGTTGTGCAAGTTACCAAGTGCTTTATCTTGTTCAAAACCATATTTATATTTTTTATCGGAGGCCATTCAATGGAGCCATCAGCAATGCGTCCGAATATAGTGTTCAGATAGATGATGTTCAAATTATGGCGACGGGATAGAACTAGGATATTGTTTCGATTAACGCTCATGGCTAATATGGATGTGATATCAGCAATTACTTCTGCTGATAACTCGATTGCATGTTCCATCATGATTAATAATTATTGGACGGATATTCAATTATTTCAGATCTAAGTGTACAATTTTTTTATGATTATTCAGATTATTTTCGAGTATTTTTATATCGATAAAATAAGAACCAATAAGACGCATGTAACACGAAGGAAAAAGGCGTCACCTTTTATCTTGGTGAATCTCGCCTTTACTCTTTCTTCTTATCCAAGTTCCCGTATACTATTCAACGTCACCGATTCTATACCACCTTTATATTGATGTTATTTATTGTTGACCTGTTAATCAACTATCGACTGTGAATGATGTTACTGAATAATGTTCAAGTATTTCAGATCTAGCAACAAAGATCTAAGTGACGTCTAGACCATTTGTATCTAGGAATCTGAATAACAAGGGTTCGATGATTTATAGTTGTGACTACACGCTGATTGGTGTGTGACTTGGTCTCGTTTGGTGATCACTTTATATTTAACAATTAGTTTATAGTGTTAGAGCACTTTAAGGTGACTTAGGCGTCATCATCTTGCAATCCAGACGGCCCAATCTATATTGATAGCTTGCTAGGCGCTTCAGTACTATTAAATAGTAGAGTTGACTGTTTAGCTGTGAATGTTATGTAGATTTAGTTTCACTTTAGAACAGACTGTTTAAGATTGAGCGCGACAAAATCGGCTGAGCACGACAAAATCGGCTTGTGTTAGTCTGTGTGCCAGGTGGCTATTGAGCACGACAAAATCGGCTGAGCACGACAAAATCGGCTTTATGGGCTTGAGATTACTTCAGAGCCCTAATGCTCCAAAGTTCACTCGATAGCGCAGGCAGACGAATCTATCGTGAGATTAGAGAACTCACAATAAATTCCTCTGATCTACAACTTACTTAATCTTACTGAAGAAACCCACAAAACTCTCAGGTTTACCGACTGAATGGTAAAACCTCTGCTCCGCCGAACGAATCCCTAAAAACCTATCTGCAAACAAATAAAAATATGATTATTATAATGTGATTTTCCGTGAATTTACTGTGAAAGATTAAGAATTAGAATTAGAAAAGATGAACATCTATAGAGAAAGACAAATCATTTGTCTTGACACATATGCGTCTCTCGACTCACGAATCAAAGCCCACGAACCGACAAAAGTTCAGACTTTATTCGGGTCAAGAACGCAACAGATTGTATCAAGTTTTTGAATGAATTGGAATTGTAATGAGAAAAGCAAAGTTGACATCACAGCATAAAAAATGTGTACACAAACTGGTCAAAACAGAAGGATTATCTGCACTAGCGGCAGCGTCCGACTGCTACGCAACCCCCATATCACAGGCGCAACACGGCGCGTGTTAAGGGTTCGGAGTCAATACGCATCAATAACATTGTTATATAAAAAATGCGTGCTGGGGAGAATTTCTAGTATGAAACATTAGATTGAATGATCGGAATCTATTTTATTTGCAGATTCGTCAAACACTATTACACAGCTCCCCCTTCCAAGAAAAAAGCGGAATCAAGGATTTCGCTTTGGGTGCGATTGTACCTTGGAATAACACTTGAACGGTCATGTAAGACGGTAAATGTGTATTCGCAACAAGCAAGTGCTTCAACCGTTTTACGGGAGTCTTATAGTTGCTCGGGTTATTGAAGACCAGAGAAAAAAACAAATAAAAAAAACAAAGAATGATACGACATGATAAACTTGCAGAAAATGTAGAGTTTATAACGAATTATGATATGAGTAAAATAAAATATCGAATTTAAATATGAATCAGGTAATATATCGAATTATGTATGATACGAATGTAGATGTAGATACTGATGATGAATATGTTACGTAGTAAAGATGAAACCGCAATTATCAACAACGGATAATAAAAATGCGAGTTAAACAACGAATATAACTTCAGTTGTAATGATGATGATCAAAGTAGATGATGAAGAGATGATAGATACTGTAGATGAGAAACGCAATTATCAACAGCGGATAATATAGAATGCGTATATTAGTGTAGAAGAATACTTTATGAATAGTGTGAATAAATTCATAGTAGTTTGATGACGATGATGTGACTGATGATAGATAGTAGTAGTATGATGATGACTGGTATGTGAGAGATTGCGAATACATTGTGAAATCATATCAAATTTAAGCAATGCAAATCAATAAATATCGTTATATCATTTATGGAAAAATTTTGTTTACGTGTGAAGAGTACGTATGTATGAAGATTACTTCTGATAAAACTGTAACTAGTTAATCAGAATGGCTGAACGATGGCTCTAGTGGCAGTAGCATGATTTTTTATTGCTAGCCGAGGCATAACCCTCCTACTTCGATTTGGGGCTTGATGCAATTGCGGCATCACGTTCTTTGTTGTTGTATTTCGAATCATCTCCAGATGCATTTGTAGCATCTTTTATGAGACCGATCGTGTTCGGATTGTAAGAATCGGAACTTGAAAAAATGCTTTTGTACTTGGCCATGGGTCCTTTCACGTTGGTCGTTTTGCATGCCAACTGCGTACCGGAATCATGACTAACAATTATCGGTGGCTTAAAATTAATATATTTGTATCGGCCCGACGGACCATACACGTTCGACTTATCCTTGTACAGATTCGAGTCAAACTGCTTGTTACTCGAAGTAGTTTGGAACGTTTTACCGTGCTTGAGTGACGGAGTCCATGTATCGTTACTTGAGTTGGTGGTGGTTTTATAATGACCAAAGGGACCGTGGACGTTGTTATTCCACTTCACTACAGCCCTGGATTTTTTCTGAGCCGGTGATTTGTGTTCACCAACTTTGAGCTTTGCTGGGGAACCATTTTCATTAGCATCACGAGAACGCACCTTCGGCAACACCGAGCTAGGTGATACCCGACCGGAGCTCAACCGAAAATCCTCAAGCTCTTTTAAGAGTTGATTGAAAGCGGCTGTAGTTTTTTGCTCGTGTGCGCTCACGACTCTTGTTGTAGGTACGAAAGTCTTTTCCGTTTTGCAGACCTTTTCCCACTCTTTTCCCTTTTGTACCATGGCAGTCACTTTCGCATACAGCTCCTCCAGCAGGTTCTGAACCCCCATCTGATGACTGATGGTTTTGGGTGGTGATGCATACATCATGTTAACTGTTGGTGGTTCAGGCACCATTGATTGTGGGTGTACGGCTAATGATTCGTTTTCATACTCGTATGTCTCAGCAGCACAGTCCTCAGGTGGATTGTGGTAGATATTTGAGACGTAGAAGTATTCACCGTAGTGATCGTTATGCATCGGGTATTGATCAACATGCTGACTATGACAGTCAGGATGCATCGAGTGGTTTGGCCCAAGTTGACTGTAATTGTTCTCATGATTCATGGGATCCTCTGCATACTGACTGATTCCATAGTCCGTTTGCATTGGGTACTCATGTGTCACTTGGTCGTAATCATGGTATTGGTCTGTATGAGTTGGGTGTTGTGGCTCATATGGACTGCAATCATGGGTTTGGTATTGGCTATAATCACTTGGGGTGGGATATGCTTGTTGACTGTAGTCATCATACACCGATTGATTACCATTGTGATCGTCCATGTCAGGTAATTCATTGTCATGTCCTTCGACTTGACAGTCAACATAATTATAATCCTGATCCTCATACTGATCATCATAGTGGTTATAGTCAGACATGAATGTTATTGTTTAATCCAATAAATCGTGTTTTTGAATATTTAAGCTGGTAGAAAAATACTCAAGTTCAAGTAATTCAGTGAATACTGATTTATTTTATTTTTATTATGAACCAGTGTATTATTCACAACTTATTATTCATTTCACAAATTTTTATGCGAGCAACTATATGGTGAAAAAATATCAAAATAATAATATGTAATTGAGTCAATCACCTTGATTTGAGTTTTATTCAGGTGTGTTTAATTGACATCAATAATTATTAATTCAATATATTTACACGTTAACAGTGCATGGATTAACTGTGTGGTTTGGTGGATTTAATATTGGTGGACGTTATGGTTATACGTCGACCATGACTTCCAATGTAATATTATGGATACTACATATGGGTAACGTATGATGTTATGACAAGATATTTCAGTGACGGGGTAAGTATACGTCGGCAGGGACCTCCAATGTAACACGAAGGAAAAAGGCGTCACCTTTTATCTTGGTGAATCTCGCCTTTACTCTTTCTTCTTATCCAAGTTCCCGTATACTATTCAACGTCACCGATTCTATACCACCTTTATATTGATGTTATTTATTGTTGACCTGTTAATCAACTATCGACTGTGAATGATGTTACTGAATAATGTTCAAGTATTTCAGATCTAGCAACAAAGATCTAAGTGACGTCTAGACCATTTGTATCTAGGAATCTGAATAACAAGGGTTCGATGATTTATAGTTGTGACTACACGCTGATTGGTGTGTGACTTGGTCTCGTTTGGTGATCACTTTATATTTAACAATTAGTTTATAGTGTTAGAGCACTTTAAGGTGACTTAGGCGTCATCATCTTGCAATCCAGACGGCCCAATCTATATTGATAGCTTGCTAGGCGCTTCAGTACTATTAAATAGTAGAGTTGACTGTTTAGCTGTGAATGTTATGTAGATTTAGTTTCACTTTAGAACAGACTGTTTAAGATTGAGCGCGACAAAATCGGCTGAGCACGACAAAATCGGCTTGTGTTAGTCTGTGTGCCAGGTGGCTATTGAGCACGACAAAATCGGCTGAGCACGACAAAATCGGCTTTATGGGCTTGAGATTACTTCAGAGCCCTAATGCTCCAAAGTTCACTCGATAGCGCAGGCAGACGAATCTATCGTGAGATTAGAGAACTCACAATAAATTCCTCTGATCTACAACTTACTTAATCTTACTGAAGAAACCCACAAAACTCTCAGGTTTACCGACTGAATGGTAAAACCTCTGCTCCGCCGAACGAATCCCTAAAAACCTATCTGCAAACAAATAAAAATATGATTATTATAATGTGATTTTCCGTGAATTTACTGTGAAAGATTAAGAATTAGAATTAGAAAAGATGAACATCTATAGAGAAAGACAAATCATTTGTCTTGACACATATGCGTCTCTCGACTCACGAATCAAAGCCCACGAACCGACAAAAGTTCAGACTTTATTCGGGTCAAGAACGCAACAGATTGTATCAAGTTTTTGAATGAATTGGAATTGTAATGAGAAAAGCAAAGTTGACATCACAGCATAAAAAATGTGTACACAAACTGGTCAAAACAGAAGGATTATCTGCACTAGCGGCAGCGTCCGACTGCTACGCAACCCCCATATCACAGGCGCAACACGGCGCGTGTTAAGGGTTCGGAGTCAATACGCATCAATAACATTGTTATATAAAAAATGCGTGCTGGGGAGAATTTCTAGTATGAAACATTAGATTGAATGATCGGAATCTATTTTATTTGCAGATTCGTCAAACACTATTACACGCACTTGTAGTGTCTTTTGCTTGGATTTGAATTTTATTTGTTGAGAGTGGGAACAGTTGGAACCTGCAATGAAGACTTTGATACCGTGACCTGAAATGATACAGTTAGACTTGACTAAACTAGCAAGCTACCTCATGTAGTGCAAGTCTCAATCAAATACAAGTTCAAATATTGAGGCATTTGACTTATCGCCTTATACAACTTCAAATATTGAGGCATTCCGCTTCGTCCCTGATAAGGGTCAGAGAAAAAAATTTAATTTTTTTCTTCAATTTTCGGTTACCGTAATTTTACAGTAAACCTACCGTAATCTTACCGTAACCATGTTTACTGTATTCTCATAAAAATTAATTACGTTTCGTTACTCCGCACGATGCTGATTGGCCAGTTCAAATTTGAATAATTTTTGACTTTTTAGTGTGTTTTACGTTTTTTTCGCAAATAATTTTTTTGAGTTCGTTCCAAAAATAAAACTGTATAAAAATAGTTCATGTTTTTATCGTTTATTTCGTATATTCCATCTTTTTCACACCCAGAATCTCTGGAAGTTGATAATTTTGACTAGCCCGTTTAAGATTTCATGGTGGTTAAGTTTTAGCGTGCAGTTTGAATTGAATACAATTTTAGTTTCTGCGTGTGTTCAAATTTTTTATGAATCCTGTTGTACATGACATGGTGCTTGAATTCATTGTAAAAATATATGTAAGTAACGGGCCCACACAGAGATAATGTTTGATATAACTATAAATAAATGGTGTATAAAAGATGTGTGATGAATCATGAAGAAGTGAATTGATTTCTCATAATATCAATTTAACATTATTTATAGGTCGGACCGGTTCAACCTTCACCATCTCCATTCGACGATCCACCGCGTGGTTTATAAAAATGACTCGGTTAGTTTGTGGCTCCACAAATGTCCAGGTTCGTGGACAGACTTTTATGATTTCTGATGTTCGGTTTTATAATATGATAATATTCCGACAAGTGAGTTTCGCATAATGATCTCTTCAGATAAATCCAAACCAGTACTACGGTATGTTGAGCAGTTATAATTTGATTAAATATCCTATCTTATCGGAACGGCTAAGGGTACGTTTATAGTCTTCCCAGGACTTTCCCGAACCAAATAAAAACGTTTTTGTCCATCAAGGTTCGTTCGAATCAATTCTCAACTATATATACAACAGTTCACACATTCTTTTAGTGTATGACTTCGGTCCGGTGTGTAAGTTTTTCTCGTTAGACCAATCGTAAACTCATCGAAAATTACGTCGACGGCTGAGATGACGCTGGATGTAACATTAGTAAACAATGAGCAACGTCAATGACCATGCTTGTTGGCACAACCGGCTGATCAGGCGCATCTTTAGGTTCCTCCCATTTTTCATCTCTCCATCCAGCCAGACTAATGTAACTATAATATTTCATCTTAATCTTTGTTCCTAAAGTCGTATTATTTTACTGAGTTTTGGTTTCTGTTTCACTGAATTCATTAATTTCAATGATTTATTCCAAGATAAATACGTAATTGAAAACTTGCCAAATGCCACGAAACAAAAAGTCGACGGTGCGGGCGCAGCAGATGCAAAGCCATGGCGATAGTTCTGGGATGACGTTCGAACTGGGTGCTAGTGTGGAAGATAGCGATCAAGATGGGGATGGTTTGTCAAATTTTGCCTTGTTACGCTATTTTTGAGATGATTGAGAAGGGAAAAACATGGGCTGATACTTGATTCGGTTGTTTCCACTGAGTGTTCAGGAAGAGTACATCAGATATGGTTGTTAAGGATACCTGTCATGTCAACCAACGGAATTCAAGAACACCCTTAAAATATGAAGGATGAAGTATTCAGTGAATTTTTTCAGTGCAAGGTTCATCAACCACAGTCGTATCTTCAAACAATGATAATCAACCTACCGGTTTAGTCTCATCGCTCAAGAAACGTGTCGGTTTCTTACGCAGTCCCAATGATAAGGTTAGTACGGATATGCACGTACATATGTAGGTATCAATACAAATGTAGCTTCTTCAAACACTAGCAGGGTTTGGAGATTTTCATTAAACTTCCGATTGATGGTTGAATGTCCTGTTCTATATAAAATCATGTTGTTCAATTTTTGTAAGTTTCAGTCGTACAAAAATGGTTCGGCCAAGTCGAACGGGCAATCTGGTCGTCTTCATCCTTCGCCTTCACTTGCCACACTCAACATTATGGACAGACAGGAAATCGTACTCTGGAAGGCGCCCATCCGAACGCTCAAATACTTCGTACTCGAAGCTGGCATGAAATTATATGAGTTGCTCGAGTGGTTAGACAATTTTGTTTTAAATTGTTTCATAAAATTGTTATAGTCATTACTAGTTCCCTTGGATGGATACTATAATTCTGTTTCTGACGAACTATGCTTTTAATTGTTTGTAAAGTAAGTACACAATGTCCAAATACATTACAGGTTGTATCACCACAAACTGTTATTACTGCTGTTGGTGGCTGTGTCATGTGTGCCTGTTGTTTTGCACAAGACTGCTGGGCCACACCAACAGGTTTGCTACGCACGAATTTCTGCTGGATATTCAGACGCTGTTCAATAAGTGCTTATTAAATGCCTGCTTGTCACAGTTTCGGTTTATGTTAAAGCAGGTAGTTATATCCAATATGTGTTTTATGTATTGTGTGTTCTCCCATTCTCAGATAATGAAATACGTCGAGGGTAAACTTGCGTGGTGCGGGTATTGGCTATTCCTGGGTATTCTGTCATCGATCGGACTCGGCACCGGTCTCCATACATTCCTTCTCTATCTGGTCAGTGATTGAAGTGTGTCTAGAAATGATTATGTAATCGTATTTTGATTACGCCACATTGTACATATGATAACATAACTCTATTCAGTGGTGAGGATTTTACTTAAATCACTAAAAAATATATATGTGCATTTCATGTTTAAAAAATATTCCAGGGTCCCCATATTGCCTCCGTTACTCTCGCCGCTTATGAATGTGATTCGCTCAAATTTCCTGAACCCCCGTATCCCGAACAGTTGGTTAATTTCAGTATTTCCTCAATTCTCAGAGTGGTGTCTAAGTAAATATACCAAATTCCAGGATCATTTGCCCGTATGAGAACTCGTCAAATGCGGCTTCCGTGGTTGCCGTGTCTTTGTGGGCTATTATTTCCAAGGTGCGGCTAGAATCCTTTATGTGGGGTGCTGGGACGGCACTCGGCGAACTGCCACCCTACTTCATGGCCCGGGCCGGTGCGTTCACGTTACCAATTGTTCCCATCTCATAATTTTGCTTAAATAATGTTTTCTTGAGAAGGTCTGTAATCATCTCACTGACTGGCTTCATGTCGTTTTGTGTAAATTTACCTCTGTTACAGCTCGAATTTCCGGTGAAGAATCTGACGACCCGGAGTATCGCGAGTTTTTGCAATATCTCGAGGAACGCGAACGCGCGAAGAGCAATGGAGAACGGGTGGTTAGTTGGATAACTGAGTGAGTACGATTTGATGAAGTAGTATGGTCGGTGAGCTTGATGCAAAGAATGCTTGAGTGAGAATGATGACCGAATGACAACGAGCATATGAGATCGAGTGAAGAGTCATAACTACATTACGCTTTAGAAGAGGAATGAAGGCGCGGTGGTTAAAGTTCCCTTTTGGTTTTTTTCTTCTGTTTTATATACAAGTCGAGGCGCAACTATTCGGCTGTTGTTTCATTTAGATATTACTCAAAAACCAGTGTTAAAATAGACGAGTGAAAACATACGGGAAAATGCAGACTGACAATACGGGGTAGACAAATGCGCACTGATACAATGCGTCACACAAATATATAGCGTTATAGACTTATAGTATAATCTACTAATATTGGGAAAACGGGGGCGTCTAATTAGAATTCTACACGTAGACAAGTTAGCAAGCAGTAAACAACTGGGCTAGACAAATATGTATGCATAAAATAGTATGTATGTATATAGAACGTAACACTCAGCAGTAATAGTGGCGGACGGGAAGTATTGTGCATCAATACTTTACTTCCCCCACCTCCAACAAAAAATAAGTTGTAGTAGAAAATATATAGGCTTAGGATGGGTTACTGAATTGTAGAATAAACATCAATAGACTACAACATAGAAATTAAGCGGACCAAAATAATAGTTCAAGCTGACCAATATAATAGTTTAAGCTGACCATTATAGAATTTAAGCTGACCAATATATAAGTTGAATCAATGGTATCATATGATCTCAACTAAATAGTTATATCAGAATAATGTTACATACAGAATCACGATCATAAACCTACACGGGCAGACCTTCTTCATCGCACACCTTCATATCTTCATCATATCTGCGGGAGAAAAATGACGTTACCAGATTCGCTCGCTCCATCCATACTATGGCGACTCGACTGCATGCTATCGTCTCTACCTCCAAACACGAAATCTTGGAAACATCCGATCGATCGTTCACACCACGAATCAAACTACCAAAATCTACGCTCTTGTCATCCGCTAAATCATAATCCAGTGCCTCGAAATCAGTAGTCCATGCGCCTTTTTCATCCTTCAGCCTCGTCCTTTTCGTCCCAATACGCATCCAAACGTCACCTCTACCGTAACCCACGCATGAAACACCGAGATGTCGATCACGATCACGAAGCGCACTGCCTGCACGTACGCCAATCATCTCACCACGACCGCATACTTCATACTGATTCTTCACAGCACTCGGCATCATCGAAACATCACTGGCATGCGCAAAACTTATAAACATCACGATCATCACACACCATATAAGCGCACAATTCAGCTGTACAGATGGCAAAAGCTGAATGCCACGACTTACACTTCGCTCAGACGACATTAACTTCTTCTTTTTCAGCTCGTCTTCATCCTTGCGTTCGCTCGCCTCAGTCACCGACTTCACATAAACGCCTCCAACGCGCGCCTCACGCTTCTTCTGCTCGCTCTTCTTCTCAGATTCGCACGCGCACACTGAATTAGCCATAGAGAGCTGACTAAAATTGTTTAATTTATGTTCCAGGTCTTCGACTCTTGTAGTTAACTTCTCTGCCACCGCCATCATGCTCTTCATGGTTCCCGCTAGCTGCTCCATGTGACCGTATACGCGATCACTATCTTCACTTTTGGGCTCAGAAGACACGGAATTAACGCGCTGACCGTAACACTCACGCTGCTTGGTACACCTGTACGCCTTGTGCCCGTAGTTGTTGCACGCATAGCAGCGAATTTTAGACCAGTCAGGCATCGCACGCACATATTTAGGCCTATAGTTGTTGTATGACGCAACCGAAAGGTTGGTGGTTCAGGCCCACCCAGGAGCGCCAATTACGCTTTAGAAGAGGAATGAAGGCGCGTTGGTTAAAGTTCCCTTTTGGTTTTTTGCTTCTGTTTTATATACAAGTCGAGGCGCAACTATTCGGCTGTTGTTTCATTTAGATATTACTCAAAAACCAGTGTTAAAATAGACGAGTGAAAACATACGGGAAAATGCAGACTGACAATACGGGGTAGACAAATGCGCACTGATACAATGCGTCACACAAATATATAGCGTTATAGACTTATAGTATAATCTACTAATATTGGGAAAACGGGGGCGTCTAATTAGAATTCTACACGTAGACAAGTTAGCAAGCAGTAAACAACTGGGCTAGACAAATATGTATGCATAAAATAGTATGTATGTATATAGAACGTAACACTCAGCAGTAATAGTGGCGGACGGGAAGTATTGTGCATCAATACTTTACTCTACAAAGTGATTCAGTGAAAAACTGAGTGGGTAAGTAAGCGATGCAAGAATCCCAATGACTGATAGACTGAATTAATAGGTAATGTGTGAATGCGATGGTTGAAAAAATCTAAGCAACTGGTTGGAAGTGTGAGTGAATGGGTGGGAGGGTTATTGAGATGTGGGATGACTGTCTTGAATGATTTTGTGTTGCAGGATGAAGACTGGTCCACGAAAGCCAAGATTTTTGTAGAAAAACTCGTTGAACGTGTCGGCTTCTTTGGCATTCTAGCTTGTGCATCGGTGAGTTTGTTGTGATGATGTTTATTTCTATCTGAATCCGTTATCGAAAAGTGTTCAACAAAATTAGCAGTGTTTCATGACATTGTAGAAGAAATTTGTTTTGCTTTAACTGTCTCGTTGTTTCAATTTAGATTCCAAACCCAATATTTGATTTGGCCGGCATCACATGCGGTCACTTTTTGGTTCCGTTCTGGACATTCTTCGGGGCCACCCTGATTGGCAAGGCCGTTATCAAGATGCACATCCAGAAACTGTTTGTGGTGGTGGCTTTCAGTGAACATCACTTTGAACGATGTCTACAGTTGCTCGGGTTAGGGTTACCTCTGGTAGAGTTGCTATGATTATAGTAATATTTTGCTGATTTTGAAACAATGTTTGTTTACCTAACAACATTTTTAATGAACAAGGCAATCGATAAAGATCTTAATAAAGCAAGTTCGAACAAAACAGATCAACTCGGTTGGTAGATTAGCATCTTGTTACGACGAAATTGTTTTACTTACAGATGATATCAATGAACCGTTTATGTTTATATTCACGCTTTTCTAATTGGTTGATAGTTCTCTTTATTTTCATGACAATTACTTTCAGCTCCATACCAATACTGGGCGAAATGTTGCATGCACCATTCACCGAGTTCTTGAAGCAGCAGAAGAGAAATCTACATCGCATGCCCGGTGATCCTGTGCCTGTGGTTAGTTCAGATAGAAACGGTGGTCTTGAATCTTGTTAAATAGTTTAGATGGTTCTTGCCATTAAAAAAATTGTGGATTAGATTGTTTCTGTTCAACCACTATTCTGTAGAGATTACAACCAGTTTCTTAGAGTTTCACGTTTTATTCGTGATGATGCTTTAATTTAAATTATAATATAGGTTTTTTTTATTGCTAATGCATCTCAAATTGCAGAAGTCATCGTGGTTATCGGATGCTTTCGGAATGCTCGTAATGGTCATGGTGTTGTACTTCGTGTTGTCCATAGTCAACTCATGGGCGCAGTCTTACCATAAGCGACAATGGGACTGGAAGAAAGAGGATCAGCGTCGAAAAATTAAGTAATTATTTATCTGTCAAAAAATAATTGAAGACTGATGCTAAATACACAGTAAGTCGTTAAAGCAGAAAGCCCCAGTCGAGAGTTTTGTTTTTAATTATTGTTATCATATATGGGAAGGCATTTTGAGGTTCACTTTTTTCACTGATTTTCAATTATCACAAACATATAATCAGAATCTATTTCGAACAAAAATTTCCGTCGTTCTCGTATTGATCACTTTGGTTTTGGATGCACTACTTTATTTATTTATATGTGATTTGATTCTTCAGTAACCGGTTCAACGTTGATTCATGGTTTGCCTGACATGCACGTATGTTTATCAATCAAGTATCACGTGGTTGTTTTTCTTTTTTCATTATACCTGACCCTCACCCCACATTCGGGAAATCGGTTTTCTATGAAATCAGTTTTTTTATTGAGTGTTTGGGCGAAGACTTGGAAACTTACCAAGATAATTCGAGGCACTATTCCTCTCCTTAAACCCCTCCGGTTTTCGATATGTCCATCAGGACAAGTTCCGTATATGTCTGGTCGTTACTCTCACTTTTTATTTTTTATTAATTACGTCTCACTTACTTTCATTATATTTCTTTATTGTTTACTCAAAGTAATTTGTAATTCGTAATTTGTAAGACCGATTATATACGAGTCAACCCAATGAAACATGAAACAAACATAATTCGAGGCACTTGTCTTATTGCTGTTTGTTTGTTCGAATTTTTATTTCACATTTTTATATCAAAACGTGACTTTTAGACTGTGATTTGAATCGTTATCCTACCGTAATCGCGTTCATGCTCATTTTTATTTTGATTGTGTCATTTGGTGTTCAATTGGAGGAAAGTACTGAAAGTGGTTCGGTGTTTCGGCTTAGTGCGTAGTTGACAGATTCGTACAAAAGCGGGCGTGATTTTTTCTTTTACTTGTAATGTCTCGTACGTAAACTTACGTTTGCATCGCAATTTTCGCAGTAGAAACGTATTAAATCTGTAAATGATTACGCATAACTCCTTATGATTCACCTTTTTTATATAAAGTGTCACTTCGTCGGTGTTTCAAAAACGTACCGAATGATTCTTGGACTGAGGGTTCGTTTCAAGTATATTAGAGTTCATTCTTGTAATTCGATGATGGTTTATTGGTTTAATGAGAGAGGATGCTGATGGAAGGTTAATTTTACACCCATTACCGGACTAGACATTATGAAAATGGACTCAGCGCTTAACTGCTCACGTGCTATCGTCATCATCAAATTTGTGCTTTTCCTCATTCATTTGCCCAAATCTTCACGTATCGGTATTCAGGTTTTCGGTTGCACTGTTTGTATTCATTCGATGGTTTTAATGTTCTCAGCGTGAGCTAAATTTTTTTGCAAGGTTCGATCGTTTTAGGTGTAGTTTTAGCTGTTGACTATAAATTATAATCGCACTATGTTGTAGCTGAGAATGAGTGTTTTTGTGATTTCTTAGGTTCTGCCTAACTCCTCTATTCGCATTCTCAGTTATCCTACATCAAATACATTTGGCTTTGTCGTGATCCGTTATTTTGTTCAGAAGCCAAACTACGTTCAATCTTATCCTCTGAAAAAATTATTTGAAAATTGCCAATCGTATTCGAATATTTGTTTACTACTGGTCTCTGCATCTTCCTGTGTTTTGCGTATGTGAAGTGATACCTTTTATTCCTTATTAAAAAACTTCCCGTCATTCAAAACTGACTGTAAAACTTTCATATCATATAGAAGTTTTGCTTCGTTCAGAAGGATATGATTTTTGCAAGGAAGAAATTACTGTTATATCTATATGATACGCAAGTTTTTATGCGAGATCCTTGAAATTATTATGTGTCCCGGTTAAATCAAAGAGGTTGTCCATTTGATTCAAGCAGTTTGGATTTTTTTGCTCATAATTATCTTTGACATCTCTGGGACATCTAGCATGGTATTACATTCGAATGTCAAGTCGAATTTCATTTTATTATTTTCAATAAATCAGAGGTTGAATATATTCATGTTATTCCTACAAAAGAATTTCTTAAACAGTGATCTATATCAGGCAGCGGTGTTGTGAAATAAAACAAACTGATGATCTTGTTGACGTAGTGTAGGTATGGTATTAATTTCATTGTGGTATCAATATCGCAATCAGCGATCAAGCAAACTCTGTTGCCACAACCGATTAGGCAAACGACATTTGGAGAAATGTACTTATAGTGATTGATTAAAACACAATATAATCACCGTTTCGTTCTAACGATAGCAATATGATAAGAGTTTGTAGGTTTTTGATATGTTTCATAATGGCATCAGGCTTCCGTATCGCGGGGCTAAGTTTAAATATTTGATCTCAGTTTAGATTATATACTGTACGTTGTGTATTTGGAAAATATCATCTTGAATACAGTCTAAAAGGTAAACTACATAACTCTTAGTCTCATGCTCAATGAGGTTTTGAAAAATGCTGTCAACTTACGCCTACAAACCGAACGTTGCAGCAAACAATAAAACGACTGATTCCACTAATGAAATCAAACTTTGGTGTCCTAAGCTCTGATAAAATGTCCCATTTCACTTAAAAACAGAATGGCACGACAGGCAGTACTGTAGGAATCGGTATCACCAATCGCACGCGAGCCTAAAGTATTATGAGTGAGAGCATTCAGGGGTCCAAGATTTTCGTGGGTTTCAATAGTATTACAGCGCAAAATTTCATATGGTATGTTTCCTATCAAGCTATATCATCCAAAAAAGTTGGGAATACGGATTAAAAGAATGGTATGCCCTGCTTATTTACTCTCTGAAAACTTGAATTATGATAATGCATGAATTACCTGCACACACTACTGTACTGGTATTTTTTTTATAATCTATCTATTCCTTCGCATATGATTGGTGGCAACGCCACGATGTCTGCAGCGTTGGTGCAACAGCCACACATTCTGGGCGACAACCAGCGCAACGCCATTCAACATTCCCAAGCTGCAGCGCGTGCCACATTTTTGTGCGTCGGTCGGCACAGCGGCGTACGAATATAAAGTTCATGGTGAATTACTTGATTAATACTCGAATATAACATTTATATTGTACAACTAATTAAAACAGATGTCCAAATCGAATATCCCAATCACATGTAAAATCTGCTACCGTTTGAGTTGTCCAGCTCCTCCGCTGCCAAGGGGATGTGATGGGCGACGCAACAAAGTCGAGTGAATAAGTGCGTTATATGCCGCATTTGCAGCATTGCCCGTCGCGCTGGTGCAACTCAACTGCAGCCTGTATGGACAATTGTGTCGCGCACTCGTTAGCCACACTGATTTTGTTGCGCTGTGTGGCTGCCGAGACGACTTTCTGCCGCACCGCTCAGTACGCTGTTATGTCTGTGAGTGTATTGCTGCAGTCGCCACCAGATTTCTTGGCATTGTCTAAAGTAGTTTAGTTGTTCTTGTTATGTTACAAACTAATCTAAAAATCATTATAAACTTTCCTACATGCACACGACACCTTACTTTTTATTTTAATTTTAGACTGTGGGTTGTTCTGATAACGCTCCTATTATATTTAGTTAACGTGAATAAGATAAAATTTATAGAGTGCAGTATTGGTGCCCCAATACTCCCCGTCCGCCACTATTACTGCTAATGTTACGTCATATTCCCCAGACACTGATTCTAAACATATTTGTCTAGCCCAGTTGTTTACTGCTTTCTAACTTGCCTACGTGTAGAATTCTATTTAGACGCCCCCGTTTTCCCAATATTAGTAGATTATACTATAAGTCTATAACGCTATATATTTGTGGTACGCATTGTATCAGTGCGCATTGTCTACCCCGTATTGTCAGTTCTACATTTTCCCGTATGTTTTCACTCGTCCATTAAACTATGGTTTTCTGAAGTTAAAGTCTAATGAAATAACAGCCGAATTGCGCCTCGTCTAGTTGATAAAACAGAAGCAATTAGAAGCCCAACCCAACCGTAATTGGCATCTCCTGGGTATCATCCCAGCTTCGTCCGGATTCGTCCCTGTGTTTATATCTTTGAAAATTTGGTTAAAAGTGAGCGTGCCCCCAAAAGTGTAAAAGATTGTTATTGCGTCGAAATACTTTGCCGATTTAATACGACATCGACTACAAATGGCGAAGAAGAAGACAGGTCGATGCCGTGCAGACGTGAGCGCCGATGTCAGCGGCGTGGATGATTCGAATTCGCGCCGACGTCAAGATGTACATCCGGTTCAGTTTGCGGAGGAGGGAGGAACAACAATGATTAGTTACTCCAAGTTTCTTTCATTCATCACTCAACTTTCGAACAGTTTTGATGTTAAATTAATCGACCACTTCATTTCTACAATTTTTCTAATTCATCAATCATTCGAGCCTGTTAAATCAGTAAAAATTTCGTATGAGAATGTGAGCCTGACTGATGTGAATGCGCGTTTATCATGGTTACGTGAAGCTGGACGCAAACTTTTTGCAGTCTCTCATACGATCCCGTGGCCTATCCCCAGTGCACACGCGAGTCCAGTCAATCGGGAGGACGTGAATGTGAGAAGTGATCCGTCGTGCAGCCGTGCAGTTCCCGTGGATGGTGAGCAGTCGTTTAGCCGTGCATGTGAGCAGTCTTCGCAAGGTGGGTTTATTAGTAAGTCATCGAACGGTCGCGTCAACAAGCACGTTGCGGTTCCTGCGGTGAATAGCACTGATCTGGTCAGCACGTGTCCGGTGGCATCGAGGGGCGACGAACGCACGAGTGGTAAAGCCGATCTGGTCAGCACGTATGCTGCGGCACCTGCGGTGATTAGCACTGATCTGGTCAGCACATACGATGCGGTACCTGCGGCACAACATGAACCAACTGGCTCGTTACGACAACATGTGGCGGATCACCCACGACAACCAACGAGGCTTCAACGACAGCCAACAACTCAACACGTGCGTGAGCAAGCTGATCTGGTCAGCACGTATGCTGCGGCACCTGCGGTGATTAGCACTGATCTGGTCAGCACATACGATGCGGTACCTGCGGCACAACACCAACCAACGGGGTTCCAGCGCCAACCAACAAGGCGTCATAATCAACAAACGGGTCAACACGTGCGTGAACAAGCTGATCTGGTCAGCACGTATGCTGCGGCACCTGCGGTGATTAGCACCGATCTGGTCAGCACATACGATGCGGTACCTGCGGCACAACGAGAGCCAGTGCATGCCACCTACGATAACCAACGCGATGGTTCTGGTAATTTTGGCGATCAGGCGTTAACGGGTATGATGAAGCGATTGAATCAGCGAGCGGACGAAAATATGTTACTGAGCGGGCAATTCAAGCGGTTCAGCGGTGACACGCAGCGCGTCAACGTTCATCGATGGCTACAAGGCGTGCGTACTCGTTTACAAGTTAATGATGTCAGCGAAGACATTAAACTGCAACATCTACTTTACTGTTTAGAGGGACCAGCCGAGTTTGAGCTGATGCGTGATCATGCGGATGGCAGTTTCGATGAAGCCGTGCATTACTTAACTGACAAGTACACCGGCCCGGGCGATCATCAATGCAAACTGTTGGAGTTTGAACAGCGTCATCAACTGCCAGGCGAGTCAGTGCGCGGTTTTGCGGCAGCTTTGAAGGCTTTATGCCCGTTGGAGCGTAGTCATTGGATGTACGCGAAGTACATGATCAACAAGTTGAGGACCGGCCTGAGCAATCCGTCGTTACGTCGAAAAGCTGCCATGGCTTTTAGACGACGTGAAGCCAACTTCGAAGATCTTGTGGAAGACTGCGCGCTTGAAGAAGAAGTCGACATGGAGTTCAGTGGTCGTGGCATATCACCTAACTGGCATGGTGAAGAGCCTGAAACACAATCCAAGTGTTATCAGCGTGCGTCATACGGTAACTACAGGCCTAAATATGTGCGTGCGATGCCTGACTGGTCTAAAATTCGCTGCTATGCGTGCCACAACTACGGTCACAAGGCGTACAGGTGTGCCAAGCGTCATCAAGGTTACGGTCAGCGCGTTGAGGGTTATGGCAAGCGCCATGACGAATACGGTAACCGTCGTGAAGATTACGGTAGGTATGTCAATACCGTAACTGCGGAGTCCAAGAGTGAAGATAGTGATCGTGTTTACGGTCACATTGAGCAGCTGGCGGGTACCATGAAGAGCATGATGACAGTGGCTGAAAAGTTGACTACAAGAGTCAAGGACCTGGAACAGAAACTAGGTGATTATAATCGACTGTCTATGGTTGAATCAGTGTGCGTGGGCGAGACTGAGAAGAAGAACAGTGAGCTGAAGCGTCGTGTAGCGCGTGTTGGAGGTGTTTATGTGCACTCCAATAGTTATTCACGTGATGTTTCGGATGAAGAAGAGTTAAAGAAGGAGGTTTTTCGTACGTCGGAGCGAGGTGTACGTCGCGGTATTCAGCTATTGCCGTCGATACAGCTGAATTGTGCACTCATATGGTGCATGATGATCGTGATGTTTATGGGATTGGCATGTGCGAGCGATGTGTCGAGGACGCCGTGCGATGTCAAGTTGCCGTACGGTCATGATGTTTCAACGTTTGATGTACGTTCACGCAATGCGTTTATTGATGATCATCATGATGTTTCATACGTGGGTTACGGTAGAGGTGATGTTCGGATGCGTAGTGGGACGGATAGGACGAGGCTGAAGGATGAACAAGGCGCGTGGATGAAGGATTTCGAGTCGTGTGGACATGGTCTTGCGGATGAAACGTGCGTGGAGTTTCGTGGTTCGAATCGTGGCGTGAACGATCGACTGGGAGTTTTCGAGGCTTCGGGTTTGGAGATATCGATGGCACGCAGCGAGGCGTCATGGTATGGTTCGAGCGAGTCTGGTAACGTCGTTAGTTGACTGTCAACTCACGATGTATAACTGTTAAACTTGACTCACATCTAATAATTTGTTTTGTAGATTTTTCTCCCTCAGATATGATGATGTTGATGAAGAAGGTGTGCGATGAAGAAGGTGTGCCCGTGTAGGTATATGATCGTGATTCTGTAACATTATTCTGATAGCTTAGTTCTAAAATACTAATTGAGGTCTATGTTAATATAATACATTGCTTAGTTGAGTATCATGTGATATCATTGATTCAACTAATATATTGGTCAGCTTAAATTCTAAATTTATAGTCTATTGAGAACTATTCTATAATTTAGTACCCCATTCTAAGCCTACATTTTTACTATTACAACTTATTTTTATTGGAGGAAGGGGAAGTGCAGTATTGGTGCCCCAATACTCCCCGTCCGCCACTATTACTGCTAATGTTACGTCATATTCCCCAGACACTGATTCTAAACATATTTGTCTAGCCCAGTTGTTTACTGCTTTCTAACTTGCCTACGTGTAGAATTCTATTTAGACGCCCCCGTTTTCCCAATATTAGTAGATTATACTATAAGTCTATAACGCTATATATTTGTGGTACGCATTGTATCAGTGCGCATTGTCTACCCCGTATTGTCAGTTCTACATTTTCCCGTATGTTTTCACTCGTCCATTAAACTATGGTTTTCTGAAGTTAAAGTCTAATGAAGTAACAGCCGAATTGCGCCTCGTCTAGTTGATAAAACAGAAGCAATTAGAAGCCCAACCCAACCGTAATTATAGGAAAGGTAGGGTTGACAGATGATGAAAATTATATTTTATTGTGTTTATGCAAACTAGGCTTCTCAATCTAAATGTATTTTTTATTAGATGGCTTTCAGATAATCTGGTTTTGATGGGTTACATACTGTGTAACGTATATTTCTCAGATGTTCACCGTTCCCACGACTGAAAGTGAATGAATTTGTTACCCTCGATATATAATAAATATATTGCATAGCCATTAGGATATTTCTGCTTTCTTTTCCTCCAATTCTTTTCCTACTAAATTTTTGAAGAGTTGGTTTCCCTAATTATATAACATCACGTTTGACACGAGTTTGAGTTGCATTGCAAGCACTCCAAAATGATGGCATTCTCAGATAGAAAAAAACGAAGGACTCAGTTGGCCTCCTGCAATATCTCATTTAGTGAGCGCGTCATTGAACAACTTTCTTCAAAGTCGGTTTGGAAAATGACGCAAAAACAAACTGAAAGTTTGTACTATTTATGACATACCATTACTATTCTGGTGAAGATGTTAAAAACCATTTTGAAAAGTTTGGTGCTTGGTGGCAAGTGAATAAAATCGGGAAAGTCATTCCAACGAGGAACGGTATAACTTTAACTGAAACTTTAGACAATGGCCCCATACACGTCCAAAGCCTGACTAATCTAGATTAGCCTAGGCTAATCTTTTTTGCAGTGTATTTTGATAGGAAAATGTAGCCTAGGCTAATCAAGATTAGCCAGGCTGCATATTCCCAGAAACTACAAAAAAAATTGTCATCAGTAAAACTTTTCCCTGAATGGATGAATGGTTTCGAACAAATGAACAAAAAAAATTTTCTCAAAAAAAGTTTCGAAAAAAATTAATTTCTTTGATGGAATTTTTATTGTCATAAAATTAAGCTTGCTTTGCTGATTTTTTTCATGTATTTTTCATGGAAATACGTTGATTATTGAATGGTTAAAATAACGTTAAAAGTTAGAATTAAATTTCAAAAAATTATTTTAACTTTTCGATAATCAACGTATTTCCATGAAAAATACATGTTATTAAAACATGTGTTACCTCTTAGGTTATGGCTAACGGTTCGGCTTGTGGTGACATGAAAAACCACGCTGGACACCTCCGCTTCGCGGTGCTAACGGTCCAAGGCGGGGGCATAAAACTTAGGTTTCAGTGTAGGCTTAGGCTTAGGCTTAGCCTTTGAAGAAGGGCTCGGGCGCTACGCGCCCAAGCCCTTCTCAAACCCTAAGCCTAATCCTAAGCCTAAACTGAAAACTAACTCTTAGCCTCATACTCGGCGATCTCGCTTAGAAGGAACAGTCTGTGATAATTACTAAGCCGAAGCCATACAAACAATGGGGACTTTTTAATGCAAATAAGAGTGCTAGAATCGGATAATTTCTTCATAACAGGCAATCCTATTTTTTCTCTGATTTATGCTTCGTTTTCCAAAAAAAGATTTTTAGTCACAAAATTTTCCGTTCACTTGTGCGAAACCATAGTTTTGAGAAAAGTTTTACTGATGAATTTTTTTTTGTAGTTTCTGGGAATATGCAGCCAGGCTTTAAACGGAGGCTAATCAAGATTAGCCATGGGCATACTTATACACTACGAAAAAAAGATTAACCCGGGTTAATCAAGATTAGCCAGGATTTGGACGTGTATGGGGCCGTCATTATAGCCCATACAGGGGTTCTTGTTAGCTAAAAAGTTTTTGGCGCGCAGTTCGAATTCAAACATGCTTTTGGCGCGCATTGAAATTTCCGAGAAACAAATTGTTTTTTTTTATATCATTTGCATAACATATGACCGGGCGCAAAATCATTGCATTTATTATTGTTCGCAAACTAGAAAACCATCTGATTAGGGTGCTTTCAGAGTCATTTTATTTATCATATCATTTTTAAAAAAATAACCTTCTCTTCATGAAATTAATTTTCATTTTATTGCTGGTCACAATTCTTGTATGGGAAGAGGTTTACAAAAAAACGTTTGTGTCGGTTTTTTCTTTTCCGGCCGGGCTATAAAATCTGGGTTGTTGAATTTATTTCAAATAAAAAATGATTGAAGTGTAATTTTGTAATTTTATTTCTGTCTATTATTTTTATTGTGTTATTCTGCAGTTTTTATTCAGAGGGCTCCGATTGACGCTGTCGTAGAATCGGAGTTCTTTCATATCCGTTTACTCGTCGGAGGATTCGTATCAAAATTTGAAATCGCATTCGTGACCCCCCAATCGATGATGAGCGCTTTGAAGAACAAAGACACCATCGCTGAACGCCGATTGCGCCCGATATACGGTTAGATTTTAGCTTGAGAAATGTGTCGAGCGAAGACAAAAGCCATCCGCTGAAAACAATCGGTTGGGTTGAAAGTGGAGAGAGAATCAGAATCAGCATGCAATTATCCCAATCGCCATTTCCAGATGCCATCGATGCCGGCAACAATAAGAAGGCCATTCAGGAGGCTGACAAACTCATCAAGAAACATCCGGCTTCGCATGCCGCCAAAGTTCGTTCGGTTCATGATCTCTATTTCGAATTGCGAAAGGCTAGAACCAACACAAATCCAAGTATTTACGTTGAATTGGTTGAGCCGGCCGATCGCAAGCTGTTGTCGAAGAACTTACAAAGCCAGCTATGTATAAGGCTTAGAAGTCTTAACATCAATCATTATTTCGTTGGGTAAATAATGACTTGTTACACTACAGTAACCTGGCGAAAAATTTCTTGATCACCTATTTCGTATTTACAGGCTCTGAAAGCATTGGCGTACATCAGACTGTTAAAGTATGATGAAGCGTGGACCCTCATCAATGAGGTAGAGCAAAACCAGATAACTGATGACAGCACCCTTCAGGCGCTCACTCACTGCTTCAAGGAGCTGGCTAGACGTTGGTTTCGAACTGAATAGGCTGTTTCATTATGCTCAAGGCTTAGTGTTACTTGTTTTATTATTGAAATCAACAGAGAAATAATAATTTCAGCGGATCGTATCTGTCGAATGTACGAGGCTGCCTGCAAGCTGGTTCCCACATCTGAGGAACTGCTTAGTCACTTATTCATGTCTTACGTTCGCACACTCGATTACAGGTTATAAGAAATAATTATCATGGTGGTAAACCGATTAAGAATGTTTCTACTTTGGAACTGGATTTGCTTAAGAAAAGTTTTTTTCAGGAAACAGTTTGTGACAGCCACGCAGCTGTTCAAGGAATACCCTCGACCGACTTATGGATTGTGGGGTGTGATGAGTGCTTTGATGCAGGTATGTCCATTACATAGTTACTGGTTCATTTGCATTATAACACTTTATTCGTTTTTTATAGATGTTTATTGTAGGCTATCAGCAATCCTGAATTCGCTAAAATCTCGTTACCTCTGGCCAGGAAGATGGCCACCAAAGCCAGGGAAGCAGCACCGGTCGGCGAACAAATCACAGCAGCCGGTTGGAATACAATTCCATTCTGATTCATCCCTGATGGAGGATTTGCTTTTTTCAATTTATACGAATTCGATTCGATTTTTCATTCAGCTTATTATGCCATCTCATTTTCAGAGGTGCAACTGCGTCTTATGGTACTCGAGCTGTCCGAAGAGTGGCAAGAAGCAATCGATGTCCTCGAGGGACCTATGATCAGTTCGTTTTTTTATGTTGCGAATTTAGGAAATCTTTCCAATCATGATTTAATTGCATTTTTAAATTGTGTTATAACTGTGTTAGATTTGACATTATTCTACTATTTACAATACGAATCAATCTGTATGTTTGATATTGTGTGTCATTCTATACATCATGTATGGTATGCTTATATTATGTATTGTGTATTCATCACATGTAATTTCAATTATATTGCAGCCCAGTCCCGACTGGACAAGAGTATGTGGGACCGTAACTACCGTATCCTTGAGTTGTACCAGAAGCTCAATAAACACGAGATGGTTGTGGAGAGATGTGTGACTCAGTTGATGAACAGGTTTGTATTTTCCAAATATTCGTAGCTTTTGACGCTTTTGTTTGATTGATTAGAATAATTGATCTTGATCAAACTAATATTTTAGTCGCGATGACTGGCGTCTGTGGTCGCTCATGTTCACCTCCGCATTCCAGCTGCTCAGCGACAATCCCAATGGAAAATCTGAGTTGGTGTTTTTTTCTCATGTTCAACATGCACGGTATCTTTATTCTGTCTGCCGGCGGCTCTTCAATCCAAACGTTTTTTCTACCCAACCCGTTAAGTCAACATCACACACCTGGCATGGTAACAATATCTAGCTCATCTAAAATCATCTTCTAGGTTATGTATCGAACTCAGTCAAGAACGCTCGTTCAGCTGGTTGGCACTTTTGTACACTAGTTTGATTGTATTGCAGCCTTATCCGCCAAATCACGGACTGCATCCTGATGTGTGTGATCCCAGTACCCGGTGAGCCTGTGGTCCGTGGTCCGCACCTCGCCCGTCTTCGTTGGATCTCGGGTCTGCTCGAACACGATTTCGTAATTCGAGCTGATCTAGGTTCGTACAAAATAGGTGAGTGTGTGCACACGGTTATGTTGCCTTAATATTCATGTTTTATTAACTTTGATCAATTTTGAAACTTGCTAGTTTCTCGCGGTGAATGCATCCCTGAACAGCTTTTTAACGTTTTTAGTGTTTGGAATAACAGAAAATGCGAGTTTGATTCAGGTATGCAGCCACATAAAATATTTATACTTTTTTCTTGATGTTCGGCAGCGCTGATACAGCTGATTTATTGTGACCGTGTGTGCTCTTGCATTGTCCTTGCACGCATGCGAAACAATATGCCCAGTTTTATAGTTGCTTTTTACTGATCAATTTCGAAATTTCTATAAAATAAAATAGTTCATTGCCGCAAAGTTGTTGGAACACTGGTGCCAAAGTTTTCAATGATGTTATATACAGGGTGGCTCAAAAAAAAGGTTGCGCGTTTGAGGAACTACTGTGAAAGTTCTAGAAAAGCTGCATGACAGCGATAAAGCGCATTCGAAAGAGTATGTGTTTGCCTACAAAATTATTTGTGACTTGAGTTTCTTTTAATCTTTTTCTGATTTTACAAGTCAATTTAAGAAAAATCATAATTTTCGCCTAAATTTTGTTGAATGCTTGATGAAAACATGTTTAATAACTGAAGGAATTGCATATAAACGCAAAAACACAACCATCATATCTGAACCAAAAAACTTTCAAGCACTATAGTGATATTTAATGTTAATTAGGCTCTCAAATATTTTAAAGGGATACAGACTACAAAAAGCAACCATGATGGTTTAGTTTCATTGAAACGGTCTTTCGGTTACAAATAAAACGTTGAAGTGGAGCTAATAAACGAAAAACAATGTTTCTTTACCATTAAAAGCCCAATAACGTTATTAAAACCGACAATCGTGCAAGCAGTGAGCAAAACAGAGCCCACAAGCACGATCTGACTCTATTCACGTGTGCATGACCCGTTGGGCGCGCTTTTTAAATAAAGATATGCCGCTGCTGCTGTAAACTTCTAAACCTGATCATATAACATCATTTTGTAGACAAAAACATGCCCAATCGAATGCGCTATACCGCAATCCCACAGCTTGTCTACAACTTTCACAATAACTGCTCAAACGCGCAACCTTTTTTTTGAGCCACCCTGTATGTGCGCAGGGACAATGCAAGGCCACACACGGTATTAATAAACCAGCCATATATCCTTATATCGGCAGCTAGTGGTTACACGGTCGGCTTGCTTATACGAATTGTGAAAACGAGTCGTTGTCGCCGTTCCATTTGTAAGATACATACTGTACATCGTCAAGTGGAAAAAGATTTGACAGAAACCCATCCAATTTTGCAATGCCATAAAATTTCATTCCTGTGTGTGGTGACGCCGATTTCAGTGTTGTTTATTTGCATATGTGTGGTGCAGGGTTGGATAAAAAATGAACCCTTTTTACTTTTTTCAATTCGTCCAACCCTAAAAACCGGCTACCCAACCAAAACTAATCTAATATGTGCTCGCAGTGTTTGTGTTTGTTGTTTTGCGATTAGCTTAGCTCAGCCTTTTTATTCGGTTTAACTAATCAATCGAACCTTGGTGAGAAACTCGTCGAAAATGTTAGTATGGAAAAATGTCTTTTTCTGATTAGATTTGTAATTCTGAACTTGACGTAATGTGACATGAATTCAATCTCAAAATAAGTTTTTTTGTTTATGCGTAGTCAACCTATTTGTATTTCTTCAATATAATTAATGATTGTTCAGGTGAGCCGATGGACCTGCTGTTGGAGTACGTAGAACGATTCAGTGACCGGGCATGCTGCTGCTCAGACATAAGACCCTACCTCTGTCTGCTTGGAGAACAGCAACAAGCCGAGGTTACATAAAAAAAGTTTTGCATTTTATATATTTTTTTGGCAAAAATAAAACAGTAATACTGTGGGAAAGGCCTATATTTGAAGTATTTGACGTTGGCTATTGAGCCGTATAGATTGGCTCATTGGGTACGGCATGCCCTGATCCAACGCATTGAACGTCAAACAACGGGGGCGTCGCATTGTGTTGCAGTTATTTTCAACCTTTTAACTGTATATTTCAGTTTCTGACGCAGCTGGGCGCATCGCAGTCTACAAAACAACCCCTAAAATCGGAGCACATCGGGGCCATCAATGCCTGGATGTGCAATCAACAGCTCACCAGTTGCCTCAACGGACTCTCCAGTAAAACCAGCGCCGAGAAGGTGGAGTTGGCTGCGGAGGCTATGAAACATTATCTGCATAATTTACATTTCGGTTAGTAGGAAATAGTTGAGAGTATCAATGAAAAGTCTGTGTTCGGTGATAGTGATCACTAACGAACGAAACGAAATTTTTGAGTTTCGTTTCGATTGATTCGAAACGAAAATTCCGTGTTTCCTTTCGTTAGCTACCGAAACGAAGAAAGTTTCGTTAAGGGTTTCGATAAGGTTTAATAAACTATTTTATTCTTACAACCGAACCTCCATAGACACATGAGACGTATAGCTCACGTTTCATAGACACTTCCATTATATAAAACATTAGTCGGTGAGTCAGCGAGTGAGTGAGTGAGTGAGTGTGAGTGAGTGAGTGAGTGAGTAAGTGAGTGAGTAAGTGAGTGAGTGAGTGAGTGAGTAAGTGAGTAAGTGAGTGAGTGAGTGAGTTAGTGAGTGAGTGAGTAAGTGAGTGAGTGAGTGAGTTAGTGAGTGAGTGAGTGAGTGAGTGAGTGAGTGAGTAAGTGAGTGAGTGAGTGAGTGAGTGAGTGAGTGAGTGAGTGAGTGAGTAAGTGTAAGTGAGTGAGTAAGTGAGTAAGTGAGTGAGTAAGTGAGTGAGTGAGTAAGTGAGTGAGTAAGTGAATGGTCAGATAGAGGTTGTTCACAGTTACTGAAAACCCACAAATCGAATCGAAACTCTTATCGAAATTTTTCGTTTCGTTAGCAATCGAAACGAAACTTATGGAATTTCGTTTCGAGAATATCGAAACGAAGTAACATATTTCGGGAGGAAGGTTCGTTTCGGAAGTTTCGATAAGGTTCGTTTCGTTAGTGATCACTATTCGGTGAGAATCAAAATAAAGTTTTGTTCATTATTCAGAGAAAACGGCAAACTCCTCCGATTTCTTACCCGCCGACTCGTTCCTGTTCTTGGCTTCTCAGATGTTATGGGACGTTTACTCCGAATCAGGTTGGTTAACATAACATAATGATATGATTGGACCTGGTCAATTATATGACTGTTGGGATATTTCAGGTGACATCTCCGTACTCCACGAAATGGCCGTTTTGTTAGAGTGTGCGCTCAAGAAAAGCCCTTGCAATCACCAGTTCGCCGTCATTCTTGTCAAAATATACGTCATTCTTGGTGAGTATTTTCATGAATATCAGGATCGAGAAAATTTCAAAAAAAACAATAAGTCAATATAAGTGTTACAGGTTTTTCCTTACCCTGGCAGATTGAGCGTTTCAATTATGAGTAATGAATATAAGAATTACTGTATAGTTGTGTGAAATTACAGGGGCGTCGGAACGAGCACTCGAACTGTGCACGGATCCACTCGGTATCAAGAATGTACAGCTCGATTCCCTAGGGTTCGTTCGTTAGCCATATCAATCATGTTTGTACTCATAAGATGTTTGAAGCACTCGTTGTATCATCTGTATTTGTATACTATATTGAGTATATTATTGGTGCAGGTACCTGGTGTTCGATGCTTTCCGTCCTTTCGGCAGCTTCGAAACTGCCATCACTGAGACCAGCAAAGTCAGTGCCTACTTCACGCACACTGGACGCGATGTTGGTTCCTTTATCTGCGTATCAATTTATTGACTTACTCATTCACTCACTCGATCACTCACTCCATCACTCACTCCATCACTCACTCACTTCATCTCTCACTCACTCACTCACATACAGTCTTGTAGTGAGGATGGTGCTTCAGGTAGTCGATGGCCTAGTCACATCATACTACCGTGGTGCCTTCGTGCAGATCCCAGATCTGTTGTCTTACCACGATACATGTTTACTATCCATGCATCGGGTCGGGGCACAGATTCTCAGACCCTTTCTCAATATCATCACCCTCTGTCCAACGTTAGTGTTATTCTTTACTTTCTATCATTAATATCTATTACGTCATTTAAAAAATATCTGATTTGGATTGTTGTTTCAGTCATGCCTCCTCTGTTCCACTCATCCGTGCAGTGACCAGTTCACGTTAGTAACTCTTCTTCGATCAATGCAAAACATCCTTTACAGTTTCCATGTAGTTTATTGAACTGTTTATGAACATAGTTAACCTTGTGAGTTGTTTGCAGAATTCAACGTGCAGGTCGATTTCAAGGGTGAGCTAATCAGCGTGCAACCGATTCCTTCCGGTCGAATCGAGTGGAACAAACTCAAGGACAACCGTGACTTTGGCATCCTGCCTGACTGGGAACCGGGTGCCGATGAGCGACTCACCCAACGATCAAAGGCTTCATTCCAAGAAATGGTTTGCCATTCGTTATATTACAACAATAACAGTTCTTTAAATGGAGATATATTGTTTTTGTAGTTTATGATAATAGATAGAAAGGTTCATCCAGATAGAGTTCAGAAGCTAAAAGGATAGGTTTTATTGTATTCAGATTGACATAATCCGGTACCACTACCTGATCATCAAGATCCTGGCCGTGATCGCTGGCACGGTCAACCAGTCGTTGGATGCCCGACGATCCGATCTGCGAGCGCTGCGGATCCAGTTGAAGGCACATCACAAACACTGCCAACAACAGTACGCACATCCAAATGCTGTGAGTGGGATTCAGTCTTTAGTAAGACTATCAGACAATTTTGATTGATTACTTGCTGTTTGCTATATTGAAATATTGCTATAGTCGTTATTTTTTTTGGCTCATTTCGTGCGTGGCCAAACAATTTACATCTAATGGTTCACTCTATATTCCTCAGATTTAGTAATAAAGCGTAAAATTTGATACAAAATCGGCAAACGAACGTGTCTTTCCTCGCACAAGATAGGTCAAAAATGAATTAATCGACATTAAACGCACACTTTATTTTTAGTTGCGAATGCAAGATTCGGCGTGCGTGCAGTGGTCACTATACATTGCCGGTGGCTACTTTGACATGATCGACTGCATGATCGATTGTGCCTATTTCCTCATGTGCCAGGGCTCATCCGAGTCATCGGGTGCCAGTACGTGCAAGTCGGATGCCTGGTCGTCCAGGGATGTGGCGCCTGATTCAGGTCATGTGTCCAGTGCCACGCCCAGCAGTACCTCATTCAGCAGGTTAATTATATCAATGATACAATCGACGAATGCTCTTTCAGATTCATACAGAACAGAAGTAATGTATGCAGAAATGAGTGTAATGTGATGATAACTAACTGTTTGATATGACAAAGTTGCTCTCATAATACCAGTTATGTTTATCTATTACACTTTATAGCGATGGTGGTGCATCCGACGGTGACACGGCATCGGTGCTGTCCCTCTCCGAGTTGTCACTCGGTCACCGATCGATGCAGTCGTCGTCCGTGTCCAACAGCGATCGCAGTCGCTCAACGTCGATGCGAGAACAATCGCCCGATCGACTCAACGCCCTGCCCACCGCCGATGATCTGCAGGCCATCGTCAGACGTTGGTTGCTTTGCTTGGTTAATTGCTTCTGAGATCGGGTAATGTACCATTTTTTATAAAACGGCATCATTGTAATTGAGCATACTCTAAGAGCTTCACCAAGTCGTGTATCTCATGTTTTGTTCATTTTGTAGATTGTATTGAGTAATGGATGTGTTTGCAGGCATTCTATCCAACCACCAGATCCAATGTGGCCAGTCAAATGGTCATGTACTTCGGTCACCCAACAACTCGGCGTCGTCACCATCCAACACTAATCAGTTGGCGGCCGGCCAGTTTCCACACCTGCAAATGTGTCATATCAGCTATCTAATTCAGGTGCATCATCGTTCTTTATTATTATTTCGTAAGCTGGTGTTTGAATAAGTTGCAATCAAATATAACTGGCAATTAATTGTATTCTAGTCGGTGGGTGTGGTGCTGTTCATCTCGTCGTTGATTCGTCAGTGCACCGCCTCTTCCAATCAGTCAACGTCGGCACTCGTACTACCGCCAGATGCCCTCAAGAAGAAAGAAAAAGAGTCGACCCCGTCAGATTCTGGATCGTCCGTCAAATCGTCCAAGTCTAAACGTGGCAAGAAAGCGCACGGCTCATCGACGACGGCGACCACCTTGACGGGCACCGAGTCGGCAGCTGGCAACAAGTCGCCTGTCAATCTGTACTGCTGTCCCACTTTACTCGTTAGTATCTAATAGGCAGTTCAAAATCTTTTAATGCGTTTACTACTTCAAACTTCATGTGTTTGTTGGATGTCTCATCTATTTAGTTAGTTTAATGTGGACCTAAATATACTCTGTTTAGTTAATAAGTGTTAGTTGCTTGATTTCTTCAAACTTCATATGCTTGAAGAGTTTTCATACGCTTGTTTCAATTCCTATCCTTTAATTTTAAAATGTGACACAAATACACTGTTTAGTGTATTTACTGGTATTTAATATGCAGGATCAAATGGCGGAACTATCAGCTGTGCTGTGTCAGGTGCCATTCACGTTAGAGCGGTTGCTGTCCGACGTCACAATTATGCTCGAAGACGCCCCACTCAAAATGAACAAAACTTGCCTGTTGCCGCTCGTCCTGCCGTTTGATGAAGCCGTTAGTTTTTTTCTTTCTTTTCCTGTTTTGATCAATACTTTTTGCAATTGACTTTGGGATTAGTGAATAGGCATTTTGCGAAATTCAACTGTTCAATATCAAATCATAATTGCTCGAATTTCAGAACGTGATGAAGGATGTGATCGGAGGTATTGACGACGAGGTGTCTGGCTGGCTTAGATCGTCTTATACAAAGTCATTGGATCAGATGCGATCTGCCATTGGCACCCAGAAGGAACTGGCCGATTCTTTGACCAAATCATAATAAAAATGTGTTTGCCAAACTGAAATGAATTGATGGCTAACTATCCACCATAAGCTCAGTTGGTGGTGTTGGCAAGATCATTCAATCTGATTAAGATCTGCTCTCTCAACTGGATTAACGTTGTCTAGTTTATGTCACTTGTCTTCATCATTGATCAACTTTGCCGCTCGAAATCTTAGCCGGTATTTTGAAATAGGTTCTGATATATTACAGCTTTTTTATGCCAACGTATTATCAGTTTATAAGAATTTGTTCTTGACTCATATTCGCTGTCACTGCCCTTATATACTTTGCTCACTGCGCGTTTGCTCATGGCGACCGCGCTGAATTGTTTGAGAGTTAAGTACCAGACCTGGTTATGGATTTTTTATGAAGGCTGAAATGTTTGACATACGTAGGTTAACTGTATAAAAAAAGATGAATGTAACGACAAACATACTCCAGAAAATGTCGCTCGTATACATCTCAATATGGCTGGTCAGCCCTGAAGGTATAACTAGTAGTCACATTTTAACACAACAAAACACAATGCTCAAAATGTCAGCAAGTCGATTCTAGAATGCATGTCATCTGAATCGCGTATATATCCCGATTTGCTTATACAATCATATTATTTTTTTAATATTGGTGTAATTACACGCAAGTGCTTTGTGGTCGATAATTGTGACTGATTCGATTGTCACTTCAACTCTTATTTAAGATTATATGTTGTGGTGTTCATTATTGCAGATATATATACAATTATATACGTTTATTGTGAAATTTACGGTGTCTTGTCACTTTAGTCAAATTTAGTATTGAATAGTCAATATCGGTTTTTATTTACGCATATGCGGTAGTAATACTGAACCAAACCATTTCGCGTGAATCATTTGTGAACCCCGGTATCTTGTGAGAACGGTGGAGAAACATAATATTATGGTAGTTTATGTAGAATATGGTGTTTTAAAAGTCGTGTCTAATGACTATCGAACTGTCATTGACCTTCGACCTACATATTTTAGTGATTATCATTTTTATTTAGGATCTTTCGAAAAAAATATGAGTTTGGTCTCTTTTTTATTATCAACTTTAAACCGCATTTTATAGAAAATCTATTCGTGTCTTTTGCCACATCTGCCTATTATGTCTGTGTTTGATAATAGTCAAACGTGTTCTCATTAACCTTTGTTCTTGGTTATGTGTTATTGTGATACGTTTCTAATGAAAAATAGATTATGGAGTTTCCCTTCAATGATGGATTTATCACCATCTGAATCTGAAATAAAGGACTTAACGTCAAAGTAATAAGTCGAATCATGGTTTATAAGATATTTGAGTGACTGTTTGTTGTGCATATGCTTGTCAGTTTAAAACTAACATGAGATTGTGATTGCAATAAGCTCAATAATCGTTTGGTACAATGAAACCAGGTACATCCAACATACCGTCGGATCGGATCAGAGGTTCATTAAATAATTGGATGATCGTTCATGTGTATATGGAATGATTGGATCAATGTGTTATCTCAGCTGAGTAATCAGTGCTGTCGTTTGGTGATTGAAAACTATAAAAATGTGAGCACATATGCTCAAATAAACGTGTATCAAACGTGAGAAAGTGTACCTTAAAAAGGAGAGGCTGCTATTTCATGAGCCATGTCTAAAAATGTGTGAAAATCCAACAATGTTTGGAGGTGAGCAGTGAAAAACGTGCCTATAAATCTGAATCATAAAATAGATGAGTCAATGTAACATTTATGGTCATATTATATTACACACAACACAATGTTTCTTTTATTGAAAGTTGATTGTTGGAATAAATGGACTACAAAGGTATGAATTTGTACAGGTGTTGAATGGTTGATTAGTGCGTATTGAAGAATCGTCGATGACAGTTGCGTGCTGTGGCCAGTAACGTAAACTCGGGACTCTTGCTGGCGGGCAGCAGCGGCTTGCATGTCTCGTTTTCGGCCGTCGTCGTATTCATCGTACTCATCACGTTGCCTGTACAACCTGCAATATGGTCATTAATTACCTTTGTCATGTATGTATACTCATGCTTTTGTATGTCCTGGGCCTGGACTAATGGAATGAAATATTAAGATTCACGCAGCATGGATAGACATTTTAGTTACTATTAGCTAAAGATGTAAATACTCAATGTAACAATAGTTACAGTTATGTATATACGACATATATCTACGACTCGTATATGTTATGAATGCTCATCCAACCTCGACTGAGATCTCTGGAGCAGCTGCGGAACGACGACTTGCTGCCACGGCCTGATTCAACTGAAAACTCATTGAATCTAGCAACATGTGATGTTCATTCTGATTGCATCATATACTACATAGTTAAGTCTTATCTAAGTGGTCTGTAGACACCACATGTTAAGCCGGGCAATTGAGCCATTAAATCAGCCTGCGATGAGTACGTATAAATCAAGGAAAGAAACCTTTGAACTTGGTGGATCCGAATCGGGTCATGGCAAACGATCCGACAGTGTGGGCGTAGCCATTGAGTGGCTGCAGCACAAACCGAGCCGTGTCCGGGCGTGAGTGCCGCACAACATGAAATACGTACATATTAATCAGTGACATGTGTTATGATTTCTTGAAGCATGAAATAATAATTTTCCTCAACAATAGTCAAGATAACAGTATTCATCATTTACTTATGTTCTGAGAACAACCAACCAACTCCGGTCTGTTGATGGTCTCAACTGGTCGATGAACATACTTGGTCGGTGAACAGTGTACAGCACTGAAACTTGTTTCAACCTACTCATCTTCTTACTCAATCGCTTAGTCACTTACTCACTCACTCACTCACCTGCGATAGTGCGTATTCAGGGACGAACTGCGACCAATCTGGTATGACACGCACCCATGTGATACCCATACAATCATCTCGGTTGGCATATACGCAAGTACCTGTATTACAAATACTTCAATTATCTCTTTTTCTTTTATTGGTGTCTTGAGACTTTGAAACACCATAATATTTTTTAAACTTTTTACTTCCATTCATTATATTCAACTCTCACACGGTAAAATACTGGGTAGTATTTATAGTAAATACGCCAACCTCATCAGCATCAAGCCAAACTGATTTGGCAGCCAACGGCACCAACGGGTCGCAGTCGTTCAGCACATTCACATAGACAGACAGTTTGATGTTGTCTGAAATTACATGGTTATCAGCGTCTGTCTGTCTGTTTCTGTGGGTCTGCCTGTCTATCTGTCTGCCTGTCTATCTGTCTGCCTGTCTATCTGTCTGCCTGTCTATCTGTCTTCTGCCTGTCTATCTGTCTGCCTGTCTGTCAGGCAGCCAGTGAGTCAGTCAATCTATGTCACACCGTTTTCCACCGAGTATCCATGTCCCTGTAGTTTGTCAAGCAGTCGATTGGCCAGTGCTTCGGCAAACAAATCTACTTTGCGGCGCGGAATCTTATTGTACAGAAAGGAACAGATCAAGGTGACACATTCCTTGACCTCTGTGTACATGTGCTCGGGTGCTGGGCTCGGTTCTGAACAAATGAGTGAGTGAGTGAGTGAGTGAGTAAGTGAGTGAGTGAGTGACTGAGTGAGTGAGTGATTGAGTGAGTGAGTGAGTGAGTGAGTGAGTGAGTGAGTGAGTGAGTGAGTGAGTGAGTGAGTGAGTGAGTGAGTGAGTGAGTGAGTGAGTGAGTGAGTGAGTGAGTGAGTGAGTGAGTGAGTGAGTGAGTGAGTGAGTGAGTGAGTGAGTGAGTGAGTGAGTGAGTGAGTGAGTGCAGTGAAATAAAATGTTTAACCGAATTTACTGCTGGTAATACTCTGCAACGCAGCATCTGTATATATCTGTGAGAGTTTGGGCATCTTGATCAAGTAAAGTACGTTTTTGGTGGTTGGATAACAAAAGTCAGAAATAATTTTTCAATTAGCTGTTTAGTTTTTGTGATGTTTTTAACCAGTGCTATATTATACAGTTGAGGTGGTGTTTATTTAATTGTTGCCAGCAACTCACACCCAGGGGTGATGATGAGTAGAAAACGGATACAAAAAGTGATGTGTACAAACCAAGTAAACTCACTCGCTTTTATAGCTTCATATACACAGAATGTGAGAGCTTCATCAAAAGGTGAGTTCAAATTTAAGTTCTGCTTGAAAAACCAACATAAAAAGAGAATGGACCGTTGCAGCAATTTAATGACTACGTGTATACATGCATTTTTGTATTTTAATCACTCGAAGCACATTGTTTATATGTCCCTAACGGAGTATGTATCTAAATATACTTAAATTATGTGACTCACAAATCAAAATGGTTCGTACTCAAGTCTGTCGAGATTCAGTTGTTTTATGGCTTCGGATTGATCGAGGTGTTCGGCAGGTGTGAACACTCCGATGGTTGTGATAAGCAGAGATCGTACACTTGGTGGTATGTGAGATGCCAGCCAATCGCCTTGAATCAATCACTATCTCATTGATTCATACATTATCGAACTTGGCCACTCATCCACTCATTTGCTCATTAATAGTCGACTCAATCACTCTTTTGCTCAATAATAGTCGACTCATCCACTCATTTGCTCACTAATATGCGACTCATTTCCTTTTTTGTTCAATAATAGACGACTCAATCATTCACTTTCTATATAATAGTCGACTTATTCCCTCATTCGCTAACTAATAAAGTTGACTAATTCAGTTATGTTCTCACTAATATTCTCCTCATTCACTCGCTCACCAAGTAATCGATCGTTACTACTCGGCTCAAAACAACATCTTTGCAGAGATAACAAACGCAGACACGGCAGTTTACTCAGCAAATCTTTGAGCCAATCCCGTTGTATGGTCATTTCGGCGAGATACAGTAGCTGAAGTATCAAGGTGCCTTTTTGGTTTTTACTAATCCGAATTTTTACTAATCAAATAAATGTTCCCAGCAACAATTTACCATAACCGATCAAACCTACCGTGATCGTAATACAGGGTCGATGTATTAATCTTGATGGTTCCATCGGAATCAGCATTCTGTCTCGCAAATCGTTCATTTCAACAGTCCACTGTTGTGTAGCACCAAAGCTGTAATCGTGTTGGACGAGAACTTGTAGCTCCAGAGGTTGTTCACGGTCACACCAGTCGATCAGCTTTTCTGTCAACGTAGACAGGCAGTCCAAATGTGGAATAAATTTGAAAACTAAAGTGTAAAATTAATTTTACAGTGAATAAATATGAAGTATGAAAGTGCAGCACCAACGACATTGAACGTATGGGAGTCGTCGGAAGTACAGGGTGAGTTTTTTACAGCCCGCCACCGGTGATCTGTTCAGTAGACGACCACTGCGCAGTAAGTTCTCGAATATGAAATAATTAAAAAATTTTTTAGCTTCTAAAGTAGAAATAACAAGTGTTCACAAAACTGTGACTAAAAATTCTGTATACGAAACGTTATGCTATTTTCATAGCATGTTTACAATAACAATATCCCGGACTATGATTTATGTTTTATGAGATTCATATGAATTTTTTTCTGTAATTACTCTACATATTTCCCCATTTTATACTCACAAAAAAAGGAAATGACGTGACCGGCGTCATTTGAATGAAACTATTGTTGGTTTTGCTCACCGAATACAGTCCATGACCGAGTATATAATCCAGTTCATACGCAGCACGTGCCCGGCACATCTATTTACAAACGATACTGACCCAAACCAGCGATCTGGTGGACAGTCGTCGATGTTGATGAATTCAGTTGTTATAGATGCTACTGTGGCTTTTGTTGTTATTTTCGTTGTTGTTAATGCTGTAGAGGATGGTGCTCCCTTTGTAGATAGGGTTGTTGTTTTGGATGGTGTTGCTGGTCTTGTATTTTCCCGATTCTCTATGTGAGTCAGATCATCGACATTTTCTGAATCTGATGCCAAATTCAGCCGAATAAGATGCTTCCAGCTGGACGGCAGACCGACGATATGATTTAGTCTTTTACATGTCCACGAAACATGCAGTTTGTCACGAACACTTGGCACACGTCCAATGATCTCTACCCAGATGTCATCTGGTAAGTCTGATTCCGACATATTGTCGCTGTTATTGCTGTTGTTGTTATTGTTGTTGTTGTTATTGTCGCTGTTATTGTTGTTGTTTCTGTTGGTGTTTTTTGACGAGCAAACATACAAAAACATTAAAATTTCACAATTACTGTTTGTCACGACTGCGTGATATTGATTTAACGTACCTACCCACATTGAGTATGTAGGTTCATGCGCTATGCTTTATATACTGTATCTATGTTCATGTTTGCGTGCATGCATGCCAGGCTGACGGACAGACAGAACTGAAGACTTGAAAAGTAATTCAGACAAACATATTTCAACGTATTTCAATCACCATACAGATATAAAACCAGCCCCAAAGACACTTACATATATATACTAATCAACTAATCATCATTACAGACATGCTTTATTCTGTGAATGTAATAATATATATGTAATAAATATAAAAGTGTAAATATAGTGAATGAGCAGTGAACTGATGTATGTGAACAAGAATTAAGCTCGAGTT
>OZ038442.1:16400728-16420728 GCA_964036265.1 Daptonema setosum | reverse complement strand
CCACTTGATCACTCGAGATTCCAATTCTGTTCCCACTTTTCTCATCGTCATGTACTGTTTTATGGCGTCCATCTTGTTTTGAAATTCTGTTCGTGCGGCGCTCATATTTGATATCATGCTGCAATCCAAATCATTCCCTTACTGCTCGCTTACTACCCAATAACTCAATCACTCACTCATTCACTCACTCATTCACTAAATCATTCACTCACTCATTCACTCACTCGTTCGCTTACTCAACCGCTGACTCATTCACTCACTGACCTGCCGACGTTACCGACAATGGTAGCGAAAATTAAGACACCACAAAGAAAGTCAATTGTGACAAAGATGTACTCCCAATCAGTTTCAGGTGCCGGCGTTTCACCGATTGTGGTTAGGGTGAGCGTAGACCAGTAGAAACTGTAGATGTAGCGACGAGCCAGTGAGTCATCGATATCGCTGTAAACATATACTGTATGTATGTATGTACATCGGTAACTTAATGTTCATTAGTTCACTAGTCCATGTACGTTCACTAGTACATACTCGAGTACTGAACTCACTCACTCACTCACTCACTCGCTCACTCACTCACTCATTCACTCTTACTTACCGTTTTAGACTCTGCTCATTTTTGATGCCGTACACCCATTTATCTGAGTGCAGTCCAATAATTTTACTGATGGCAAAATAAATGCACGCATTTAGGTGAATGATTATCACAATGTAGCAGATAACGCAAAATACTCTGAAATGATGAACTTGCAATAAATACTCACTCACTCACCACTCACTCACTCACTCACTCACTCACTCACTCACTCACTCACTCACTCACTCACTCACTCACTCACTCACTCACTCACTCACTCACTCACTCACTCACTCACTCACTCACTCACTCACTCACTCACTCACTCACTCACTCACTCACTCACTCACTCACTCACTCACTCACTCACTCACTCACTCACTCACTCACTCACTCACTCACTCACTCACTCACTCACTCACTCACTCACTCACTCACTCACTCACTCACTCACTCACTCACTCACTCACTCACTCACTCACTCACTCACTCACTCACTCACTCACTCACTCACTCACTCACTCACTCACTCACTCACTCACTCACTCACTCACTCACTCACTCACTCACTCACTCACTCACTCACTCACTCACTCACTCACTCACTCACTCACTCACTCACTCACTCACTCACTCACTCACTCACTCACATACTCACTCACTCACCTGAATGCATTCGGGTAGGCACTTCGCGTCTCAGTTCTGTCAACAAACTCGTCCGCTCTGGGTAGCCTGCAAAGGTGAGGCAATTAATTAGGTTCTGGCCTGGCAGAGAACTACTTGGCTGAGATTTTTATTTAATGGTAGATAGTACTGTAAATCAACTCACCTGAGCAGTCGATTTATGCGGAACATGGGTCGTTGATGGAAGAACTGGAAGACGTACATGAAGTCAGTTGGAAATACACTGGCCACATCTACACGGAATTGGATTGATTTGAAGTAGGCTCGGGCCAAACGCTTCCAGTCCGTGACAAGTAGACCCTGCTCGAGAAACCCTAAAACAATGCCAGAGTGTTTACTGAGGAATGATTGACTGACTGACTGACTGACTGACTGACTGACTGACTGACTGACTGACTGACTGACTGACAGACTGACAAACGGATTGGGTGACTGACTCTAGAAAGTTGTTTATAGATACATGAATTCCTAAAGTACTACAATTGGGAACGTCTTGCCAACCTGTTTTCATCTTCGCCACCATGTCCAGCAGATATATAAAATCGCACAGATAGTCGAAAGTGGCCCAGACCCACACGTTGGAGCTGGTCTGTAAACAAATACATAAACACGAATCAGCATATAATAAATAAGGTGTTCAAGAAGTCTTTACAATCATACAGTATGATGCAGTACAATATGGGTTTCGACTTTCGATGAATATTTAAAAAGCTTTACCCATTGTTCCTGCAAGGCTCCGTTATCATCAAAAGTTTACAATGCATAACTAACTTTTAACTTAAAAGTTGGTTTCAAAAACTTTGAATAAAATAGGTTGAACCTGTAGTTCATCGAACACAGTCCTCATGATGATGACTACAAGGTTGTAAACGACTGCCAATGTTACCACCCCTGTCCACCAGTAGTACTGCTCGCTGCCCGGGTCAACCACGTAGTCTCGTATCCGACTTAATTACAACTTTCATTTGTACTTTGTTGTAATCAAACCAATAAAATATAGTTATAGTTCTGTCTGATTAATGATACTTCTAAGTTGTAAAATATTGACTTCGAGACTTATATTAAAGAGGTGTCGTTATAAACAACGGTAAACAATCTGATTTGGCTGGGCTTGACTGCAATTCAATAAAAATGTCGGTGACGCACCGAGGTGCATTGTGAATGGATAGAATACTACCGTAAGATTACACATTCACTTTACACTGCGGGACGTGCAACGATGCCTCAGCAAGGCGGAGTCAAGTGAGCACGAGGATGCCATACTTAAGAGCGCCCTAACGGCCTGTCTAACCAGTGTGCCTACCGATGTAAACAATAAAGTAAAACCTTATGGAATTATTGAGGCCTTTATACAGGGTGGCCCAAAAAAACTAGCACGACTTTGAGGCTGTCTATAAAAGAACACAGTGGAGATTACAAAAAAATACGAATGCCAGTGAATTCGCCATGTCTTCAGCTACTTATTTACGTAAAAGCAACGGACAACTCACATCGCATGCCGCGTAGCTGGAAAATAACCAAAACACGCGCGAAATTCAAATCTGAACCATCCTGCTGCATGCCCAGCGCCAGCACACGCGTCAGTTGAGCTTGCTGCATTATAACATAGCGCGTGTGTTATACTGCATGCAGCATACATAACGAGCCTGCCTTAATTTAGGCTTTAATTTTTTTATTAACTTGCATTGAAGTATAACGGTTCTCTTTGTAAGCTTTACTTTACACGTTCCACGCAGAAATGCCGCTGTCAGTCAATGAAAAGGCTGTTATTTCTCACAAAGGAGGGTGGAGGGCAGATTGAACATATCTTCAATTGATCCACTTTGATATCATTTGTGGTTTTGTCATGTTTACAATTTAACTGATATCAGCGACACCTCTGTTTGAATTTTCGCGGTTCATTATGTGCGATAAAGTGAAATTTACGGGCAAAAATATGGGAAAAATCGTGTTTTTCGGTAATTTGTGCATATTTTTTTTCACAGTTTGCCAAAAAAAAGTAATATTTTAATGCAAAGTAGCTGAAGACATGTGCTTTCGAACCAGACATAGAAATCTAGTTTCACCCTGCCACAGCTCGAATTACGTGCCGCCAAAGTCGTGCTAGTTTTTTTGGGCCACCCTGTATGAAGCAACATCATAACACACACTCAACTCAACAGTTATTGTAAGTCAACAAACTCACACTAACACATGGCATCCGCTACCAAATTTTTTCTGAGAACTGTTGGACCGGGAATTCTGGGCAACCAGAACCTGTGACAGCAATCTTTGAGACCAACCAAAAATATCATATCAAAAGCGGAGAAAGATAACCACAAGGCAGAAAGACCTTGATGGTAAACTCAAGACGTCAAGAGAACGTAACACAAAGGAATATCCGTATCCAAAAGTAAGGACGGTATTACCTACATACAAAAATTAAAACACTTATACATAGTGTTATTGAATCACCGTTATTATACAAAAACACGGCTTGATTCAGTCAGACACGGTACATACGTGCATATTTAGTCGGACACGATACATTCGTGTACACAGACACACACAGCACATACATACGTGCATTAAGTGCCTCCTGGACCTTGGAGGGACACATTACACAAATAGTGTAACAATTGGCCATTTTACCAGTGGCACCACTACATTTGCAAGTACGTACATTGCACCCGTAGTGTAATACAAAGCCAACAAAAGAGTGGCAAAAGTGTAAAAGTGCAAGAGCACTAAAACAGACATACCAACATATGGTTGTAGTAATGTCAAACGTCAGTCATAAAAGCCGCATTACGCGGAGAACCAATGCCGTACAAGGCATACTCAACAGGGTAGACGTGGCACACCCGTATGCCGACCCTACGCACCCTCCTGAAGACCAATTAACAGAAGTCATAACAGCCATAGGTCTATTCAGTGGATGGGAAGCCGAGTTAGAATCGGCAATTAATGATCTTGAAAGGTTCGATCAGGAAATGGCCCAATGGGCAGATGCAAGACCTGACCCTGATGAGCGAACAGCCGCAATAAATGAGCATGCCACACACGTAGGCAAAAATGGGGGTTTGAATGAAACAATTGATCGAGCACAAGTAGTGCAGGGCACCGTCAGGGGCCGTATAAAAGAGGCAATCGTGTTCAAAGCCACGATGCAAGATGCACTGGCACAACAGCAACAACAGCAACAGCCACAAGTACAACAACCAGTGCAACAGGGACCGGCAGTAATGCCACAAACTGTCAGGTCAAACGCTCAATTGACACCATTGAAAGGTGAAACATTCGATGGTAAATTAGAGCGATGGATTCCTTTTTGGGAATTTTTTACGTCTGAAGTCGACACACAAAACTTCACAGAAACCGTAAAATTTCGGTATTTGAAAAACTATTTGGAAGGCAAACCACTATTGCTATTAGAAGGATTGTCCGTTACAGCGGCAAACTATGCTGATGCCATAGATCTCCTGAAGAGAGAATATGGAGATAAAGATCGTTTGGTACATCATTTATACACCAAGATTGAGATGTACACCCCACGCAGTGAAAGCCCACAAGATATGTGGCTAATGTTACAATGCGTTGAGGGAATGCTTAGACAACTCAAGTCACTAGGTGAAGACATCGAAAGGTCGGGATGCCGACAGATGCTGAGCACAATATTAGTGCGCAAGATACCCAACCAACTGTTGAGGGATATGACGATGTCACGTGCAGTGGCGGATCGAAACAAAGATTGGTCCCCCACCGAGTTTTGTGACACGTTGAGGGAACTACTCAGAACAAATGAGAGACTGAGCGAACACAGCCAGCACAGTGAGGCAGGCAGCAAATGGCCTCATAAATCCGAACAAAGGCCGAAACACAGTAACGTGTTTTCAGCAGTTCATACATTCAATCGTCATAATATGGCAAACAACGGATATGATTCACGTAACAATAATGTACAAATGAAACGCAACAATGTTTCATGCGCATTCTGTAGTGGAGGACATTATTCGAATACATGCAAAAAATACGCCACATTGAGTGAGCGTCAAAGTGTTTGTCGACAAAACAATTTATGTTTCTTGTGTCTGAAACAACACAAGGGAATGGGCACATGCCAAGTCAGAATGTCACCCTGCTATTATTGCAAAACAAGTTCGCATAACAGTGCACTATGTAGAACAAAATTCGGGAACTTTAACGATAACCGAATGAACATGAGGGGCAACTCAAAACAACAAGGGAATAAACCACTATTCAACCAATTAGCCAAGGTGAACACAATACACAACAGCCACAGAGGGTCTCCTTCACAGAACAGGCAGATCAATCAGGGCCGAACACAGACAGATAGAGGGGCACACGCACAAACCACTGTAAACCAAGTGACCTCTGATCAAATAGAGACAACACAAGAGGTGAAGCATCGTAAAACACGTCTGATGACCGCTGCGGTAACAGTCAGTAACCCCGCAACAAATGATACGGTCAGAGTGAGAACATTTTTGGATCCGGGGAGTGAAATTACGTTTGTATCTGAAGAGCTATCGGATAAACTAAATTTTCAACACAAGGGAACGGTTATACTACCAATCCAGGCTTTCGGACCAGAAAAAATTACTGAAATGGAAACACCATTAGTCGATTTACAATTAAGAAATGCCGACACAAATGAACAATGTGATATTCATGCTCACGTTGTGCCACGAGCATATATAGCACAGTTACAGAACCAGCCGCAACCCACTGAATCGGATTGGCATTACATAAGAAAAATGCCAATCGAAGCATTAGCTGAACAACCGAATGAAATGCAGCTACCGATTGAAATTTTAATCGGAATCGATCACTTTTTTGAACTCTTCGACACTGATTATGTACTACCATCAGGACTGAGTGTATTGAGTTCAAAGTTCGGATTGATAATAGCCGGACAACAGAAGACACAGTCAGAGAAAAACAGTAATAAGGTCAAGGTTCATGAGGTCCACAAAGAGACCACAGTAAATATGGTTACAGATGATAGTGTTGAATGGGGACGATCAATTCAACTGCTGAAAAACGATGAAAAAACAGGTATTGAACAGTTTGATTTATTTCATCATCCATGGCAACTAGATGAGAAGACAATGAGTGATCTGACTATTGAAGGGCAACTAGATGAAGAAGCCATCAAACAATTCGATGAATCAGTTAAAATACTAGAAGATGGTCGAATCGAAGTAGGATGGGGTTTCATTCCTAATCACAAACCATTCAAAACCAATTTTGGACTGGCAAAGGCGAGACTTGCTAGTTTAATAAACAACCTGAATAAAGCACCAGGTACAATGGAAAAATATGCTGAAGCTATGAACAAGTTGCACATGAAAGGCATAATTGAAGATGCACCGTGGGAACCAGATGGTCCAGATAAAATACACTATTTACCACATCACGGGGTGTTCAATCTACAAAAGAAAACTACACCTGTACGACCAGTATTTGATGCGTCAGCCAAAACTGGTAAAGACGATGTCAGTCTCAACGATTGTTTGCTGAAAGGTGCATGCAAACTACCGGAAATACCAGCTATGATGGTATACTTCCGCACCCATAAAACAATATTACTGGCAGATATTGAAGGTGCATTTCACCAAGTTCAACTAAGACCTGAAGATCGCGACTGCGTACGGTTTATATGGTTGAAAGACTGGAAACAGGGAATGAGTGAAGGAAATCTACGAATCATGAGATTTACAAGATTGACGATGGGAATGAAAGAATCACCGTATTTGCTTGAAATGGCAATTAAGGCGGGGCTCACAGCACAGAATAGCCAATTGGGCAACGACGTCAAAGATCGTCTGTATGTGGACAACTTAATGGTAGGCTTCCACGATAACACGACATTGAATGAGTTTTATACAGAAATAAAACAGTTGTTTGCAAACATTAAAATGAACCTACGAGAATTCATTACGAACTCAGAGGATTTCAATTCAAAGCTACCGACAGAAGATGCATTACAATCAGAAGTGATAAAAGTACTCGGAGTGCAGTGGGACATTGAAACTGACACAATCGGATTAAGTATGCCGAAAGTTAAAACCACACCGAATGTGAAACCCAAACATGAGCAGGAAGCACTCACGAAACGTGAAATTATGGTGCAAACAATGAAACAATATGATCCAAACGGATTATTTTTGCCAATTTTGGTACGAGCAAAAATACTGATTCAACGATTATTTCAACTGAACTATGAGTGGGATCAGACTTTGCCGACCGAGATAAATGCACAATGGGAAGAATTGTTACAAGAAATAACACAAGCAAAAAACATTCGCATTCCGCGTTTCATACCACTAAAACTAGAGAGTGAATACAAGTTTCACTGTTTCGTAGATGCGTCGCAACAAGCGTATGCCGCCGCACTATATGTATGTATACAAATGGGTACAAAATACGAAAGTTTCTTACTGTTGGCACGAAACAACCTGGCACCGAGCAACAAAAAGCTCACTATTCCAAGACTAGAGTTGATGGCCGCAGTATTGGGTCACAAACTGATTCAGTATGTACTGGAATCAAATCAACTACATACACAACCAAAAGAAGTACACATGTTCATCGACAGCCAGGTCGTACTAAATTGGATAAGAACAGAAAGCGGGTTGGGAGTATTTGTGGAAAACAGAGTATCGCAACTCAGAAGCGCTAACTACAAATATCACTACATTGAATCTGAAAACAATCCAGCCGACCTAGCAACAAGGTATGCAACGGCTAAAGAATTGACAGACGAAAATCACATTTGGTGGAAAGGACCAGATTATCTGACGAAAGAACAAACAGACTGGCCAATTCACAACATTCCACAGATCGATCAAGAAATGGTGGCAGAGATAGCCAAAGCCAAGGCAAATAAGCCTCAACTTATTCACATGCCGGTTAACGCAGTAGTTTTAAATGAAACACAGGACGAACAAATAATCGATCCATCACGTTTCTCGGACATCTACAAACTACACCGAACAGTAGCTCTGGTATTCCGTTTCATAAAGAAACAAGTTTACAACAAGATAACAGCTGATAAACAGACAAAAATTCAATTTGTGAGTAAACACAGTGAAACAATACAGTCAGACGGACCAATCACGGCCCGTGAAATGCAAATTGCACGTATATGGATGGAATGTCAAACACAACGCATGCAATACAATGAAGAAATTCAGTTGATTAAGAACGGACAGAAAAATCAGTTGATACATTCATTAGGATTGCAGCTAGACGACAATGAACGTTTAGTGTCAGTACATAGACAAATGAATGCTGACAGTCAAGTACCACTAGTACTTATGCCACGAAACATGACGTACACAAATATGTTAATTATGAACACACACGTCACACGTAATCATGCAGGTATTCAAGATACTTTGGCATTTTTACGCCAAAAATACTGGATCACAGCAGGGCGAGCAGCAGTGAGACACGCACTGACCAATTGCGTAACATGCAAACGAAATAGTGGACCAGCTTATCCACTACCGAAAATGCCACCACTACCAGCTGAGCGAGTGAATGAATCACCACCATTTACATACATTGCCGTCGATTATGCAGGTCCAATCATGACTCGTGAAGACGATCATGAAAACGGCAACAAAAGATATGTAGCATTATTTACATGCATGTCAACGCGCGCGGTACATATGGAATTAGTATCGAACGCATCAGCATGGGCTTTCTGCCTAGCGTTAAGGGAAATGATTGCACGCAGAGGAGCACCAAAGAAAATATATTCTGATAATGGTACACAGTTTGTGTTCACAGAAAAAATGTTGAGGGAAAAATGGGTAAATTGGGGCAAAGAAAATGACTTGCTTCAATACTGTGCAGAAAACAACATACAGTGGACTTTTAATGTGCCAAAAAGCAGTTGGAGCTTAGGAGTGGTGGAACGAATGATTGGCATCACAAAAAAGTCACTGAAAGCCGCAATAGGTCGACGCTTACTGAAAACAGAGGAATTACGAGTACTCCTAGTTGAAACAGAAGCAGTTGTCAACTCACGTCCGATTACATACGTGTATGCAGACAGAGACTCTTATACCGTATTACGTCCAATGGATTTCATTATGCCAGGTCGTAAAAATGGCATAGCAACATGGGATGTAGACTTGACAGACCCGGACTATACAGTAGCACCTAACCAACAACAACTGTTAGCTGAACAATGGACAAAAATCCAAAATCAACTTAACAAATTTTGGGAAATGTGGAGTCGAGAATATCTAGTAAGTCTACGAGAATACCAACAGATCGAACATCGTCACGGTCGCCTTCAAACAAACGAAGCACCGAAAGAAGGAGATGTCGTTATTATAAACGAAGAACCATTGCAACGAGGAGCATGGAAAATTGGTAGAATAATAAGACTACTAGAAACAGTATGTGATGAACCACGAGCAGCTGAGTTGCAGCTACCCAATGGTCATCGACTAACAAGACCGATTAACTTACTTCATCCGTTTGAAACCACATCAGAAATTAATCCTGAACAAAAGGATAAAATCATGCCGATGCGCATCAAAGATCCGAACATAGAGGAAAGTGACGAGGAAGACGAGAACGACGATAAAGGTCGCATGAAACGGGCAACAATGACCGTAACGAAAGCACCACGCGTGACAAAAAATATGGGACAAACTGCATTGCTTGGTATCGTAAGCTCAATAACTATTGCCAAGGCACGAGCAAGTGACATTGAGATACGACCCAATGAAGGTGACAATGAAACATGGTATATAAGTTGTCTAATGATCATGATGTTTATAAACATGATTTATTTCATCATTCGATCGAAACGTCAAAAGACTGAACCAAACACAATAAGCCAGTCCGAAACAGAGGACAAAAAGTATTTATTGGCTCAAGAAAAGCCGGTAAAATCCGAAGTGGCAACCCTGAACAAACAAGTCTCACTTCAGTCACACACGACGCCAAAGGAAGCCACTCAAAGTAAAGTGGAACCTGGTCAACAAGCTAAGGGAAAAATCACTCACGGAAAACAAAAGATAGCATGGAAAATAATCGGATTCATTTTCATGACACTAGCAATGACTACAACGACAACCAATGCAGAGGAAAATTGTTCAGTAACAGATGCGCAATTGATGTTCTGGCCAATGAATGGCTGGACCATATGTAAAACCAGATTACGCATAACACTGATTTGTCAAACGCAACGCATGAATAAGCAAGCATTGATAGAATGTTCTATGTTCAAATTTCACGTACAGTGTTCTGAACAGGGGACCACATCAACGCATCATGTCATGACATCAACGTTAAATATCAAGGAAACATGCACTGTTACATGCAAAAATGAAACAAATTACTTTGGAGTTGAAGCAGATGCTCGACTACAGTATGGTTCCTTACAAACTAACATCACGATGGAAGCAATTGAACATGCTTATCAGAACTGGATCATGGCACTGAATCGATTTACACAACGTACTGAACCGGAAGAAGTTGTGAAACAAACACAAGAAACAAACACTGATTCATTAAAACGACAACCAGTGAATCCGGTAATGGACACAACTACACAAACCACAGCTATATATGTCGACACGACTATAAAAAGCATACCAACGACAGAATCACTAGCACTGAAGGAAACAGTCAGCTTGAGTACAACTAGTACAACTAGTACAACTAGTACAACTAGTACAACTAGTACAACTAGTACAACTAGTACAACTAGTACAACTAGTACAACTAGTACAACTAGTACAACTAGTACAACTAGTACCACCAGTACACCTAGTCCAACTAGTATACTCAATACAACATCGCAAACGAACATAAAAGCGATTTCACCACAGTACAATGACAGCCAACAAACAGTACTAGCGTATGAAAGCAATGAAGATTCAGAATACATAAATAGTACAGAAGAACTGATTTCACACACTGATTTACAGTTATGGAAATTACAAAAAGTTTCCGTTGAATACCCAGCGATTCAGTTAACCAACATCAACACAAGTTACCTACGATATGGTCCAATAATCTCAACTGCAAACAGTCACTTTGCAATCAAATTATGGCTCAAACCACTTGTCATCAACGGATTAATGTTATACATAGGAAACATTACAAAAATGACAGATTATATAGCAGTTTATGTACGCGATGGTTACATGTACTTAGGCAGTCAAGCACATGGACAAACACGCGAAATGCAATACGAACAACCACTCACGGTGAACAACTGGCACAAAATCGAAGTACAGCATACAGGCTATGAAACATCAGTGACAATGGATGATGAAGCCTCACAAAGCCTATCTGTACACGATCTTCTCAATCAGCCAGACTTGAAAAACATGTATGTGTATGTTGGAGGGATACCATTTAACACGATAGTTCCATCGTATAAAACGGATCAAAAACCTCAATCATTTCTATCCGTCTTGCAACGCATAATAATCAATGGACACACAGTAAATCACCTATTAGAAGAAGCCAGCTATGCAAAGAATGTAAATATATATGAAGGGAAGCCATGTTTACCCACAACATGTGGACCGAATGGCAAATGTATTGGATACTTGGAAAAGTTCAAATGTATATGCGACATTCCGTATTCAGGATCAACGTGCAACATGACAACAGCCTATCCAGAAGCATATCAACTGAAATATTCTGGCGCCTGTTATATGAACGGAGTGACCAACTACAATGTTGCACAACATACAGTACGTTATGAACTAAAATTCAAAACAAAAGAGGCAAATGGTTTACTAATGTATGAACCACGTGATACAAACAAACATTCAGCATACATGGGAATCGCTATTGAAAACGGTACAATTACAATATCAACTCACGTACAAAATTCCAACGAGCACAAACATTTGGAATCAGTAGTATTCGTGAGTGATGATGACTGGCACACAGTGATTTACATACGCAACAACACAACGAGTTATGTATATATCGACAAAGAACAGCCACTGACAATAAACGAAAGTGCGGATGAGCAGACAATGCACACAGGGGGCATTGTATGCATCGGTGAATACACATATCTACACACAATGCTATCTACAGCATACCACGTTTCATTTAATGGATGTGTCAAAGAAATGACAATCAATGAAATTCCAATTCACTTGAACGCACAAGCCTTAACCAAACCAGATTTGAAAAATTGCGCGCCAAACCGACTGAAACGTTCACTCACTAACGATATGCAACAGAAAAACGGTGAAACAACAATAATCACAAACGTATTAATGCAGGTCACACTAGCATTATACATATTAATACGATACATAAAGAACCAACGAATGCCAAACAGAGCGACAATTATATTCGCCTGCCTAATGTTTCAAAACGGAAACGTGAAAGCCACTAACGAAGTTATGCCAGACATACCGGATGGTGACATTAGCAGAAAATCACCACTACCGTCAGCTGAATGCATGGGTAATACAACCAAGTACTTTATCATGCAATCAGAAACATGTGTTTCGTTAGGACACATTATCTACAAACAACCAAATGGGTTACTGTGCTGGACAATAAAACAATGCACAGAGCACCAACACTTACAAGTTGATGGCACATGTGGGGAACGATGTAAATGCCCAATGAACTACGCGCATTGTGTAACCGGAGTCGGCCAAATAGAGCAATCCGACCCGCAACTGGAAACAGAGGTGATAAGAAACAGTCGCCCAAATAATTGTACACAAACAGCAACAACATCGTGTAATAAAACACCAATGTCAGTGAGCGCACCAAAAATACTGTTGATCAACGGAGAAAGTACGTACGTGAACAATCTACAAATTGCACTTGATAATTCGGAAAATACAGATAAATTTGTATGTGTAGGAACGGGCAGACGGACGGGCACAAAATCATTTTGTACTCGCAACGCATGCGCAACAACAGGATCAGAATTATGTTATCATGAAATGAAAGAAAAGGCATATTTTGTTGACCCAACAGGCAACAAACTACCAATTCAAGCATGGACATATGAAAACAATGTACCATTATACATACCAAAGAACAAAGCTGATGATGACAGACTTTGTATCGAGTGCAAAATGTCATGCATAAAATCAGGAGTTGAGGTACATATAGCACCAAACACGGCAAGAATTGAAGTTTGCTCAGTACCAATTTGTTACAGTGCAATGAAACCAAACACAACATTCAATTTTCTATTTGCTCCTGAGTTAATGATGAAAGAGTATACAGTAACCGTGCAAGCATGGAAATATGGCGTAATGTATTACTCAACCATGCAAACATGCCCGGCGCAACCATACTGCGAACAAATCGATTGTTACCTATGCGTTGCACGACTGATCAACCCACAATGTACGTCAAACTGGGGTATAATAATAATATTTGGAACTGTTAAAGAAAAATTGTCCTTACATTGATATCAGAACGATTGAAAAATCACAAGGGTTTGAAACAAAACTTACGATCATCGCTACAACCAGAGCCAGCAGAACTGTGAATGGACATATAAACAGATCCATCGGGTTTCTGAACAATCCAAACAGACTTTGTGTTGCCTTTACGAGGGCAGCAGAAGGCATCATTTTGGTAGGCGACCCTGATATATTGGAGCAAAACCTACAACTCAGTCAGTTGATATCTTATGCTCGCAAGGAACGGCTGATCACTAGCCCAGACAAAATTTTCCATTATTGAACATAAACGAAAATTTGTTCCAATCAGACATCGCTATTAACTTGTGAATCGTGAATTAACTTATTTTACACTCGATTATTTTCACACTATATCATTGCAACAGCATAATCACATCAGTCAAACTTGCAATTTGACAAACCAGGCATACATATTTACATATGTACATAATTTGCATACATTCATCAAAATCTGCATTTTTGCATTATTGAAAAAACATTGGCAACAATGTAAATTTCCACATTATAACTATGAGACATTCAATCAATGTACACACGTTTGTACACCGATATGCTCAGACATACATACATACATATTCTACATATATGAACATCACATAATAAATCATCCCACATGTATATCCTTACATACTTATACCATATGTACATACATGTCAATACTGTATTCAGACCAATCCAAAAGTCAAAATGGACGGCCAGCCAAGTCAGCAGCCAATATACTACACAATCACGGCGGCCAGTTACGAGGCCATCCAAGCACTTCTCAAGAGCGCCCGACCTGTATATCCCATGTCCAATGGTGAACGTTACCGCGGTCGCGGTGGAGGTCGCGGTGGAGGTCGTGGTAGAGGGCGTGGAGGACGAGGCCACCCCTACAGTCGGTACGTCAGTCCCAACAACAACAACAACGGTGACAATAATAACACCAACAATACCACTGTCAATAACAACAACACCACAAACCAAAACGAGATCGCCGGTTCCTCAACCGAGCCGAGCAAGCTGATGCTCATCTCACGACGTATTCAACAGCGTAAAGGCCAGTCCAACTCAACGACCAGTGACCATGATACGGTCCAGAACTTTATCAATACCGATGGCTTTCAGAGCCTAAATAAACTCATGGATGATGAGTTCGGCCAGGAAGAAGGCCAGATTTTGTAGGATGTGTGTAGAGTATGGAGTCTGAGCAGTCAGACATATTAATTATATTATTTATTTTACTGTATGTATCAAATTCATGCGTCATAATAAAAAACCAAAAAAAAACACAAAAATATGACAGAAAAAATATAAAAAACATGAATTTGAATGTCAATGTATGCATTATTGCCATATTTATCACCATTTTGCAGTATGTCGAGATTATGATTATGATTATGATTATTTTTATGCCACATCAATTAATTTTTGCATTTCACAATGTATGTTATGAGCGATCAAATGTATTATGCTATGTGCGATAAAATGTATTATGCTATGTGCGATAAAATGTATATTATGTAATGTGCGATCAATGTATAATTGCTTAAGGAAAACTGCATATTCATTATTTCATTATTTCATTATTTCACTATCTCATTATCTCACTATTTCATTATTTCATTATTTCATTATTTCATTATTCCATTTAGATAGAAACGAAACCAATTTTCAATTTAGACAGCCCACAACTCTTGTAAACTGATTATTACTCTCATTCTCTCCAATTTCATTATTATTTGTAAATAACCGATCTGGTAAGGTAGAGCGTTTCGGCGATCAGTTCTCGGTTAACTCGGCGAAACTAAACTTGCGCGGGTTGGGAGTGTCGGTGACGCACCGAGGTGCATTGTGAATGGATAGAATACTACCGTAAGATTACACATTCACTTTACACTGCGGGACGTGCAACGATGCCTCAGCAAGGCGGAGTCAAGTGAGCACGAGGATGCCATACTTAAGAGCGCCCTAACGGCCTGTCTAACCAGTGTGCCTACCGATGTAAACAATAAAGTAAAACCTTATGGAATTATTGAGGCCTTTATATGAAGCAACATCATAACACACACTCAACTCAACAGTTATTGTAAGTCAACAAACTCACACTAACACAAAAAACACGGGGTATGTAATCTGATTGCAACGATGTACTGTACATATAAAATGGCTAAATCAATATGGCTATATAAAAAAATCAAACGTACTGTAGACTGCGGAGTTTCAACCTTACAAACTTTTTCACTCAATGTCTTATTGGTATACACTAATTGAACTAAAAAACTCTAAATTGAACGAACGTCCATCGAGTGACTGGTTCTGGTGGTGGCTCCTCCTTTTTATCACCTGCAGCCGGAGTTGCAGACGTGCCGGGTGCCGGGACCACATCCAATGTTGTGCCGTTAACATCGACCACTTGGTTCGATTTGGGTACCAGGTGCAGTAGCTATAACATTTATAGAACATTTAATAAGTTATATGTATCGAAAAAATATTTTATAGTAATATACACATTTTAAAAGAAATAAACAAAAGTATGTAGCCGAGCGAAATGTTGTAAATGAGCTGTTATTTCATGATAATATAGTACTGGCGCAAAAACAATTTAAAAAAACTGCCACAACAATCATTTCACACGTTGAAGTCACCCTCCTCGTAAATCTTTGATTTCGAACCAAATGTTGAAGCTTCTTGTGTAATTGTAATAAACCAAAACAGTTTTACATTAATAAAAAAGTTCAACCTGTCCCACTCTCCTAAATAAGTTCTTTGATCGGCTGATGCCAGGTCGACCCGTGGTGAGTGCAGTGCGCCATTTGGTGTTTGGCTCATTGTGACATAACAGGTTGATGATTGTTCCAATGTTAATGAGATGTTGCTCTAATCAAGTTGATCACATTGTCCAACAATTCACAACTCAGACATAGCTTTTTGTGGGAGATGATTTTCTGAAAAAGATTTAGTAAACTGATGGATGTGATGGATCAAATTTGAACGACGTGTATTGATTACTTATACGAGTATTACTTTTTACAAGAACAGAAGTGCGTATTGACGGATTTACATACATACAAGCAAATACGTAGAAAAGAAACCACATTCAACTGACGCCCCCTTTTCAACTGGGAATATTCGCCCCAAATCCTGATGAACCGTGAGTCACTTTTCTGATCGACCAAAACTATCAGTTATATCATGATGCATTGCGAAACTGGTGTCTTGAAAGCAGAAGGTGCTCAAACAGAATACAATTTGTGAAGTATCTACGTATGCGTGTTGGCGTGTTTGAGCAACATGAAATCATGATTATGCATTACCATCACCATGTATGTACATTAAGGATTACTAAAACTGATTTCATCATCAGCGAAAACCAATTAGTAAAATCGGACACGAGCATTCATAAAACAAGCTGCGGAAGTTAATTTCAGTGAGAGAAATCATTAGGAGGAATTGTCAAAAGTTTGGTTGGTAAGAATATTTCTGTATTCTTTCATAACTGTATAATGATGTTGGTACATTATATTAGCCCACTTTTAAGAAATGGGGGATGAAAACTTGTTACGGAATTGGAAACTTATAAACAGTGATGGAAAGTGGACAGATGAGTTAACATGTATGATAATATGCTGAGAGAAGCCTTCATTTACTTAATCCGGCCCGCATTTACGTAAGCGATAAGTCGTTGCTAAACACCTTAACCTGAAAACATAGCTACATAACAAAAGCCCCATCAGAATCAGCAGAATTTTTAAGACGACAACGAAAGTTTTTGTAATCCAAACGATCTAGCATAGGATACATCAAAATTTAAACCACAAGAGTATTGCATGATTAACAGAATAATAAAACACATCTAACATCAATCAATCAATAATCATTTATAGCGAGGCTGTCAAACTCCTGAACGGTACAATCTTTTACAAACCCCAGTATCTTGATACAGTGTTACGCAATTCAGCAGAACACAATGAATCAAATCAAAAATGTCTTCAATTAGGGTTTACGGATAAGTACATAATAAAGTTGACCCAAGTAGTCAACATCTCAGACGTCATTCCACTTTTGCTCATGAAAGTCAGTTACTCTAAAGCTGCTTGTAGTTCTCAAGAGAACACGAATGTTATTAGGTAATGAGCCTATAGTACCTACATAATGCATGTTACACTTACATACAACTTGTATGTACGGTTCAGGTACATAAGAACATACGTCTCTGTATGTATGTACATGTATGTGTGTATGCCGTAATCATCGGTAGACTGACCGGCCCCGTTAGGCATGTATTTCGATCTCACCGAGCCGAGCCCATTCACACATGTGCCACTTTTTGTAAAAAAGAAAAATGTATCATTACAAGATGGTGGGCAGAATTTGTTCGTAATCGTGATTAATTGGATGGGTTGAACAATATCATTCTCATGTTAGAAGATCACACATAAGAGATTGGCTTCAAGCATGACTCATTTTTGGTTTGACTGTAAAAAAACGAACAGAAGGTTTAACCGTAACCACTGTTTACATTGGTTGGTTCAGCTGCGTATCACTCGAGCCGACATGGCACACAAGATCTCCTGACTGAAAAAAATTTGATAATTCGGCAGCAAGAAGTTCCTGCTGAAAAAAATCTTTATCTCACTCACTCACTCACTCACTCACTCACTCACTCCCTCACTCACTCACTCAGTCAGTCACTCACTCACTTACTCACTCACTCACTCACTCACTCACTCACTCACTCACTCACTCACTCACTCACTCACTCACTCACTCACTCACTCACTCACTCACTCACTCACTCACTCACTCACTCACTCACTCACTCACTCACTCACTCACTCACTCACTCACTCACTCACTCACTCACTCACTCACTCACTCACTCACTCACTCACTCACTCACTCACTCACTCACTCACTCACTCACTCACTCACTCACTCACTCACTCACTCACTCACTCACTCACTCACTCACTCACTCACTCACTCACTCACTCACTCACTCACTCACTCACTCACTCACTCACTCACTCACTCACTCACTCACTCACTCACTCACTCACTCACTCACTCACTCACTCACTCACTCACTCACTCACTCACTCACTCACTCACTCACTCACTCACTCACTCACTCACTCACTCACTCACCCACCCAGTAACTCACCTCACCTCACTCACACACGTGTGATCAGTGCACCAGTGCATGCTAATTACACGGTCCGTTTCATGACTCTTCTGATGGTGCGTTGTCAAGGCAACCAAAACACGGACGAACAGTGCTGGTCCAAAGTATTGATTATTCCAGCTGATGAGGCTGATCAGGTAAAACTTCGATAAGCCCCTAAATTATTAGCTTTGTTCAACCATAGTTATTTCACCATTTAATTCAAAAACGGATTGAAGACTAAACTTGTTATTATTTATGAACATCTCTGCTCGGATGGTTACGAATCTGGTCACTCTTGTTTACTGTGGTTGTCTTGTCGAAACCCTTCTATTTGCAGATAAATAAACAAGCAAAGCCTTTTATAAACAAATGCTGTGTAATCAATTACTTCTTCGGAATGACACAAACACCGTAACTGCGACATAAAATATACTCGGCCATACGCAATGGCACCATCAAAATCAGGATCTGCCAAAACAGGCCGAGAAAAGCTGGAAGATGTCGGTTAGTATCGCTGACTGATTAACTCAACGATTTGAGTATTGCGTTTGGTGGATTGTGGTGTAAACAACAACGAATTCATTATCTTCATCCTAAACTTGATCTTGCTTCAGATGAAGAAGTGGCCAAAGTGACCAAATCGACCGGAAAAGAGGACTACCCAAAGCCAACCAAAGATATCCCTAAACCACAGGCAAATGGTCAGGCGAAAAAAGTAGGTGACGATGCCAAGAAACCAGCTGCTCCGGTGCCGGCACCAGCAGATCCACCTGAAACACCACCGGAAAAGAAGTTCACACGGAAGAATTTCTTGAAATGCATTTATGTTAGCAGATTTTGGCAAAATTTTTGTTCAGCTTTTTAAGTGAAGTGCGTGAGTGATTGAGTGAGTGAGTTAGTTATTTAGTGAGTGCGTGAGTTAGTGAGTATGTATGTACATTAAAAATAAGACTTATTTCAGATGGCATACTCATGGCTATTGAGCGAACCCGTGGACACATCAAGTGACCGAGTTACTAAGCTACTCGAGGTTGGTATGTATCTTAGTCAGTCGGTCAGGTCAGTCAGTCAGTTAATCAGTCAGTCACTCACTTCGTCAGTCAGTCAATCAATCAGTCAGTCAGTCAGTCAGTCAGTA
>OZ038442.1:16195728-16395728 GCA_964036265.1 Daptonema setosum | reverse complement strand
GAGAGACAGACAGACAGACAGACAGACAGACAGACAGACAGACAGACAGACATACAGACAGACAGACAGACAGACAGACAGACAGACAGACAGACAGACAGACAGACAGACAGACAGACAGACAGACAGACAGACAGACAGACAGACAGACAGACAGACAGACAGACAGACAGACAGACAGACAGACAGACAGACAGACAGACAGACAGACAGACAGACAGACAGACAGACAGACAGACAGGCAGATAGATAGACAGCGTAATAGACATACAGGGTGGGCCAATAAAAACCACACAACTTTGGAGGCTAATAACTCAGTGACTAAGAATCGGATTGAACTGCGGTTTGCATCATTTTAACTGGTATATCTTTGACTTTCATTCTTATAATTATTATGGATTACTTTCATTTTTTCGAAAAGATATCAAATTTTTACCGAAAAGTTGCTGTTTTGCTTTTGAGAACCCATACAATTTTATTTTTTACAATAATAAATTTACACAAAGAAAACAGAAATTACACATAAATTTGAGAAACAATGTTTTTGAGAAGTTTTACACACATAGGAAGCATATTAATGTTGACGACATGCTGAAAATGGACGTTCTGTGCTAAACGCTCAACTGCCTGTATTCTTTCATGAATGGTAATTTTCATGTTAAAAACAGTCTGAGTTAGTGAAAATATTTTTTAAACAAATTCATTAACTAGGGTTTAACTGAATAACGCTAAATAAACAAAACAATTCGTCTGAGCCGTATAAAACATCAACAAATTTATATTGTAACCCATATGTATGAAAACTCCCGCCCGGTTGAAAAAATGATATTTCTTGAAATTGTTGCGTAACTTCTGATTTCATCGAAATTTTTTGATAAAACTAGGGTTACACAATTTCAAATTTATACTGTATAAAATGACGCACACCGTTAATTAATCCGATTCATATTCACAAAGTTATTAACCTTCAAAGTTGTGTGGTTTTTTTTGGCCCACCCTGTAAATAAACGGCTTCCATTACAGATTCGCAACCGACACGGCTATCGCCAAGCAAAGAATCACCAAATTGGAAAAGACAACCAAAAAGTTGATGCCGAAACTGGAACAAAAATTCGGGCCACCCAAAACAGCGAGCGGTTGAAATCATCAAACTCTATAAGGAAACTGATTATTTTGTATAATTAATTCATGAGCATCCGATAACCATGTTGTAATGATACACAGATTGTTTCTTGTCGGTAACATTATATACACGCTCAAATATGAATCAAATTCCGACTTTTGTTTGTATGTGTATCAATTTCCACAAGGCAAAGTCTGGTCGTCGTCAATCGAAGTTGGCTGAGCAAACAAACGCATGTGCCTTACAAACATAGGATACAGGCATACAGTACCTGCCTGTTTGATTCAACCGTGAACGGTGAAATAATTTTTACCCGAATAACAGTTATTTACCAATACTTGACCCATTTATTTAAAAAAAATTATTCGAAAACATAACGTGCATACATATCATAATAAAACTAGTTGTTACATAGTCTAGTCTGTTTAGTATGCAAGTGAGAATGCCGCTGAAATTGAGAGCTGCTGGCTCAACGCGCATAGTCGATCGTTTCGCGCCAAACTCGTTTCGTACAAAAAATAAATGGTTCCAGAAAAGAACGTTTCTGGCAAGATGCTATGTACTACATATTGCATGCCTTAACTATCGTATTTCGAGTTTCGCGGTTTTGATGAACTATTTATGTAACTTTTTCTGATGAAACACACCAGTTATAGCCAAACAGTCACTCCATAACAAATATAATCGTTTGGTGGAAATCATTTCAATGCATGCAGCCACCAGATATTGATTCAAGTATGTAGGTCTTGCACCGATGTCCAACGTTTGCAGCACAATGTTCGTAATCCTGACACTCACAGTCCAACAGGCGCTAACCATCGCTGAACAGTACCTGCACGACAACAACAGTTCTGTTGAGCTCTTCTCATTTGATGTCATCCAAAATTCGACTAATTCCACTGAAATTGACACCGAAGTTTCGACGACGACATTGACGTCGGTTCCAAGAAATCTGACGGTCACTGATACATGGAATCTCAACTTGAACACAACCGAGAAACCACCGGTATTAGATGGGAAGTTGTTTGACGGATTCGTTTATTGCAGCTTTGTCCTGATGTGAGTGAGAAAGGGAATGAATGAGTGAGTTAGTGAGTGAGTGAGTGAGTGAGTGAGTGAGTGAGTGAGTGAGTGAGTGAGTGAGTGAGTGAGTGAGTGAGTGAGTGAGTGAGTGAGTGAGTGAGTGAGTGAGTGAGTGAGTGAGTGAGTGAGTGAGTGAGTGAGTGAGTGAGTGAGTGAGTGAGTGAGTGAGTGAGTGAGTGAGTGAGTGAGTGAGTGAGTGAGTGAGTGAGTGAGTGAGTGAGTGAGTGAGTGAGTGAGTGAGTGAGTGAGTGAGTGAGTGAGTGAGTGAGTGAGTGAGTGAGTGAGTGAGTGAGTGAGTGAGTGAGTGAGTGAGTGAGTGAGTGAGTGAGTGAGTGAGTGAGTGAGTGAGTGAGTTAGTGAGTGAGTGAGTGAGTGAGTGAGAAAGGGAATGAATGAGTGAGTTAGTGAGTGAGTGAGTGAGTGAGTGAGTGAGTGAGTGAGTGAGTGAGTGAGTGAGTGAGTGAGTGAGTGAGTGAGTGAGTGAGTGAGTGAGTGAGTGAGTGAGTGAGTGAGTGAGTGAGTGAGTGAGTGAGTGAGTGAGTGAGTGAGTGAGTGAGTGAGTGAGTGAGTGAGTGAGTGAGTGAGTGAGTGGTGAGTGAGTGAGTGAGTGAGTGAGTGAGTGAGTGAGTGAGTGAGTGAGTGAGTGAGTGGGTGAGTGAGTGAGTGAGTGAGTGAGTGAGTGAGTGAGTGTGTGAGTGAGTGAGTGAGTGAGTGAGTGAGTGAGTGAGTGAGTGAGTGAGTGAGTGGTGAATGAGTGAGTGAGTGAGTGAGTGAGTGAGTGAGTGAGTGAGTGAGTGAGTGAGTGAGTGAGTGAGTGAGTGAGTGAGTGAGTGAGTGAGTGAGTGAGTGAGTGAGTGAGTGAGTGAGTGAGTGAGTGAGTGAGTGAGTGAGTGGGTGAGTGAGTGAGTGAGTGAGTGAGTGAGTGAGGGAGTGAGTGAGTGAGTGGTGAGTGAGTGGTGAGTGAGTGAGTGAGTGAATGAGAGACTGAGTGCAAGAGTGGATCATCTATTTCAGCAAATGCTTCCTAATCCTCATTATCTACATTGCAATCCGTTGTCGTCTTGTCAACTTTGATGGTATTTTCGATGAGCTTGAAATCGGAAATCAACCGTCTTTGAAGAAGTCAAAAGGAAGAAAACCGATCTCAAATTCTGACTCGCAAACGAAACTGAACTCGTTGACATCGACACCCACGGTGGCAGCCAAAAATCAAGTCATACCATCAACCCCGAGTGATACCAGTAGCTCATAATATTTCTATGTCATTTGAGATTCTTGTCGTTTAAATATTCTCCTCTCATGGTTGTTATTTTATCTATCTACAGTACATACATGTGATAAGGCACATGTCTTTAGACATATTTTAATTGTATGAGCAATTCAGAAGAAATGACTCTACTGTTTTTGCAACCTATGTTTCTATCCATATGTTTCCATTCATGTATATAAAAATATGGAATCATCATAATATACAGATTCGTCATTTTAGTGTATATAAATACAAAATGTTCAGAAACTTTGATTAAGAATGCATGGTTGTTTGTACGGTATATCGGTTTATGGGTCACTATAATGAATGCTGCAAAAATGAAAGGCGCGTTATTTCTTCCTGGCCACTTGCTTGATGCTCATTGGGCGTAGCAGTTGGGCGGCGGATGATGTTTATCGGGCAGCGAGTGTTTTCCTTCTAAGTTGAAGGACAAAAACTGAAATTATTCGAATGAAAACTGCGGAGAGACAACTGTTTCTTCCGTTTGTGTCTTTAGAAAACATTTGATAGAACGAAATTGCAGTTACAATCCATCCGTCCAATCATCACGCGCGGAAAAGTCTAATCGTACGTATTCGCGTAATCATTTCTGCAGTCTATATGTAATTGTAATGTCTGTATGGCAGGTTCAACAAATCACATGTATCACTGTACCACAGATCGAACCCATAAACTGGACAAGCTGTGACACGATGGCATCGTACCTACACATCTGTGACATTAATGTACATCCATCCAACCACAACATAAAACATGTGTATCACTTCATATCTCCCAAATAAAACAACAAAACATACGTCGGTTATATTTTCCCGGGTACAAACTAAATATGATGCAGTTGTTGAATATGGCATATAAGTTAAGTATTGTGGGTTTAATGATGCTGAACGTGGTAAATGGCCACTTTGACCCGCGATCAGTGCATGGAACTGGCAACGTACACAAGGCACAGAAGAGTGCTGAGGTCGAGCAGGGCGGTGACAGTTCTGGTTACTTTACACTATGTTTACATTTGTTTACATTTTGCTTATTATGCTGTTTGTACTGTTCAATAATAAAGGGATGGATGACATTCTAACCAACTTACAGTTGACTGACTTACTTTCAGACCTCAAGGGTGCTCCTTTCATTATAGATATCTAAAAATTGGTGGTTAAATTGTTTAAACTATTTAACTTTTATTAACATTCAATCAGACTGACTGAATACCCGATGAGTTTAACAGCTTGTGGTTATACAGCTAACAAGCTGAAATGTTTACTGTGCAACTTTATAAACATTGTGTGTTTCGCAGAGGAATACCACAAAGAGCAAGAGCTGGCCTTCCGACCACCTCCGATGGCCCTGCAATCCACGCACACTCATCGTGCCGAGTTCGTGTTCCAGATCAGCTCGAAGTACAACTGTTTCGGTGAGCAATTCCACGACGAGTTCAAGAACTTCACGTTCGAGTACAAACGTGCATGGGGTTGGTGACATACAACAAGTATAAATAGACAGGGGACGGAGTCTGTTGCACCTTATGTCGGAAATAATTTAACCACAGTACGACTAGTTTATTTCGTTGTAAAAGATGATAGACAATGTTTTTTAGGTGAAGGCAGCATGCAGGTGATCGTGTCCGACCACACCAACACGACCATATACGACAAGTACGATGTGTCGCACGACACCTTCACGTTCCTCACTGTACCTGGTCACTTTACGTTCTGCTTCGTGTGCCACAACTACTTGTTCATTGGTAATATTGCCTACTACATGATCATCGACCAGACGGAGATCTCACATAAGTTGGTTTATTTTTTTTACTGGGACTTCTTGATTATTGAAACCAACAGGGCACACTGATACCATATCATTATGGTGTTTTTGTAGTGGCTAGAGAGGTTGAACAGGAAACCCCAAGGTCACAGTTTTATGAAATATTTTAATGAAAATAATAGTGCAGTATTAGTAACAGACAGTGTTTTTTTCAGTGAAATAGGGGGTCAATTGATCTAACATGATAAAAAGGTGTTATGAAAATTGTACTGTTTAACGGGTTTTTCAGTCTGGATGGTGTACTCGGTCCGGGTGTGATGGGGCCAAACTCGTTGCTGACCGAAGCCATGCATGAGAAGCTGCAGAACATTCGATCCATGCAGGTTGCCTGTATAATGAGTAATTAATTATACGTGATTTGATATATTACAACAATCATCACTTTCTCAAAACATAGTGACGAGAAGAAAATATTATGGGTAGAAATCATTAGTTATTTAGAATCTGGTAGCCCAACGGTTTCGTGCTTTTTTTACTGACAAATAAAAAGGGAATATAGAAAATTTATGAATATTGATTAATAAATGTAGAAATTATGATGTACAGAAGGGTTACCGTCTGGAAAGCCAAGATGGCCGCAAGTATGCCGATAGCCTGGGTGGTCGACTCGGTTGGGTTACGGTAATGATGACGGTGGGGCTGATGTGGATCGCCATCGGGCAGACCATCGCCTTGAAACGATTGTTCACGGCACAGCCATCCACGCTCCAGGTTATCATTTAGAATCATGTTCTCATGAAAAAACATTCATTCATATTTATTTTCATTCAATGATTATGATCCGATCCAATGTTCAACTATCATATACTGCCATGGCTCACGAAGGACTAACATACTGTAATTTTGTTATGTAATAAGCATTGAAAACCAAGACTACCCAGTGAAAAGTAAACAAGTGGTTTGAGTAGGATTACATATTTATCGGGTTTTATGGTTGCAGATGTTGGTTCAACAACGAAGACACGACGACAAGCCACTGCATCACAAGATACAGGCACAGGACCAGGAGGATGAGGCCGAATACACATCTGGTATATGCTTCTAATTGTACTTATGAAAATACTTATGTTATTATTTTTTTTTATGTTATGCATTTATGGAGCATTTTGTGTAAATCTACAGCAATAAAAATACATTTTTATGGCCTCGTAGACTCAATTTCGTTATTATGATTTAGTTAAAACAACAATACTCTAATATACCCAAAAAAGTATTCTGAAGACTCTTTTATTTAAGTACTTCACCAGAATAATTAAGATGCGAAAATCTATCTCATATGTAGGATGATCAGTAATTCTTTTCGGGTAATATTCGATCGGGTGCTTTGGAGAATGATTTGGGACGCATCAATCCCAGGTTGCCATCAGGAGGGAATGAGATCTGACATTTTGGTAGACCAGCACGAATCTCGCGGATCATTCGTTCCCGATCCCAGACATTGAGCAACATGTACAGATGGATTCGACGCAGTTTGGGCAAGTTCTGCAAATATATACGATTATTACCACCTACTACAATACTTTGCTCAGTACCTTTATAGGACTGACCCTAAAACGATAAAACTCAAAACCGGCTTTTACACACTAAATAAATGAGTAGTTATATAGATTTTGTTTTGGAATTTCGTAAGTAAGAACTCATCGGTTTCCTAACCACCAATTGTCGGATGGCGTAATCGGTCATACAAGAGGATACGATTTCGATGTCTTCCAGAGAGTTTCTCCACAGAAGCAGATGTTTCATTATGAAAGCATCCTCGAGATAATCACAGAAGTTGAGGCGCAGCTGACGAACGTGTTGCACACCTGCGAAACAGCAATTTATGGAGACTATAAGAGGAGGAAAAAATGGAATTCCCTTTCTTTGGCGGTTTCATGAATGAGAAAATGTTCCTTAAGGTGTAGGTAAAATGACATTAAAGCTGCTGATTTCCCCTTCCGCCAGTGTAATGATTTGCCGTAAACTGACCATGCATGTATTGTACACATCCCCTTTCATGTATCACAGAATCACTGGCATCAATAGCCACCATTCTGAGAGGTGTGCCCGACTCTTGACTCAGCAATACCAAACGTCTCAGATCGTGGCTGTTCGTCACCGGTGGATGACCGTCGAAGACGACACACGGTGCACCACATCTAAATGTCCGGTAACACTTATGTAATGTTGCAACCACGGAATGAGTGAGTAGTTCCCCTTTTTTCAATCAGCGTTAAGATAAACAAATGTCCGTACCTACCTGAAAAGCCACTCTGCACACGCAGCGTCAGGACCCCACTGCTCAACCAGCTTCTTCTTATACCTACAATCGGAAATAGTGATTAGGGCGCTAAGTAAGTAACCAACTATTATATTCAATGCCCACCTGTTAACAAACAGCTCCACATAATACATGGTCATAAAACCAGCATGCCGTTTGCATTGCACATTCAATCGGGGCCGAACCGTGCACGTCAACGCAGGACGTAGTATATTACCGTATATTGACAACATCTTAAACAAGATTCATTCCAGCTACTGATCGTTCATGGTTTACTTTCAGTTACTATAGTGGCTCTCATGGGTAGCATACTTCCAATAATTCCAAAGAATCATTGATGTTCCAGTTGAACAAAAATTATGCAGTATATATTACCTTGTTAACAACTACAAAATAGGAATGTGACGACCGTCGTGACTCATCTGAGATGTACATGTTCAACAATCAACGTTAAAACGATACTATCACTTTTAATTATTTTATTTCCAGACTTTCTTATTCATTTATTAGTTAAATGTTTTGGTACAGAAGAGATAAAAATCGAAAAATTACAATACTTGCTAAAATGGATTACAGTACAGATACAAACGTAGATACTGCAACTTCGATAATAAAGTGATCTCCAATGGTAGTAAACTATACGCCAAGTAAAGTTGTGCAGTAAAGTAGAGTTGTGCACAAATATAGAACAGATTCAATCTAAAATGATATAACAATACAGATATCATATAATAAACATTCATAACTATAAATATAATAACGTACTACGTGCTAAGTCGGGGGCGTCGGGAAAAATATCAATTTGATTTGAACATTTATCTTCTAAACGACAGGCCAGAAACCGGGTTACAGACAGAGACAGAGAGACAATCACACAAATCTTTGTTACCAGTACCGTGTAATGTAAAACAATTGCATGTCATCATCATCGTATTACCTCATTCTCATATCTCTAATAAAAACGTAACTCATCGTAAATTGGGATAGCCTAACAAAATATACCTCAGTAGTAGTGGTTGTCTTTGTTTATTGCAAAACTTTACTCAAAAACAGGGATGAATGTACTACCAGAAGACCATCTACACTAATCGTGAGCCATGAAACATCACAAAAATAAGAACAATATTATACTCTGTATGTATAAATCTTTATTATCGTGAGTTTGACCATGAGTAAAAGCTGGCTACATATGCACGTGGACGTGGCTGTCTACTACAACGTAACATGAAGGTGGGCCCAAAACCAACAGACGTGTTTACTGTAAAAAAACAGATAAGGTTGTCGTTTACAAGCGCATGTCATCAACACATTAACTTACATGTCCAAACATTGGAAAGAGTCATTGCGTAGTTAACATGTGCTAAAGCGATATCCTCATTAGTTCGCATTACAGTCACTACGAATCGACTCAAGAATTAGGGTTTCGGACCGCCCCGTATAATTATAGGAAAACAACGCAAAGGAACACAACGATCATAAAGTGTGAACAAACCAAACATAGTGATGGTGTCCAGTTCGTTTCCAAGTATGGCAAACCATTACATAGACACCAGCCACCATCACCCAAATAATGTAATACTACACACTCGGTTCGAGCGACAATACATCTGCGAGTTCACTCCAAAGAAAATATTTCCCTCAAATGTGAATTGAATGAACTCTCAGATATGAATGCAGCAGAACCATTCAATACATTAATTACGATCCCAACATAAGTGCCTACACACTGATTATGCTCCCTTGGCCGATTTAGCGGCGGCGGCCAGCTTCTTGAAGCCTTCGGTCGAGTGCGATTTTGGTCGTTCAATCGGGATGAACATGGCACGATCCCAGATGAGTTGGGACAGACATCCCAGTGCTCGGGACACACCGAACAATACCGTGTAGTAGGACATCTCCTTCATGCCGTAGTACTGCAACCAGGTGATTGGTCAAGTCAATCAACCAGTAAGTGTATCATAAACCAATCATCAATTCGCCAGTCACTCATCAACCAGTCGGTCGGTAGGTCTGCGAATCAGTCAATCATTATGCACGCTCAGCCCAACCTGCAGCAGCACACCGGAATGGGCATCAACATTGGGCCACGGGTTGGCAGCCTTGCCGGCCTTGAGCAGGATGTCGGGCACCACCTCGTACACGTCAGATACCAGCTTGAACATCGGGTCCGTCGGCAGGTTCTTCAGGGCAAACTGACGCTGGCACTCGTACCTTAATAAAGAATATTTCACAAAAGGAGAATCCATAAAATTTAGCGATATTCAAGAACAAAATATCTTTCATATCCTATCCCTACACTACAGATCAACGTTGTTCCGTTTTCGTCAGTAAGTAATTTAGTAAAATGTTATATTTGATCGGAATGATCTAGTACTCACCTGGGATCAGTCTTTCTGAGCACGGCATGACCGTAACCGGGGATCACCTGGCCACTCTTCAAATGGTTCTGGCACCAGTCGACCAGATTCTGCTTGGTGTAGTTGTCGCCGAGGTCTTTGTTGATCTTCTTCAGGAACACAAGCACTTCCTAAAAAAACAGCGCGGATTAAAGAAGATTTGAATTAAAGAAGATTATAAAAAGATGTGATGAAGTACTCGTACATATTATAAAATGTAGTTAAATTCATCTAAAAGAAATTTGAGCAAAATTTGGCGTACCTGATTAGCCAGACCGTGGAGCGGGCCAGCGAGACCAGCCATGGCAGCGGACACGGACAGGTACGGGTCGGACAGGGCACTGCCAACCAGATGGCAGGTGTGGGCAGAGACGTTGCCACCCTCGTGGTCACTGAATATCAACAATCAATAATAAAAAATGTTCCATGAATTGTATCACCACTGGATATCAACAATCAATAATAAAAAATGTTCCATGAATTGTATCACCACTGGATATCAACAATCAATAATAAAAAATGTTCCATGAATTGTATCACCACTGGATATCAACAATCAATAATAAAAAATGTTCCATGAATTGTATCACCACTGGATATCAACAATCAATAATAAAAAATGTTCCATGAATTGTATCACCACTGAATATCAACAATCAATAATAAAAAATGTTCCATGAATTGTATCACATCTCACTAAATTTATTTATTGCCATACAATGTGAAATCTGAACACAATTGGTTTGCAGATATAACACATAATTCTCAATTCGCCGCGGAAAAGATAAAATCATAAAAACATGCCATACCTGAGCAGATAATTCTAAGATCGGTACGTCTTGCTAGCTTAGAAGCTTATTGATAATAATAAAATATCTAATTCCAAATCAACCTGTGGATAACCATGTACAAGCGCATGAGCTCGAGGAATTTCGGGTCGTCATATCCGAGCATGGAGCAGAAGTTGGCCGACCAGTCCTTGGCGGGATCGATGGCTCCCACTTTGGTGCCGTCACGGTACAGGTTACGGTAGATCAATGCAGCCACCGTCGGAATCTTGGCCAGCAGACTCATCGCATCCTCATACACGTACTATAAACAATTACAAGCATGAAGCGTTGTAGCAATTGATAAATGTGAAGAAATTCTAAATACCGATTATAAGGGAACAATATTATTAAGGCAAATTTTTTTATATAACCTCCCAATAACTGGCACGTTTCAGGGTGCCGGCGGCATACGCCTGCGCGAATTTTGATTCGGTGTTGAGTGCGGCAATGGCGGCAGTGAACTGTGACATCGGGTGCAGGTGGCTGGGGAAGTTGCTCAGCATGGCAGTTACGTGGTCGGGCAGGTCGGCACGTGCAGCCCACTCTTTGCTGATCGCTGCTACCTGAAAGTAACAATTTATTAAACTATTATAGGATACCGAAATACGAAGTACCGACTTGGGAACCAAAATCATGAACAAGTGAACATATTGAAAAACAGAAAAATATACGGTCTAAAATTTCACTTCGATACAGACGTACGAGAAAGATATGGTTTCTTACTAATAGATAACCTGGGCTTCATTGGGGATATCGCCAGTGCACAGCAGCCACCAAATACCCTCGGGTAACGGTTCCACACCGCCGGGCACCTTGGGCAACTGGGCCTGGCATTCGGGGATCGTGTACCCACGGAATCGGATGCCCTCATTAGCGTCCAGTACAGACGTCTCGCAGACGAGTGCCTTCATCGTACGCATGCCACCGTAAGCCTGAAGTACACAACGATAACCAATAAGAATTTGGTGTGCCATTGGAAAATCACTATTTATTTAACAACCCATTATAAAGCTAAAATACCAAATTTTGCGTATTGTTTAAACTAATTACTATTTTTGATTGAAAAGCAACGTTATCCTCGCTGATTCATACGAACCAAATATATTACGACAACCAACCATCTGGACGGTGACTTCCTGGATCTTGGTGTTGCCGTGTTCCTTGAGGAAGGCAGTCACATCCTTCTGGTGGTCAACAACCTTGGTGGCCAGAACGTCTTTTAGGTTCTAAAAGCAAACAAAAGCCGAATGTGATGGCATTAAAATGATTAAAATATTTAAACGCATCACTATTATTTCAGTCAATTAGGAAATCAGTGTGTAAAAAATGTATAACATCGAAATAACTGGTATTAAAATTATTAAACGTTCGAAATGTTTTATCCGCCAGTATTTGTAGAAAATTCAAGTAAGATATTCAGTTGCTGTGGGCTGCAGTATGATCCTATTTGACAAAGTATAGATTATGCAGCTATTATTAAACTAACAGTATTGCTGCTCATGGAAGCCGTGGTGTTAACGGCGACCAGATTTTTGGATGCCAGCAGACATCTTCGGGCAGCAACGTTGGCTAGAGACATGGCTCGTAGATCACTATTTATTATATTCTTCGATAATGAAGGCACTCGGCTGCAATACATTTTAAAGAAAATCTTATATATAAAAGCAATCGAGAATTTTCAATAATGCATAATCTAAGCGATGACATTATCAAACTACCAGTTTTGAATATATTTTTTTTGAAGCACACACATATGTCAAAATACCCAAGTTAACAGCAAGTTTTGATAGCATTTTAACATGAAAACTTGTCAAAAAATAAAACGTGATCGATTATTTACAAAATAAAACCATTTTTCGCACTCACACAAAAAATAAATAAAAAAGCACCAGGAAAAAGGACGGCCTGTGTTACAGTGGAAGTGCAACATGGCAACGCAATATAATATGTGGAATATAGCGCATCAGTGGATGCAACGCGCTGTAGTATAGACAGCTACGCTCAATGTCAGACCGAGCAACAGGGCCAAACCGAGTCACATACGCAGTTGATCTTTATTGCATATAAATCGTGTACAACAGTGTAGTATTTAGTGCATTACATTATGGGTACAGGTAGTTCAATGATAAGCAAAATACCAATAAGACCATATAAAACTGCTGTTGCTGATAGAAAACCTAACTAACCAAACGGTCGGCAATTCACGCAGTTTTCCACACCCAACTTTTCCATTCCGTATTAGTTTTCAAAAGTTCCGAATCGGAAGAAACATCAGAATTAGAGAATGTGTCTTGGATTAGAACTCTGCATCATTCAATGAACGACCATAATAAAACAGTTATAATTGAGTCAATGAAATAATGAAGCTGTTAGGTTAAAAGTAAGGATGCCTTTGAATTGCATTGGAATGAGATGACATAGAGGTAACAAAGAAACAAACGGACAAAAATAGAGTATGTAAATGTGACAAGATGACTGATTATAAGTTACAAGACAAGAATAGAGAGGAAAACAAGAAAACGGAATAAGACACGTTTTTGAGCAGCACATTATAACAAAAGCACAGACAACCAAAAAGAAGATGCATCAGTTTATCTGTAAAAGTTCAGTCACAACAACATGATATAATAGTTACTGACAAATAGTTACTAACAAATAGTTACTGATACTGACAGCCTATATCAGGAAATCAAAAGCAACATCAAAACATGTGAAGTGAAAATTTGGATGAACCCGTCAATCACCAGAACATGCATGCGGTGATAACTGGAAATTTTCTCAAGTATGTTACATGAAAACTTATGACCGCATGCAACTAGTTTATCGCTCAACATCGATGTAATTTCTTATCCAAGTATGTCAATAATCATCAGGTAATCCACTAATGAAAATAATATGAACCGTTGTACGGTTCAGGTTAGGTGTTACAAACTTTTTTCCTACATACAACTTGAAAAATATGAAATTTTCAAATAGTATTCTCTGATACCACCACTAGACAGAAAGTATGTTGCAACAACCAAATCACAAGATAAGATAATTGAGGATAAACAAATAATTAGTGATCCCGTATTAATTTCCGTTAGTAACAACAACAGGTGCATCGCTATTTCTGGGTGTTGGAGCAGGGGTGTGTGCCTTGAACAGGAGCAGGGCGTTCCTGGCTGCATCCCATTGTGCCGATGCCTCTTTGGCACCCGTCCCACAGCTCGTGTCGGCAGGCTTGTATGGTGTAGAGACCAGACATTGATGGTTACCTGAAATTTATTAAACAATACATATAATGAACTTCAAGCATTCAAATTTTACACAATCACAATACATACTTGAACTCCAAGCAAATTATTATGAATAAGACACTAAACTTAAAATGAAAAGTATGACAATGCCTGAGATTCAAACGACCAGTATAACATGGAAATCAAACAATGACTCGTTTATAAACACATTTTATAAAATATAATACAAAAATATTTTCAGAAATATTTCTCTGTATTTCGAAGAACGGCTAAATGCGTGGCCAAGCCAAGCACAAGTCAGTGATGCTGACACATAAAACAATACGCCTTCGGTTGAGTTTGCATCACTCACACGAGGGTTCAACTGTGCGAAAAAAGCGAAACTGGCGGGCAACAAAAACTGGAGTTGTGTCCGTAGCGCAGCAGCATATATTCCAGTGCAAGCGGATGATATAATCAAGTGTTGGAAATAACTTTACAAGGAAGGTTATATTAAATTACGTGAAGTAATACGGAAAATAAGTTTGTTACGGCGGTTGCATGTTTAAATTGTTTCAACTAAATAGTTGTGTTCATCCGCAGTAGTTGCAATGCAAACACACACGTTTGGTGAGTGTGCGCTCGAAAATTCGGTTTGTGACGCACTCAAATGTCAGCTGCCTTATGTGCCTTCACATAAGCATAGTTGGGAACAATTATTTAAAGATCTTTAAGATAAAAAAGCCAGTTGAAATTCGCAGCTTTATTCACAGAAATTCAAACATTCAAATTCATCTGTTTTTTTTTCAATGAACTGTGAAGGCAATCGCTCCGGAAAGTGTAAGGCTGCCCAAAAACTAGCCAGTTAGATCAGATGACGGGTATGCAGAACGTTCGCTTAGATTGAATCATACCAATGAAACCCGCTATACATGCTACTTAAACGGTCATATTTTCTGATTCAACATTGGAAACTATTTTTGAACATAAAGATGAAAAAACTAAATAATGTTTAGAGGAATTTCGCTACTCAAAAGGGTCATCGTTTGGCTCGACCCAAAACGCGGCAGACACTCAAGGCGCAATTGAATTATGGAGTGCGTTATGTGAACACATGCCCGTACGTACGCTCACACATTCCGTAAGCCAGTTCAGTATCCAGCTTTGGCTATGTCGTATGTTTGCCGGTTGTGTACGACATGCGTTCTTGGTCTAATGCATAGCGAAACCAAAGCCAGCACGTTTGTACTAGACTTGCGTTCGTACCGCACTGGTAATAACATCAACACAGCAAGCGTACGTGATTTCTGCGAATATGTGCTTTTTTATTTGGCCGGGCTGCACTAGTAACCAAAATAACAACACCTCGTGTGCGCATGCATCCAGCAAATGTAAATTGCCTTTGTTTGACATTGACAGTCCTAGATGTGAGTAAGATAAAAACCAGAGAAGACCACTGCTCATTCAAATACGCCCATGAAAAATTACAAGAATTACTACAGTACATAAGATGATAATATATCACAACAACACGAAATAAACACCACCACAATATCGAAATATTAAATATTTATGGATAATGGACTTGAGACGAGAGAAACATAGCGAATTCAAACAACTGAAACAACGTGATTTAGATGACCAGCCATTTTTATCTTGTTTAGGCAGTACGGTATAAACGGGTTGTTTACTGCCGTCCGTCCTGGCCCTGCACATTCGGTCCAGCCAGGTGGCACATTCCGGGCTCAGGGCCATCGATTCAACATCTAGTTTAGCGAACTCAGCCTCGATACGCTCCAGACTGCAGTGACAAAAAAATCTCATTTATATTTATAAAAAATTCAACAAATTTTTTACGGAATGCATGGAAGTAAAATGGGAAAACATGATGAATAAATCATGGTAATCAATCATATTTTATGGATAATATAGAGGAAAAGACACTAACGTATTGTTCTGCCCGTTGACATGAGCTGACTGCGCCTGATCACCATCTTCAAGGGTATCATCACCAGCAAACTCGTTAGCTAAATCAGCGGCAGTCTCGCTTTCAATCTGAAATTACTGTTATTTACTCGTTGTCATTGAAGAAACGTTACAGAAAAAAATAATAAAAGTTAAACAAAAAATACAAACTTAAAATTTGAAATAACATATCGATCCTTAACCATCGGACCCGGGAACAAACAAGCTGACCCATCACAAAATGTTCCATCCAATCAAACTGAATTTAGTAAATACAAAAACCTTTGCAATGATTGCCTGATCAGGGTCCTCGGGCACCTTGGCAGGCGCATCGGGGCACATCATCACGCACTCCAGCATCTTCTCGGCAGCCAGTCTCTTTGCCTGCTTCTTGTTGCGACCTTCGCCTAAACATACAAAAAATTATCTTACGCTCAAAAATTAAAACGGGGCTAATGTTTTCCGGCAAAAACTTGACGATATACTACTAATAGATTAGCAAGAAGTTATAAATACATAAATATGTTGTTACGAAGATGACAGTCGGACCTAACCAACCAAGTTCATACGCCTCGGCAATGGACACCTTGACTGTGAACATTCGATCGAGGCCTTCGCCTGTTTCACTGACCACCTCGTAAAACGGGGCTGGTAGACGTTTCTTCTGACACCTGAACTTGAAAGTAACTAGGTATAAAAAACCAAGAAACAGTGAAAAACAAAACACTTGATAACTGAGAGCAATCGATCCATTCAATAAAAACAGCAAGTTCTGATACATTACTCATTCACGATCACCAACATTTCAGTGAGTTTGCCCACAAAATTGTCCTCCTGTTTGGGCACGTGAGCAGCAACGGCTTGGCCCGTCTGGTCAGCACTCAATTCTGAGTTCAGCTCCGGCATCAAACCATCACTGAAACATTTTTGATACTTCAATGACAATAACACTTTCAAACAAAATGTACCCACAATATAATATACTTCAAAAATGTTACTTTGAATCAACAAAATGTACTCACATGTAAGCATCGGCCTCCTCCTGTGTAAAGCCAGGCAGTCTCCACTGGACGTGTTTCCCCGAGCTGACAATCTGTTTCAGCACACTCTTGGCAGCCAGGTGTTTGGCCACTTTCTTGTTCTTAGCCGATGCCGTAAACCGAAACGGTGCGCCCACCGGATCGCCGATGAGTGCCAGTCGATAAGCAAAGATCGGCTGGTGCGACTGAAAATGTCAGTAATGAGGTACACAATAAATATTAAATTAGTTAACCAACACTAAAATTACTTAAAACTAAAGCTCTCTGTATTCATACAAACTTGCTATTGTGAATTATTAACAAAATAATCGGGTTTTCAAACAAATATTATTGATGGACAAGGTTCGATATTTTGGCAGCACCAGGGGTGGGCCGGGTTTTTTGGCGTTTTGCAGGGGGTGGGGAGGGGGGGGGGGGGTAGAATTTTGAAATCTCAGTTTACCCCCACCCCGAAAAGTGGGGGGGAGTAAGGTCGGGTAGGGAGGGGGGGGGGGGGTAGAAAAAAAAATTTTCGCAAAAAAAATTGTTTTTTGCTTGTTTTTGCTAAAAAAAATCTTTTATTATAAGGTATAAACATCACATGTACCGGTTTTTTTCAGGTTTTAACCAAGAAAATTGACCCAGAAAACGTGTTTGTTCGAAAAAAATTCTCGCAGCCGAAATTTTTTGGAAAAATGAGCCTCAAAATCGAGGTTTTGAGGCCGATTTTCTCAAAAATTTCGAGCAGGGGGGGAGGGGGTAGGCGACCTAAATTTTTGTCTAGGGGGGGGGTGCTACCCGCCGACCCTGAAAAGTGCGGGGGGGGGGGTAACCCCCCCAGCGGCCCACCTCTGGGCAGCACTAACTGGATCACATAAAACTGAAATAAACGAACGGCGCCCTCGGCAGCGACGAGTTCATAGCTGGTCGTGCACCCGACACTGCCACAGATCTCATTCAGCAGACTCACGGGCGTCTTGCCCGCTGCCATGTCCGACACTGCAAACGCTTTCGGCGGGTCTACCGATGCCATTCTAAAACGAACAATGTATACCCGTGTAACGACAACTCAAGCCAAAATTGTTGAAATAAGGATGGATCCAAATATCTTGATAGAGTGAATCAAGTCGGTTGTAAACCGCAAATATTCACGGCAGACTAAGCAAACCGAACGCATCACAAAAATTCAAATAAGTTCATTCCTCGAAACTACAATATCGTAATATAATATCTATATGTAACTAACTAAATTACAAACGAAACATATCAAGCAGCATAAACTGAGCAAATAACATGGTAAATCGGGAAACTACAGGCTTCAACCAGAGTACTATTTTTTCAAACTACGATTACACAGTTGAATAATTCAACTTGAAATAATGGCAAATATTCAAGAGGCCGATGCAGTAAATCCCCAAATGTGCAATATATATTTTTGCTAAATAATTGATTGTTATCTGCAGAAAATTACGATTTGACGGGAACATGATTAATCTTATTATCGGCAAAGAGTTTTTCGAGACTGCCATCCATATACATCTGCTTGATTATGTCAGATCCACCAATGAACTCCTGCTTGACGTAGAGTTGGGGGATCGTCGGCCAGTCACTGAACTTTTTGACACCTTCGCGAAGTTCGGCATCCTGTAATTAGTTATGTTCTTTCAAGACTGAGTGAGGCATTTAATTTAATGTAATCCAAGTTTGAAGCAAATTAAAGTATAATCGATGAGCCCAATCATATGTAAACAGATAATTACGTTTTACAATGTGTCGAATGAAATGGTCATTCAACGAAGAGACATAATTTTGCAAGATAGATAAAACATTTTATTCTTACCAACCTGCAGCACATCATAGGTTTTGAACTTGACTTCGTAGACTTGGAGCACCTACAAATTTGAAATAAATCATTAACAAGCACCGCATTTGTTTTCACAATACAGAAACCTCGCGGTATTAATCATGAAAACCAAACCGGTACTCATAGATATTAATCCATCGATTGGAACTTCTTAGCGTTAAATTTCTTAACACAAGCAAAGTAGTTGGGTAAATTCGGTAAGGTAAAACAAGTAAGGAAACCTTGGAAGCAAGTTGACTGAATCCGCACATGGGCTGAACGGGATCGCCCTTCATGAACAGGACGACGTCATCATTTGATAGATATGACTTGATGCGATCGTTGACATTGCCCGACTGGGTGCACATCAACGCATGACCACGACGTGCAAAACACCGAACGCCCGAACTAACTAGTAATGACATCTACAAATTGAAATTCGATTTATTGATGCCAGAACGTTGTTCATAAAAAGTGTGGTTTTGGTTTTGAAGAAAATGTTAAGTTTACCAGAGATAATTGAAATTAGCAGAATTGAAACTTTCACTTCGAAAACTGACTCCAGTATAATGGAGGAAGAACATAAGCCAGTAAAAATACATCAGACATTAATTGTCTGGGTGTGATGTGATACTGATATCAACATATTCAAGCGTAAACGATTTTCAACGACAAGCAAATTTGTTCCTTATAAAGAAAAGTTTCATTTACAATTTTCAATGATAACAGGAGAAAAAATATACCTGTTCTCCACATAAAAGGACACAGCTGACAGCGAGTGACAAGTAGAAAAACTAAAATTTTACAGAATTAAACTGATTTCTCTGCCAGCTGACGTCCGAGAAGTAAACCGGAACATAAAAACCACATAAAAAGTATTTGTATGATTTGTTTGTGGAAAACACATGTATTGTATGTATAAATATAAAATCACCAGTTTATTCATCAATAATGCACAAAAGTTAACTTACGGAATTACGCGGTTAACTATAAAAATTAACTACAAACGTCAACGAAAAAAAACATTCGAAGTCAACAAGGAAAGGGTATATTATATGTGAGCAAGAAGAGAAATGTAACAAGTCTATAAACTCTAGTTCAAAATGTCAACGAACAGGCAATATGCAAGAACAATCAAAAGGGCAATGAAGGGACGCAATGAAGAATAGTAAAATCGAAATTAAAGCAGCAACCGAGAATTGTTCACCCAAAAGAAATAACAAGTCTCCGGTTCCATGATCTTATTGAAAAACAATTGAACTTCGGGCAGATCAGAAACTCTAAGTCAGCAATCTCATCTGTTATCCGTAATTTAAGTTGAGGAGGTTGTTGACATCCGTTATCGAATGGTTTCGGCCCCTTTTATAAGAAGTATAATTATAAGAAGTAGTCTGGTTGTGGTTTTTTGGATGGTATGCCGCGCGCTTCCTGAAACGAACAACAATTATGAGGGTCTCAATTGAATAACAGAATAAATGGTGGTTGAACTTGATTCAGTTTCCTCTAGGGTCAATAATTTACACACAGAAAAGCACAGAAATACTGTGCATCCATCTATTTTTCACATTACCTAATAATAACATGTAAGTTTACCTGGGGTGCTGCCTCAAAAATAGTGAAGTCCTTCTGCAGCCACTCGTCAAGCTCGAGGATGGCGGCAACGTTGCCACATCTGAATTAATTTATATGTGAAAAACGGGTTCGGAACGATTTGGACTAAAAAACGCAACCATAATAAATAGTTAAATGTAGGTTTTTTAATATTTTTTGAATATCAAACCTGTAACAGTAATTTGGCGCAGACCAGACAGTTAAGACGGTCTCGTTGAAATGCCATTTGTAACCCTCCATGACGAGCTGATGTGCCCGACAGATCAGGTCGACGTTATTGGACTGACAGAACAGGGCCACAACATCGCTTCCAAACAGATAGCCAGCACCACGAGGCGACACGCCCCAGCCCTGGGAATCTGCATGCAAAACCAGTCAATCAAAACAGCAAAATATACTTAAAAAAATATATATTTGTCAATATTAAGAATTTTACACCGCCCACCTTCAGGATCAGACCATAATAAGTCGCACATGGGTCCGTCATGCGGTACCTCCTGCTTCCTGTCCAATGTTCTTATTTGATCGATCGTTTGAATGCTCGGAGACAGACCACCATGAACGCAAAATACCTTGAAAAAAAAACAGGTTAAGTCTGCCTGATTGATTTTACAACCGATAGAAAAAGAACACTGCTATATACCAACTTTTCCATCAATAACAGCAGCCAGGCTGAGATAATCGAATACTTCGGTGCAGCACCTCCACACAATAGCAGAACCGTATTTGCGCACACATTCGTCGTAAAATCCATAAACCTGAACATCATCAACATACATTAGAGCGGAGACAAAGCCCAAAAAACAAAATAGACATCATCGACAAAGAAAAAAACAACAACATAAATATATTAAACAGCCCCATGTTACCTGGGTAATTTGTCTTGATTCGTGGTTTCCGCGAATCAGCATTATCCTGTCCGGATAGCGCACCTGTAAGTAGCAAAGCAAGACATAAAAAATCCTCGAGGAAGAGACTACAATAAAAAAATTGCTAATGTCACACTCACACACTTTTAGTGCCAGTAGTAATAGGAACGTTTCGACACTGTAAAAGCCACGATCGACAAAATCACCGAGGAACAGGTAGTTAGTGACAGGAACATCGCCACCGACTTTGAACAGCTCTTTCAGGTCGTAGAATTGACCGTGAATGTCACCGCATATCTGCAATTTAGAATCAAGTTGTCATGGTAGTAAGAAGTCGAGAAAAGTATGCCTTCTGCCAAATTTCAACATGGTTTATAGTTAATACTGTCACCCACGAATAAAAAAACGCTCCCAGATTGTCGTTAATTTCCCGCCCACCTCACCTCTGAAACCCGAGAGGCGAGAAGGACGTTGTTCTGCGCCCTGCCGGCTGGCTGACTTTAAAAAATTTTCCCAAAGAAAAGTTGTACCTTCCTTCACTGAACCCATTTAATCCCTGTTTCAGATAAAGTTACTTTATCATAACCAACCGTAACCGGCGCATCGACGACTTGAACATTACCCTCCTCTACGAGGATTTCGCGGGCCTTGGCACACAGAGTCTTCACCTCGGCTTCCGTTATGAGTTCACATCTCCGCAACTTCTCGATTTGCCGGTCAAGATCACCGGCCGAAATTTCGACAAATGAAGAAGTGGTTTCCATCGCGACGGGAATTTCTTTTGGCTCAATATTGGTCCCATTTGGAGCCTGTTGATCGCCTGACTCGGCGTACGGCTTGTCGTTCATGACGTTTCTTCGGATATATGCTATAAAAATTGTTAACTTCTTTCTCAATCAACACAAATTTTATTTTAATCGACTCACATCGCCAAAAAAATACTGAAAATAATTTTGATTAAAGAAAAACGGAGAAGTTTTGTTACGGTAGTTACGGTATTTAAGATGGTTCGATATATGAGTCGATGCACGCAAGAATCGACGGTAGATGTGGCTTTTTTGAAAAAAATCGAAAATTTGAAATGCGTGTTAAAATCGATATTTATAGATTGGAAACTATAGTTTTAGATAAATAAATGTTGTTTGCGCCTAAAAATTTCAGTTTCAACAAATTTTGATAGGTTTTCTGGCCGTCCGAAAATGTGCCAAAATTAGACGATTTCACGCGTGATCGCGCGTGTTGTTTGGCTTCTAATTTTTGATTTTTAGGTTTTTTATGTTGTTATATTCTGGTTTGAAAAAGTCACCTAGTGGCGTAGTTAAACTCCCACATCCAGATATTTCGAGCGCGTATTCTGTATTTTGGATTCAGATTTCAAACATGCCGTGGTTCATTTATGATGTTTTGGAACCTGCTATGAGAGCGTATCAATACTGAAAAGCCGTTTTGTTCAGTCTTGCATAAATTTGAAAAAATCCGGATTTCAAGATTTTCGCTGAAAATTGAATATCTGCGTTCAACAAGCACATTTTAGTCCTACTGAACGATAACGTCGGCGTGTGTTAATGGGAGTAAAATATTCTGAATCTAAACTTCATTGCCCGCATTTTGAGCTCAATTAATTGAAAGAAAATTTTGTTAAGGAAAAAAGAAAAAAATTGTCGAGTTGTCCACTTTGAGGTCAAATAAAATTTTTTACCCTCAAAGCGACCTCGAACAGTCAATTTGAGTGATGCCCCAAGTGATCAACTTCAATAAAATATTATTACAAAAAGGAGAAACATGACTATTTCTGAAAAAAGCGCAAAATTTGGAATAACGTTATAGTTAATTTTTCAGAAAAGCTAATGTAACTCGATTTTGAAGAGGGTGTGGAACGATGGAAGGGGTAAAAATTATATTTATCGAAATTTTGAAGTCAGGGACATCATCCCACAAACACGGTTCGAGCTCGCTTTGAGGGTAACAAATTTTATTTGACCTCAAAATGGACAACTCGACAATTTTTTTCTTTTTTCCTTAACAAAATTTTTTTCAAGTAATTGTTACATAATTGAAAAAAGCTTCAAAACATAACTTCTAGAGCTCAAAATGCGGGCAATGAAGTTTAGATTCAGAATATTTTACTCCCATAAACACTCGCCGACGTTATCGTTCAGTAGGACTAAAATGCGCTTGTTGAACGTAGATATTCAATTTTCAGCGAAAATCTTGAAATCCGGATTTTTTCAAATTTATGCAAGCCTGAACAAAACGGCTTTGCAGTATTGATACGCTCTCATAGTAGGTTCCAAAACACCATGAATGAACCACGGCATGTTTGAATTCTGAATCCAAAATACAGAATACGCGCTCGAAATATCTGGATGTGGGAGTTTAACTACGCCACTAGGTGACTTTTTCAAACCAGAAAATTTCGATTTGTAAAGTGGGAAATCTGTCATATTATTGGATTTTCGATCACCCTGTACCATGTTCAGTTTGAATTCAAATTCAAATTGAACAGCCAATCAGCGAAAATGCGCTCGCTGGTGCAGGGGATTATCTTCTATGCGTCTAGTGTGCACGTACGCTCGCCCCCAACCGACCCCCAGCAGTCAACATCTGGACCGCACGTAACCAACAACAACAACAACTGAACTTAGTAGCGGATTCACTTATTTAATTATGATTGTTTATATCTAATTCGAAACTCTTGTGATTATTATAATTGCTTCTATTAGATAAGGTGATAATGTAACTTCAAGATAATGTGATTGCATTTAATTATTCGGTGATATAATTGATTCATCCGCTATATATTAACTGAGTGTTATTCACGTGATACTTATTTGGCATACAATGCAATTTTTATTGTTCGCTATTGACCAGCGACTAATCTCTATTCCTAGACACACCAACACCTATATATTTGACGTCCATAACTATATTCAAGAGTCGTTTACAAACCCAAATTACAGTTCATATATCATATCATATATTACCATTATATTTTATACTTGTTTGCCTATCACTTTGAAACATTGAATTATTATGAACTTGCATAACTTGAAATAACTTGGTATTCCGTTTGTATTGTTTTCTTATTGGAAATATATAAATGTTTCATGTAACAGTAGTCAAATACATATGAATGCATGATTATAATTAAGAACATTGATCAATTCCTTTTCATGTAACCAAGAACACATAATTAAGAACGAGTCAATTTGTTTCATGTAATTAAGCACAAAGGTTGCCAAATGATAAGTAAAACAGCATTGACGACCATCACTATATTCCGATAGGAATTCAGCTAGTTCATCTGCGAACCAGCTGTACGCTAACCTCATCGGTGGGCGTGATTTACTAGAACTACGTTATTCGGTTCTAGTAAGGTCTGACAGAACCCGAACCCTTGAGGTGAGAAATCTGTTAATCATCATCTGAGACGTGAGTACCGAAAGTCCACTACTTCAACACCAAGTGGCACTTGGTATCCAATACCAGCGTTATCAAATACCAACTGGTATCAAATAACGTCTGGTATCCAATACCACTGTACACCTAGTATCATCGATCATCATACCGGCTTGTATCTCATACTGCATGGTATCATAGACCGACTGACTAACTTGCATCATTTGGTATCGACTACTAGCGTTATCAAATACCAACTGGTATCGAATAACGTCTGGTATCTAATACCATCGACTATCAAGGTTCATCGGTTTATCATACCGGCTGGTATTTCATACCGCCTGGTATCATAGACTGACTGATTTATCGTACACCACCTGATATCAAATATCAGCGTTATCTAATACCTTCTGGTATCTAATAACGACTGATATCTAATATCACCTGGTTTAACACAACAACCCGATCTAAGTGTCACATGCACTAGACTTATAATCAGGGTAAAGCTTATCCTATAGACCCGTTCAAGGTTATCAAATAGCCTAGGTTTATCATATAAGCTTTCGTGTTGCGCGTTTATCAAATAAACTGAGGTTATCAAATAATCTTTAGTTTATCTAATAAACCCATCCTACGGCTTATATTGGTGCCTAGTCCTAGTACTACCATCTATACCAAACAATAAAGGCTAACAGGTCTGACCTGTCACACCAGAGCCTGTAAAGCCGTTGCCGCGCTAGTCTATCAGTGCACTGAAACATCATATAGTGCACCTCAATTAAACATTAATTTGTGGAAGACGCGCGAGCACATCAGCGATAAATAAAACAACACTCGGATTGTGAGATCGCGCGGCATTGTCACTGATTTTTATCACATAAAAATCCCTGTTTCGTGACAAATGGAGGTCCCGGCCTCGTTGATCTCCGCCGCCTTCCACGTGCATGCCTAGAACCGCAAACATTTCGATTTCAAAATCAAAAGTGTTTGCTCCACCTGGTTCTAAGGATTTCCACATCTAAGGCGACCATGTCGAGTGAACAACAACGCTGTATAGGCTGGAGTGATGCAGTGGCTGCTTTCTGTGAATCTACCATCAGAATAGAGCAAACATTGGCCAAAATAAATAAAGATTTGGCTGAAGGCGCTGCCCGTTGGGAGATACAGGACCGTCTCAGGCGTCTCAAAAGGCCTAGCACCCTCTCTCAGCATGACACAGAGCTGATGGATCTGATTCGAAAGACTCCACCACCACCACCGTGGTGTTGGTGCGGGGATCCCACCTGTATGCCATATACCAGCTCATCGTATGGTACCACGATGCCAACGTCGATGAATTTTCCTTCATTGGACATCCGTAAACCACCTGTTGACAGCCATCCAGCCCAGACAGAGTGTCTGTTCACTGAATACGCATCAGAAGTGGTATCAGAGTCACTTACTCGTGATCTGACCACTAACATGACGTATCATTCTGTGGTGTATAAAAACACCACACGTGAACATGACAACGTTACAAACCATGCAAAACCATCAGCTGTTATTTGTCATACGGCACCTAATGATTGTGACGAGAAACCATCGATCACTTCTGATGGCGATACTCCACCTACTGATGACGACCCAGGGTTGGCAGTAACTGCGGTAATCAGCACAGTGCCCAACTGGACCCGACAACGGGCTCGCTTCACCGCTGAACAGACATACGGTTCCACTATGAATCGTATCAAGTCACCCACTGCCAAACGGCAATGCCACAGCGGTAACAGCAACGTGTCCCACAAGCTCAAGCCGAAGTTGGATGGCACTAACTCTCAAGGACCAAAATCTAAGCACAAGATTTATGGTATCCGATTGAGAAACACCCATCTGACGAAAAACACTGTGGAGACCCACAAGCTGACCCAGTCAAAAGTCTGCCACGACGGCAGCAACAGCCATGGTCCGTCTGCCCGCTTCAAGTTGGCGCTCAGGAATACGCATCCACACACATGTTGTGATGGAACGAATGCGTATGGTCCACAGTCTAAGTATAAATGGTGCAAATCCATTTCGATTAATGTCGATCACACCACATCTACCATGTCGAGCATACATCAGCACCGCATCGGCTCCCCTCCCCCCGTGGCCTGTATCGAACTGTCGTTCTCTTTGCAGGTGGGGGTGATGTCATATTATTGGATTTTCGATCACCCTGTACCATGTTCAGTTTGAATTCAAATTCAAATTGAACAGCCAATCAGCGAAAATGCGCTCGCTGGTGCAGGGGATTATCTTCTATGCGTCTAGTGTGCACGTACGCTCGCCCCCAACCGACCCCCAGCAGTCAACATCTGGACCGCACGTAACCAACAACAACAACAACTGAACTTAGTAGCGGATTCACTTATTTAATTATGATTGTTTATATCTAATTCGAAACTCTTGTGATTATTATAATTGCTTCTATTAGATAAGGTGATAATGTAACTTCAAGATAATGTGATTGCATTTAATTATTCGGTGATATAATTGATTCATCCGCTATATATTAACTGAGTGTTATTCACGTGATACTTATTTGGCATACAATGCAATTTTTATTGTTCGCTATTGACCAGCGACTAATCTCTATTCCTAGACACACCAACACCTATATATTTGACGTCCATAACTATATTCAAGAGTCGTTTACAAACCCAAATTACAGTTCATATATCATATCATATATTACCATTATATTTTATACTTGTTTGCCTATCACTTTGAAACATTGAATTATTATGAACTTGCATAACTTGAAATAACTTGGTATTCCGTTTGTATTGTTTTATTATTGGAAATATATAAATGTTTCATGTAACAGTAGTCAAATACATATGAATGCATGATTATAATTAAGAACATTGATCAATTCCTTTTCATGTAACCAAGAACACATAATTAAGAACGAGTCAATTTGTTTCATGTAATTAAGCACAAAGGTTGCCAAATGATAAGTAAAACAGCATTGACGACCATCACTATATTCCGATAGGAATTCAGCTAGTTCATCTGCGAACCAGCTGTACGCTAACCTCATCGGTGGGCGTGATTTACTAGAACTACGTTATTCGGTTCTAGTAAGGTCTGACAGAACCCGAACCCTTGAGGTGAGAAATCTGTTAATCATCATCTGAGACGTGAGTACCGAAAGTCCACTACTTCAACACCAAGTGGCACTTGGTATCCAATACCAGCGTTATCAAATACCAACTGGTATCAAATAACGTCTGGTATCCAATACCACTGTACACCTAGTATCATCGATCATCATACCGGCTTGTATCTCATACTGCATGGTATCATAGACCGACTGACTAACTTGCATCATTTGGTATCGACTACTAGCGTTATCAAATACCAACTGGTATCGAATAACGTCTGGTATCTAATACCATCGACTATCAAGGTTCATCGGTTTATCATACCGGCTGGTATTTCATACCGCCTGGTATCATAGACTGACTGATTTATCGTACACCACCTGATATCAAATATCAGCGTTATCTAATACCTTCTGGTATCTAATAACGACTGATATCTAATATCACCTGGTTTAACACAACAACCCGATCTAAGTGTCACATGCACTAGACTTATAATCAGGGTAAAGCTTATCCTATAGACCCGTTCAAGGTTATCAAATAGCCTAGGTTTATCATATAAGCTTTCGTGTTGCGCGTTTATCAAATAAACTGAGGTTATCAAATAATCTTTAGTTTATCTAATAAACCCATCCTACGGCTTATATTGGTGCCTAGTCCTAGTACTACCATCTATACCAAACAATAAAGGCTAACAGGTCTGACCTGTCACACCAGAGCCTGTAAAGCCGTTGCCGCGCTAGTCTATCAGTGCACTGAAACATCATATAGTGCACCTCAATTAAACATTAATTTGTGGAAGACGCGCGAGCACATCAGCGATAAATAAAACAACACTCGGATTGTGAGATCGCGCGGCATTGTCACTGATTTTTATCACATAAAAATCCCTGTTTCGTGACAAATCCAATCAAATTTTTTGTATAGGTTGTTGAAAGAATTCTTTACAAGACTACATCTTCAGAATGCCAGATTCATCCGAGGGTAATGGGTGAAATTCGTGTCCGAACTTTTCTTTATACCCCCTCCATACTCAATTTTTTTCGTAATTTGTTTTTCTTGATAACACACATAAACATAGATGTAAGCAGTGTAATAAGATTATATAACAACATAAAAAACCTAAAAATCAAAAATTAGAAGGCAAACAACACGCGCGATCACGCGTGAAATCGTCTAATTTTGGCACATTTTCGGACGGCGAGAAAACCTATCAAAATTTGTTTAAACTGAAATTTTTAAGCGCAAACAACTTTTATTTGGCTAAAACTATCATTTCTAATCCAAAAGTGTATATTTTAATGTAAATTTTAAAATTTCGAAATTTTTCAAAAAAGCCCAAGCTTGTGAACGCATGCGTCGATTCTTGCGTGCATCCACTCATATATTGACTATTTCAACAGCTAACAGGAAAACCACTATACAAAAGTATAAAAATATGATGAATGGTATTTTGGATTCATAAAAATATAACGAGTTGAAATTTTGTTAGCGAGTGAATGAATGAATGATAGAATGAGTGAGTAAGTGAGTGAATGAACGAATGAGTGAGTGAGTGTATTAGTGAGTGAGTGAGTGAATGAACGAATGAGTGAGTGAGCGAGTGAAAGAGTGAGTTAGTGAGTGTTTGAGAGAGTGAATGGATGAATGAATGAGTGAACGAGTGAGTGAGAGAGTGAGTGAGTGAATGAGTTAGTGAGTGAGTATAATTATGAGTTAGTGTGTGAGTAGAAAAGTGAGTGAGTGGGTTAATAAGAATGTGATTAGTTTAAGCAAGTAAGTGAGTGATTGGTTGAGTAATTAAGTCAGAGAATTTAGAGAGTGTAGTAATTGATTAAGTGAGTGAGCAGGTGAGTGAGTGGATGCATGCGTAGGAAAGAGAGTGAGTGAGTTAGTAACTGTGTGATAGAGTGGGTGAGTGAGTGAGTGAGTGAGTGAGTGAGTGAGTGAGTGAGTGAGTGAGTGAGTGAGTGAGTTGGTAAGTGTGAGAGTTAGGGTTTGAGTGAGTGATTTCGTCAGAGAGGGAATGATTGAGTGAGGGAGTGAGAGATTGAGTAAGTGTGGGAGTAGAAAGTGAGTGGCAGAGTGAGTTAGTAACTGCGTGAAAGAGTGTGATGGGAAGTGTGTGAGTGAGTGAATGAGTTATTGATTGATTTAGTAAGCGAGTGAATGATTGGGTATAGCACTGGCGGACGAGTCAAACCTCCGAAGGGAGGTTAATTTCATTAAGAGGGGGAATCGGCAGAAATTAGACCATTTTTACCATCACCAGGGAACAAATTCCACTTTTTTGAAACTGCCAAGGAGAGGGGAATTCCACTTTTCCAACTGCTTCTCCGCTAGTGGGGTATAGTGAGTGGATGAATGAATGACGGATTAAATGAATAAGTGAGTGTAAAATTGAATTTGTGAGGGATGAGTAAGCAAGTGAATGATTGAGTGTGAGGGAGTGAGTAATTTTGATTAAGCTACAAAAAACTGACATGTGAGAACTTTCGATCCAAAATACACTTTGCAGTTCCAATACAAAATTTAGAGTTTTGCCACGTCACATTATTTTGTTTGTACTGTTGAAACTTTATGTTTCTCAAGGCGGATTCAGGGATCTGTTAAAGTCTGGTCACAGTTTCTCGTTACTCCGAAATTTTTACAGTAATCCTTTTGGCGCGCATTCAAATTTCGGCGCGCGTTCAAATTTATTTAAAAAATTCAGCAGTTCACACTGCATTTGTATAACATATTAATAATTATGCCCAACTTATTAATTGTTCAGTATAAGGTTTTCAGGAAAATAATTAGTAACAAGAAACCCTGACCAAGCTATATATGACACAATTTCTGTTATATGACACTATTTCTGTTATATGACAATAGTTGATATATTTCTGACGATTTAAGATGCGATGCACGTAAAAGTCAACCAAAATCTGATACATAGACTACATCTTACATTTTACTTTTCCAGAAGGAATTAATTGTCGATGAAATAGAATAAAATAGGTATCTAGAAATTTAATTAAAAAAAGTTAAGAATACAAAAATTTAATTACGGTAGTTTCCATACAATTTCAAAGTCTTTATTATAGTCATTTCCTTACTCACTCACTCACTCTCTGACTCGCTCACTCACTCACACACTAATTCACTCACTCACTCACTCACTCACTCCCTCACTTACTCACTCACTCACTCACTCACTCACTCACTCACTCACTCACTCACTCACTCACTCACTCACTAACTCAACGACTCACTCACTTGCTGAATCTCTCACTGACCTACTCACTTAATCACTCGCTCACTTACTGACTCACTCACTCACTCAGTCACTCGCTCACTCACTGACTCACTCAATGACTCACTCACCCACAGGCACGAGGCACGTTCTGACTGTGTGTACTATAACGACCAAGCTTACGTAGGCATTCCGAATACGAACAATATAACCGCTCAAGTAACCGATTGTGCCAACTGTACGTAGACTGACGGTAGATTGAATGACTGCAGATGGTACGTAAAACTGCAGACGAGTACGTACATTGATTGACTGCAGACGGTACATATGACAGTATAAAAATACATGGTACATTGATTGACTGCAGATACTCATTCACTCCTCACTCACTCATTCACTCACTTACTTACAGCCTCACTCTCCCCTCATTCAGTCACTCAGTTACTCACTCACTAATTCACTCACTCACTCCCTCTCTCACTCAATAACTCACTCTCTCTTTCACTCACTCACTCACTCATTCACCCATCACTCACTCACTCACTCACCCAATCACTAACTCACTCGCTCACTCACTCACCCAATCACTAACTCACTCACTCACTCAATCACTCACTCACTCACTCACTGACTCACTCCTTCTCTCATTCACCCACTCACTTATAGCCTCACTCTCCCCTCACTCATTCACTCTCTCCTCACCTACTCAATCCTCACTCACTCACTCACTCGGCCGCTGGGGGTGAGATAAATTCATCAGCTGCACGAACTCAACGTGAAATGACGATTCGAGTTGGATGGAGTTCTTTAGCTACTTTGCTTCTGGTGATTATACCAACCACCGTTTGTTGCTCATCACTCACTCACTCACTCACTCACTCACTCACTCACTCACTCACTCACTCACTCACTCACTCACTCACTCACTCACTAACTCACTCATTCACTCATTCACTCGTTTATTCCTCACTCACTCATTCACTCACTCATTCACTCACTCACTCACTCATTCACTCAATCAAACATATAATACTATCGAGAAAAACTGCCATTGGCCCCGGTAACGTATCTATCCGAGGTCTACAAAGTTAAGCCGCAGGCTAAAGCCGGTCCTATTGTAAAAGTATAGAGCCAGCTTTAGCCGGCGGCTACAAACTTAAGCTGCGGCTTAAATTTAAAACCCTTAACTACTAAAATTATGGGGCTTAAAACCTAGAAGCTGCGGCTTAATTGAGCTGCGGCTTCAAACTTAAACTTGAGTTCATTTAGTGGACAGGTCATCTGTGCGATTTGCAACCAAATTTTTCTTCGAAAAAATTAACTCAAGCTCTAAAATCCAGCCGCAGCTTAATTTTAAAGCCGGAGTTTTTAGTTTTAGAGCTGCAGCTTTTTCGAATTTCAGTAGTTAAGGGTTTTAATTTTTTAAAGCCACATTTTGTAGCCGCAGGCTCAATTTTGTAGCCGCCGGCTTCAACTGGCCATATACTTTCACACTAGGTCTTTAATTTGCGGCTTAAATTTGTAGACCTCGGATATATACGTGAACAAAACCATTTTTATTAGAATTACCGTTTTGAAAAATTTACGGTATTTTTTTCTTTGTAATTCATTAACCCTACAGCGTTAAGCGAGTGTATTTTGGATTCAGATTTTGTGGCATTGCAGAATTAAAATTGTTGGTTCATCGACAATTTTAATTGCAACGGTAAGAGGAATTCTGTCTATGCAAAATCTGGACCAAAATGAAATTTTGAAAAAAATTAGATTTGGATGCAAAGCGACTCACTTGACTCCCGTGAACTCAAAAATATCCTTGTTTCACGTTAAAACCACGTAAACAGGCCAAAATTCGCATCACTAAATGGTGCACCCTAATTTCCCTATACAAATTAGGCAAAACTTTAAGACCGATTTTCTCATGTACTTCCGAAAAGATCAGAAAACCAAACACCTCAGGTTGAAGCTGAGAATTTTCTCTACAAAACCTGCCTAACTAGCCAATGCACTTTCGACTTTTTTTCAACTACCGTAATCTCAAACAACAATTATTTTTCAACTACCGTAATCCCTGTGCCGTCATTAACGAAACATTCGGTTTTGCCATCAAAAATTAGTTCCATGTGGATCATCAGAAAACAAATATTTTTATAGTCGATGGTGAATTACTGACTGTTCCACAAAAAAACGCGCGAAAAACTTTAATTTAATGTTTCACACTGAATTCCGCTGTCGATGCAGCACTGGCATTCGACGAAACGTTCGTTTCTCTTATTTGGTTTTCGAGCTCTACTGGACCAATTTTAAAAAGTTAACACCAATTGAAAGAGAAAAATATTCTCTTTCGTTTGCACAAAAAAATTCCTGAAAACAGCCCAAATCACAGAATTGCGAATAAAAACTAATTTAGGGTCGACTGACGTTTTTTCATCGACAAGCTAAAGCACGGTAAATCATTAGGATGTTTATCGAGAATTCACGCACCTTTTTGGAACAGTAATTCATTATCGACTATACCGCAAAATTACTGAAATATGATTCTGTCCAATAATACGCGTTCATATAATATATGCACGATATACAATATATATCACGTTTACCTCTGTTATGGATCTATATTGATTCAACCCCTATATTGATTGGCGCGGTTCAGGTCGTTCTCCACGTGCTCAATGTCGGTGTGTAGCGTGCACAGTTGAAATAGAATGTAGTAAATATGGATATAGTGCATTTCACATTCACTCATTGGAACTACCTGATTTTACATGAAATCACATGTACACAAAAAATTAAACTGATAAAAAAACCTGATGAGCTAAACCTGATATATTATTGGACAGAATCATAATTCAGTATTTTTGTAGTAAAAATATTTGTTTTTCTGATGATCCACACGGAACTAATTTTTGATGGCAAAACCTAATGTTTCGTTAATGACGGCACAAGGATTACGGTAGTTGAAAAATAATTGTTGTTTGGGGTTACGGATTTGGGCTGTTTTCAGGAAATTTTTTGTGCAAACGAAAGAAAATATTTTTCTCTTTCAATTGATGTTAACTTTTTAAAAATTGGTCCAGTACAGCTCGAAAACCAAATAAGAGAAATGAACGTTTAGTCGAATGCCAGTGCTGCATCGACAGCGGAATTCAGTGTGAAACATTTAATTAGAGTTTTTCGCGCGTTTTTTTGTGGAACAGTCAGTAATTCAGCATCGACTATAAAAATATTGGTTTTCTGATGATCCACACGGAACTAATTTTTGATGGCAAAACCTAATGTTTCGTTAATGACGGCACAGGGATTACGGTAGTTGAAAAATAATTGTTGTTTGAGATTACGGTAGTTGAAAAAAAAGTCGAAAGTGCATTGGCTAGTTAGGCAAGTTTTGTAGAGAAAATTCTCAGCTTCAACCTGAGGTGTTTGGTTTTCCGAACTTTTCGGAAGTACATGAGAAAATCGGTCTTAAAGTTTTGCCTAATTTGTATAGGGAAATTAGGGTGCACCATTTAGTGATGCGAATTTTGGCCTGTTTACGTGGTTTTAACGTGAAGCAAGGATATTTTTGAGTTCACGGGAGTCAAGTGAGTCGCTTTGCATCCAAATCTAATTTTTTTCAAAATTTCATTTTGTCTCAATTTTCATGATGTTTTGGTCGTCGCTTACGTGCATCGCAGCTTAAATAAACTTAGTTATGGTGAAATTACTTGAAATTTGTCATGCTTCCACAAACTGGTGCCCAATAGCAATTTAAAAACTGCGGGGTATTTTGTGCGCTAATCAGTACGCAATGTAATACTAATCAGTTTTCATTTTTATGTAATTGTTGTGATATTCATTCAGTTTTGTCTTCGTGATTGTAATTTAGGAATGACCGTTATTTCACTTTGTGACTTGGTATTCCTCGTTGCCATTATGGTGAGAAACCCGAATAAAATCTGAAATCTGAATTGGCTACAGTCTGGTCACAGTTTCTCGTTACTCCGAAATTTTTGCCATGATCCTCTTGGCGCGCATTCAAATTTCGGCGCGCATTCAAATTTTTTCAAAATTTCAGCTGTTCACACTACATTTCTATAACATATTATAAAAACATGCCCAACTTTAATAATTGTTCAGTATAAGGTTTTCAGGAAAAGAATTAGTAACAAGATACCCTGACCAAGCTATAAAGGTTTGTATTCTATGTTATGAAAATGCAATGAATTTTTACATGAATGCGCCTCTGGCGGACGAGGTAATCCTCCAAAGGGAGGGGATTTTCGTCAATGAGGAGAGAATTCGCAGTTTTCAAGTCATTTTACCTACACCTCAGGGAACATTTTTTTTTGAAAACGCCAAAGAGAGAGTTTTTTTTCTCGCCCGCTAATGGAATGCGCAAAGCGCCAAACTTGATTCTCGGGTTTCTGGTGGATCGGTTTATCAGTGATTTGGTCAGTGGGCAGAATGATTACTTGCTGGGTCGATTGTTTGAATGGATAGTTGCTTGGTGAGAAAGTTAATTTGTTCGACGGTTGGCGATAGTGTCTCAGTTGATTGTGTGGGTCGGTTGATTGATTTTAAAGGTGGTTCGGACAGTTGAGGGCATGTTTGATTGATTTATTAGTTTGAGAGTGAGTGGTTCGAGTGCTGAGTCGGTCATTGAGTTAGTCATTTGGTCGTTGGGTTTGTTGATTTTGTTGGTTTTTATAAAATGTTTGAAACAAAGTCTGGTTGGTTGGTCTATTGAATGGTTTGTTTGCAGCAGGTTGGATCGGTGAGGCGAGGGATAGTGTGATGCTTGGTTTGGTAGAGTGCTTGATTAGGACAAAAGTCAGTCGATTTGAAAATGAGTTATAAACGCAAACCAAATACATAAAAATCTCATAACTTACCGTAACTTAATTTAACAAACTACAGTACTTTATTTATGTACTGTATACATACTTTTGACTGGCTCGTATTAATCGGTTTGCTAGTTACGCTTTTATTTTGGCGGTCGGATCCGGATGGAAACAACAACAACGCCGTTTATTGAAGTAAAATGATCGATTCTGTTGCTGTTGAATCCGAAGAATTATTGGACGACGTAAAACAGGTGAAGAAATGTGTGTGGCATTTGACACGGACTGGCGACTTGGGCGCCCTCAACGGCTCGTCTGCCGTTAAACAGGCACTGCCCACAACGTCATCACACTTTACTCGACTTAGAAATCTAATCAGGTTAACTGCCCTATGCTTAGGATTTATATGATCGATTCAATAATTGATATTTGAAATTCTGATTCTAAAAGCCATAGCCCATAAACAACCGTTCCAGGCCAGGCCGATTCAGTTTACGCGTTAACCACTGCTTCGATTTTGTAACTGAGTGCAATACATACAGAAATACATATAAATCACGTAAATTGCAGAGACCACCCTAACGAACTCTGCTCAGTATTTGTCGACCACATCTTGTACGTCACCCTCCAAGCCGGGGACAGTCAAGTACGTCTGGCATCACTGCGTCTGCTCGATATGTTCTTTAGAAAGATGCATCTGGTTCGAGTGAGTGCCGTTGATAGTGTACAGCAGATATTTCTGATGTGTCTGGAGACAGATCCCATGAGGTTTGTTTGTTTCATTTACATAACTAGTGTATTTTACTAGTGAAAGTATGTCGCGTGTAGTCATCACAGATTATAGTTTGTCAAAGTTATTTGATTTCAGGTATCCGTTACCCAAACCTCCGTCACACGCCAAGCAGCTCAAGCAAGAGGCACTGATCATTCTGCGTGACTGGTGGACCAAGTATGCACCGGCATATCCTAAATTAAAAGTTGCTTTTTCTCGTAAACCATAAAACCTTCATTTAATCAGTCACTCGTTCATTTATGCAGTCACACATTGCTGTTTTACTCCAATCAATTACACATTCAATCAGCCTATTTGTGTTTTGCTTCAAACAATCACTCCATTTTCAGCTTTTTTCCGCAATCGATTTCTATTATTTTTTTCAAATCAACACATCGATTCTATTTTTGATTCAAATAGAAAATCCCTTCAACCGACAACGATGTTAAGATTGAATGGTTCCAGGCAGCCGAAGAGTACGTTTCGGCCAATCGATCAGTTGAGTTGGATGCACTCGAGGGTCGGACTCGGGCCGAACGTGAGCACGCCAGCAACATGGCACTGAGAAGACTGCATCTCGTCACCAGCATTTGCGAGAAACTGCAAGCACAATACGAATTGATTGCCGGCAATTTAGAGGTATCATCATATAAATGTTATCCTGAAAACATGAATAATCAATTCCAGTAATATCTTACAGGTCAGCCTACGTGAGATGACCAACGCACTGAATCTGATGTGCCCCAAGTCAGCTGATTTGGGTCCGGTTGATTCGACGGCGACCAACGCCGATGGAGACACGTGCAAAGTGGCACAGAATTCATCTGAACCGCCAATAACACAAAATGTTCTGCGGCTGAAAATCAATATAAAAGACTCACATAAAATGCTGAAGGATGTTGATAAGTTAGTGCACTTTCTGTTTCATTTCCCAAAAAAAATAGTAAATACTCCAATGTAATACTAAATACTTCGTCGTATAATAATGTAATAAATTGATAGACAAGACCACGAGCCGCTGGCATGTGCGATTCGTGATGCGTACAAGATGATCAACGTGCGACTGCGACCACAGCTGCAGGCGGTCATGGCCAGGACACAACGACTCGGGGACTCCGAGCCTGGCCAGGCATTACTTAGAAAGTAAGCTTAACTCAGACATATTATGTTCGTCCATTTGTATCAGAAAATGAGTTGTAATCGAATAAACGGAATATAGAAGTGCATGTGATCATGTTTTAGATTGATTCAAGCTAAGCAACGAGTTGATGGCGAGCTATCGAGAGTCGAGGAACTTGGCCTGATCGAGTCCAACTCACAGCCATCTGATACAGTTGACACGGATGACAGTGATGATGACGATGACATGCTTGAGGTGTTCGAAAAACTCGGTCTGTCTACTGCTTGAATCGTTAAAACTGTTTGACAAAAAAAAACTTTTTGCTAACTACGATAAATAAAAATATTCTAGACTATTCATTTTTTCAGACGGTTATGACGAGCCTGCACAAGATGCCAGTTCGGATCAACCAACGGTCAGTACTAATCTGTGCACCACCATCGAGTCGGATCCGAGTGTGACCTGTCAACTGTCAACTTCTTCAATCAACGCTCCTTCACAGTTGTTGGGCACAACCAGAACGTCTGTCAATGCCAACAAATCATTTCCATCGAAATCAGACCAGTCACAAGCGTGTGATGTCAAACCACCAAAAATACCGTGTGTTCATTACGACCTGGACCTGAAGTACTGGAGCGAATCGGCCGATCAGTTGAAGGCACCCGCCATTGTTAAGAACAACGCCGACTGCCATCGGTTCTGGAGACCAAATGAATCGTTGGTTTTTCTTTACATTTCTTGATTCGTTGAAGAGGCTTTTAGTTCCCAATAAGTTGGTTTATTTGAATAATATTGAGTTTCTAGTGTGAGAATGCATGAAATGTAAATGCGTATGTACCATTTTAGCGACGAACCATGCACGTCGGGCAGTCTCACTGAGCGGGTCACCACGTTCGCTGGCGAGTTCGAGCCCGTGAGTCGGCGGTGTCGGGCACCGTTGGTCGATGGACGTACCTGTGAACGATATGACCGCGTTAAGTGTCCGTTTCATGGTGCCATTGTCGACAGAGATGAACACGGACAACCTGTGGATCCGAATTGCACGTTAGTATGTCACATGTATTTCAGTGAAGAACTAGTATAATATTACTGTTGTTGACTGTCCCTTTCATTTATATGAATGGTCAGTGCATCCTTGAATCATATCTTCCAGCACCTTAATTAACAAGAAGAAAAAGCGGTTGCCTTGGCTGGATCCGGTCGCGATGGCCGAAATCGAATCGCAAAGCGGTCAGAAACTGAATTACGGGATCGGTCAAAAACGACGTCGGCAACGTCGACCACCACCGTTGGTCAGTTGTCGACTACCCAGTGCCCAGGTGGCGACCAGGAACAGACTCAAGAAAAAGGTGCTCAATCCGAAAGCAGTTAATAAGGTTGGCAACCACTGGAATTTGTTTATATTACAAAGCTTGAGATGTTTAATGATTCGAAGCTTACACTGTTTACAAGCTAACACCAAATTGTTTATATGGCACACGTAATAATCGTCATAGCTTGTTTTGTTTGATTTATAGTAAAATGGTTTATTTGTTCATCGAGGAATTATTGATTTTACAGGCAATCGAGACAAGTGCACGCATCCGACAGAAACAGAATGCCGAGAAGTTTCAATCAAACTTTTCTTATCAGAATTCAAAATGATTTGATTTCAAATGCGTAGGTGTATTTTCACATTACAGCATGCAAATGTGTATATACTGTATATATTTCTTCAAAGTTGACAAGATAACGCATTCAATTCCTATTTTGTGTATGGTACTTGAAAATGCAAATCTCATTGTTTGGTTGCGCAATGCGTTGGAACCTGTAGTTCTTTCATATTGAGTACTTCCGTTTCTTTGTACCCTAATATTTCAGTAACAAAAAAACTATCGCATACACAAAAGGTATAAAAATGCAATGCAATCCTCTAAACCGAATATAAATGAAAACTAAAAAAATTATTACTGCAGTTGTAAATGTTCTATTATGATCACTGCTTCGTTGCTGTATAATGAACTTGATCATTCAAATCTCGCAACGTCTGTGCAGCCATCTCAGCAGTGAGATCGCGTTGTGCCTCGCACACCAACTCGTATCCGGCCATAAACTTCTTGACCGTGGCTGATCGCAATAATGGAGGCAAGTATACTGCATGCAACTGCCATGCATTCCTGCATAAGAAATTAAGTGTAACACATGTGTAGCCAAAGCCAGTGCAAGATTACAGTACGGTTGCCTACATCTATTGCTACGTTTAGTCGATTGAACTGAATGATATTTGTGGGTTGAGCGTGAATTCAATAGCTTGTCGAGATGAACTAACATCAGGTCCTGATCTTGCAGATACTGGCCGGTTGGTGCCCCATGCCAACCCATGCTGTATGGGAACGAACACTGCAGAAAAACAAGTTGCTATAGTAGTAGTTATTATCAGGTGTGTTGTAAATGGACGAACAACTAGTTGATTTTTAAGTTTGACTGAGGAACGTTTTACTTGCCCAAGATATGGTAGCTATTTGTGCGAATGTGACGCTCTTTCATCTATAGAGAATGCAGTAACAGTAAAATGCACCTTGAACAAGTTATCATATTTGATGAGCAGGCGTTTCATGATGTCAGCCAGTGAACTACGTTGGCTGTCGTTCAGTTGTGTGATTCGGGCCACCTTGAACAGGGGCAGTAGTAACGTTTCATACGGCCAAACAGCCCAGTAGGGAACGACAACGAGCCTGCAAAGTTGTCATTAATGAAATCGTTGAGATTGAATTGAAAAAATTTGGACTAGTATCACCATGTAAAGAAACAACACTAAATCATGAAAGTATTCGATTAAGCAAATATTGCACTCACCAGTGCTCATTCCTGATGACAATACGCGATTTTTGTTTCAGCTCGCGTTGCGCGTAGTCCAACAACATGGGTGTACCTTTTTTGGCGTAGTGGTCCAGTTGGGTGCTATAAAATACAAACATTCATCTTGACAGAACTTAAAATGATTTGTGTAATATTTACTCAGTCATTTATAGTGACTGAATATTATTGATCATTAATATACATCAAGTCAATTAATGAATACCTAAAAATAGTTCATGATCATGAGAACATCATTTGGTGCGAGTAAATGCCACTCACCGATTTTTTGTAGCAATCTGATTGGGTATGAAGTCACCAGCCCATATCTGGCAATGTGGATGTGGGTTGCTGCATCCGACGATGGCACCCTTGTTCTCAAACACCTGCACCCAGTCGTAATCGGCACCAAGTTCAGTCGTTTGACGTTGCCATTCCGCGATCACTGATACCACGTCCTCAAAATATGTACAATTCAATTTGGTATTTTACGTGTAGTAACATCACCTAATATAACACAATATAGCGTTGATTTCGACTACAGTAATCACGTTTGAAAATATTTCTGAATGCGTGACGTAAGTTGCTGTTTTGTCAACACAGACATGATATTTGAGAGAGTGCTTCCATTCAGCGTTGTGAATGGTGAACTAACGTCGTGTTGCATGGTAGCCAGCTGCAGGTCACTTCTCGGATGATAGCACATGACACGACATGTACCTCGGATGCCTTGACTCTTCAGCAGGTCATCATCACCCTCTGATTTAGCCGCATCATCGTCCACATCGACCTGGTCAGGTACCAGGGCCGGAAAGTCGTTAGTAAACACAAATGTACCTTCGTAGTCTGGAGTGCGGATCGCTGAAAAATGGGTGTCCAGTAATTCTACCATTCATGTACTGATTCGCTCACTCACTTCCTCACTCGGTATGCTTATAGAGGGCTATGAAAGTGTTTTCCGCTAAGATCGCATCAAATATATGCATTTTAATGAGAAAGTCCAACCTCCAGCCCGAACACCACCTGGCTGCAGTGGATTCTTCTGTTCAGTCCCGCCGGATGCAGGCTTTTGCTTTTCCTTGTTTGCCTCCGTCTGTCCTGCCCACGGCCTTTTACATCGTTGTGGTGCTACGATGAGCCATTCATCGAGTAGAGGATTGTACCGGCGGTGAGGTCGACTGCTCGACATTATTGCAACTCAAACAAAATACGTGTTCACTAGGTTATGCATTTTAATGAAACGTCGGGTTGTATGATAAACAGAGTTGCCTGCACACAGATGTTTTTCACTGATAAGGTAATATGCTTAACATGCGTCTGTCTGTATTCAATTCATTGAATAGTAGACAATATGTTGGTAGTATGCGTAATACACACGATATGATTTACAATCGTTTTATTTATAGCTTTCGTCTGCTTTCACACTATAAAAAATAGCAATCAATCGATATTGCTACAAATGTTCACCACTATACATAATTTTAATATAAATAGCGTATAGTATATAAATATGGCAACAAATGAAACAGCTGAAATTATGTTACAATTGTCATTTAGATCAAAGAACCATTCATACATACGGTAGCTAGGCGAATACAAAGAGCAATAGATCACAGAAATCACCCACCTCGATGAATCATGGGTTTCTCGGGTAAATTATAAATAATCAAAAGTAGAAAATGATCATGAAATTTCACTAAACGGTTACCATATACACATATGAATATATATCGCTATAATAACGAGGTATTCTTCTCATAAACATAATACAAACACACTTCTTCTTTCGTCAATGAAAATCGACTGGAGGGACGGAATCTCGATATGTAATGTACGTTCATATTGTCCAAATTTTTATATGAACTAAACGTTATGGCTCACACATTATGTCCAATAAATCACGTCAATTTCAATGTTTGCGTGATAATGTATAGCTCGATCATGGTTTCTTGTTATGAAAGTTATTTTTATGTACCCGCTACGAAGAAGTTTTTGGAGTAACAAGATACCTTGAACTGACTAAACAAATCACAAAAACGCGCCGACACCGGGTTCCTCCTGCAAGAAGGGCGAGTCGGCACCAGCGGCGGCGGCCGTCATTTTGATGTTGAGACGTTCGTATTCGATGGCAGCGAACTCGTACAGTTTGTGCCGCATCTGTTCGGGCAGAATGAAACTGTGCTGCTGCAGTTGACGCAGACACGACTGCACACTCGAGCCCGATCTGCAAATTATAGTTTTATTACTAGGAATTCTTCCTTGCTAATGCTACTATTACAGGGCACACGGATACCATATCAGAATGGTGTTTTCGTAGTGGCAAGAGAGGTCGAATAAACTGACAGCCAATTGCAGAAACCCCAGATCTGTGTCTCAAGTTAGGTTTCGAACTGACATTAGAAATGGAGGGACTCTGAAACAAAAATAAGATATCAATACCAACTTGAGTTCAGTTTCACTGTGCACGATGTTGATGACGTCATCGAGCATGAGCAGATGTGTTTTGCCCGAAGTCCTGCCCTGCAGACCGCGTTCACACAACCACGCCTTGTCATCTGCGTCACCGATGTACTAAAATTGGTTACGGTAGACAATGACACTGGACAATAATTCATATAAATACCCAAAACAACGATGGATGCTATTGCATTCGTAATCAATAAAACAAACCTTGAACATATGGGGGTACTTCAGCAGCAGTCGACCACGTTGCAGATTACCGAGAATCCTATAAACATTAACAAGCAATAACGATAACAAACGTTTTAACGTTTTCTGTTAAAAACATTATCAAACATAACATATAGAAAGTTAATTGATTCAAATGTACCAACTTGTTAGCCCGGGGTCCGAGTATGAACAAGGTGTTCTGGTCGATGCGCGCTGGATTCCACTGCAAAATATGGGATACTTCAATATAGAGAATCCATGATTAACCTATTGCAGTTATTGCTTACTCGACTCGACATTATATCTACCGTAATACCAACCGATTCCAATTGTTCTGAGGTCCACAGATCCGAATTACCGGCCTGAGCCAGTTGCGATCCGCGACCGGGCGTGTTGTTGAGGGAACCGGCAGGTGAGTAGAAACGGGCCGGTCGCTGCAATTCACCTTACGCTATTTAATTCATTTCACAAAGCAAGGATCGTTCATATCTGATCATATAAATAAGCCTCATATGCATCAATTCATTTGTAGAGTTTAGAATTAGTGACTATCACGACGACTCAAGCTCGGATAACCTAGTAACATAACAGATGACCCCATTACGTGTTATTAGTGTTCCCTGCTGCTGGCTTCCATGATGAAGAAGTTCCAATAAAAAACACGAAAATGCAGCTCTGATGAACCAACCTTGCGTGTCCGACTGACATTGGAATCGATGCTGATATCGGACTCAGCATCAGACTCGCCGGCGTGCATGTCACGGGCACGCATGGGCACTTCGAGGTGCATGCCCTTGTTGAGTAAAGAACTGGCTGGCAGTTCCGGACTGATGAAACCACTCATAGCGTCCGTTTCAGTTCGGTACATCACTTTGGCCTAAAAGCAATATACTCTTGCCTTGCTCGCTGATAATAATTGCACTGATCAACTGTTATTAAGTTTTTGCTTCTTACAAATAGAGATGACATGCAATGCATAATAGTAAGAAAACGGTAAATGGAATGCGGATAAGAACCTCATTAAGTGCGCGAACCAGCACGCCGTTGATGTGCTCCTCCCCGATCTCGACTTTGTTCTCCCTGATGTTGTTGAACGCTGGTCGCAGATACGTTTCCGTGTATTTATCGAGTACTCGGCGGATATCACGGTTGATGGCATCCTGAATGAGCTGACGCACCAGCTCCAACGATTTGGAGGCATCGTGCGTGCAATCCATTCTGGAAAAGGAGCATGTTGAATAATGTCATAATTGTCTACAATGTTTAGGTTGTGATAGTCAAAGTTGAATAATGTAGTGTTGAGTTTGCGTTAGCTGCTAAAATTCACCAACTTTTCCCTCCTGATGACGGTGCGGAGGTTGTTGAGCTTGGGTCCCGGTTCGGCACAATCGACATAGTTTTGTAGGTTGACCAGTCGCATGTTGAATAGATTGCCAGAGGTACACCCCACTGGACTACCCATCTTTTTTTATTTCAATGTCAGATTAGAGACTTTATCGTTTTATTATTGTTAATGTTATAAGTTACAACAGCGTTTATTCACATGTAACGTTACGGGTTGCGTGCAATGCTGTGTATACAACATCATATGTACGTTAACATAGGCTGTCGTTCAGCACTATAGCAACCACGCACCAAGCAACGCCACATGTCAAACCCAACGGATAATACGTCGACACATTAAACAGACCGCGCTTTCAAAACATTATCTTAACTACTCGTTTTGCACAATAATTACCTTTAAATGTGATGTGTTCTTTTCACTTTCTCATAGTATGACCATTAGCTTAACTGGAAATCATTCTTTTATTGAAAAATGTACTTACAGTAATCAGTATACAATCAGAATTAAAAAGGTATGCCCGCTTAATGAGACGATAACACGTTAAATAAAACATAATTTAAGTACAAACGTTCATAACATTGTTATGATATGATATGAAACACTGATACAATTATTTTTGCGGATTTGAAATAAAAAATAAAAAAAGTTTTCGATCAGAATCGGTATTAGATGTAATATTTGATTACTGAAACAATTAACGAAATAACTTATTGATATGAAACAGAGCCGTACCAGCGGAGAAGGAAACATGGATATGGATACATTGCATTTCCCCCAAGGTTGTTGTTGTCCTTCCAAAGCGAGTGATAATAACAATAGAACAAGTGAATACCAGTACAAAACTACTATTTCATCCAAAATGCGGATATCTAAAAAGCGATACAACGAACAAGATAAATGTTCAATGAACATATTTGGCAGCACGTATCTTGTAATCCTGAATGAACCTGGCATGCGCATTCACATTCGCCTGCATCTGTTTGAGCCAGTCGCGACGCACTTTCTCTCGATCACTGAAACCATTACAATAATGCAAAATCTATAGTATCCAGCTTTAATCAGGAAATCTTTAAAACGGTAATAAAACATGAAACCCCCCCAAAAAAATGAAGCATTGAACCAACAAATCTTTGAGGTGTTCCTGTTGCTCACTCATTCGTGCACGGACTTCAGCTTTTTGGCGTTGAACTTCGACCAGCTGCTGCATCTGATCAGGTGTAATCGAACGCAGTGCCGTCAACTCTGCCTCCATATTCGCCAGCTCTATAATTAATCATGATAATCCACGTTAACGAACTATACAAGAATAGAGTTTGCTCTATCTGTACAGAAGATAATTTCTGTTGTGATTTAGTTTCACTCAAAGTTATTTATTATTATTGTTATTACGAATGAAAGGTATGAATATGTTCAACTCAAATACGACAAATACCAACGCTCTTTTTTTGCGAGTACACTCTTGATTTTGCTATCTTCCTCACGATTCAATGCAAGCTGCAAGTCAGCAGCCTCGGATTCCGCCTGCAATCAACAAAAACGTGAAACACATACATGAGCAAAAACAACAGCGTTGAAACAAAACAATGACAATCAATACTTAACAAAACATCCGGTCTTACATATTCACTATAACATGTGAAAATCCCTTTCATAACAAACATTTCATAACAAACAAAAACAACCTTTAAATTGTTGTACAGCAGTTCGATGGTGCGAGTGATGTAAGCGGACCATTGCTGTCGCGACATGGACCGACTCGTTAACCACAGTTGATAGATTTCGCCATCGAACTGCAAAATTTGTGTCATGAAACAAACAAATAAATATAGTGTAACAATTTAAATAATACAAAATATATTTAATTGTTATCATGCTCAGTTAGTAAATCGGTCAATCAATATCTCCTTCAGCATCATAACCCTCTCTGTGCTACAGCTGCCAAAACAACACAAAAGGTCAATGCACCAACTCGGTCCATATTGAAGTTCCTGACGGATGACTCGATGCGGTGGTCGATGAGCTTGACTTTGCGCAATTTGACTGACACTTCGTCTCGGATTCTTGAATATCAAGTATTTCGAGTGATTTTGTTGGTTGGCATACTGATCAGTCAGTCAGTCTTTAACATGGAATATAATATTAAACAACAATTCAACCTGTCGTTAACATCACATATTTTACTGAACACGATTCGAAAAGCATGACGTTGTCGCTCTCCGATGGCAGTGTCCAAAATGTTAGCAAGCTCAGCATTTGAGCCGTCCATCTAAAAATTAATCGATCATACCAATCAAATGATAACATAAGTTATTATTCAATAAAACACAAGATGAGAAAAGCAACATTCCCCATCAAGTGGTTACCTGAAAAGCGCAACTGGTAGCCGGATGCATTATCGACTCCATCCGAAAAGCATCGCATTTGAACTCGGGTGATTCGGGACGTGACACGACTGACTCGATTGAAGAGGCTGCAACCCACGGCATATTTTAACTTCACAGTTTTACACCATAAACACAAGATGGCTGATGCGAAGATGTTCTCTTATGTATTTTAAGAAAAACCCGAATTATCCGGTGTCTTAAAACGACCTGTATCGTGTTTCGGATCCTTCATAGACTCTTCCAAAGACTTGAAATTCAGAGGATGTAAGTAGAATATGTAACTAACCATTGGATGCCAATCTGGCCGTCAACCGTGATGTGTTGCCAGGCACCTGCAGACTGTTTGTCACGCATTTGTATCCGTCGACGGCGATGACCGGTTGCCCGACAGCCAGTTCGCCCAGAGTCAAGTCACCCAGCTGAGTCGAGTCGGACGATGGCTGACCACCACTGCCGCTGGCCGATGACACCGAAGAGAAGTTGATCGTCTTGTTGTCAAGTTGACTCGTACGCTCCTCGTCGAGGCGGGACACCTATGAACAACAAAAAGTTACAGGATAGGATGGTAAAATATGTGACATAGTTAAACAACGTTAATTTTGTTAAACAACTATTTTAATGTTGATGCAAACTTTGTCAACCAATTAACAAAATGAACCAACCATAAGCATGGAAACGACAGGCACGTTGGATGCATTCAGTCGGTTAACTGTTACGTCCATCGAATCGTCCAGCAGTCGACTACGACCCTTGGCTTTGGGTGCCTCACTCACTACCGTCGACCGTTTTGGACTAAAAGTAAAAAAAAAAATGAAGAAGTAACGGGTTATCAAAACACAGCTGAAGACAATACATAATCACGGTTATATAATAAACCGGCCATAAATGATTGATCAAGTCACCGTCACAGAATCAATAAATAGAGGTGACAGGGTAGCCAGACCAACCTGAAAGTGCTCATCGACACGTCAATACTGCGGCGCATACGTCGACGCACGTCACGAAACATTTCCGTCTAGAAACAAAAAAATGATTATGGATTGGATTTTTATGAAAATGCCGTCTTAATAAGAAAAAAATCAAAAGCACATTCTCAATAAAAAAATCTATTTTCACACCATTTCCTGGTCATCCTCAATTTGGCGTACATGATCGGACGAATCGTCGTCTTCGTTTTCAGCAGGTACTTGTCTGTCTGTCAGGTACAGTCTGTTGGATTGGTTGCGAGTTGATGTGTTCTGTGCCATCAACGATGGTTCTGCCATTGAATCTTGGAACATCTGAGACGGCGGTGCGATGTCCATCAGGTCCTCGCAACTGTACTCGAGTGTGTTCGATGGGTTGCGAGTCTGCTGAACAGTTTTACACTTTCAACTTCTTTTGAATACATCAATGTTTCACATCTACAAGATATCCCAGAAAAGAAGACTCGGCTCAGCTAAAACGTTCGACTACCACCGCTTCACTACTACATTTTATAACAGAATCAGACTTTCTGGTCTTGAAGATAAAATAATAAAACAGATCTAACCGGTAATTTGGAGGTTTTATTGTTTACACTTGATCTATTCACGGCTGTACTATCATCCACTTTTGCCGATTGATTGGTCTGACCACGCCTCGTCGCTCTTGATGAAGTGTGGCGCACACTTCTTAATGTTTCGTCCATGTCACCAGTCGGAATCGATTCACGCTCATTGGTGGCATCATCTAAACAAAACATAACATAAACATTTTGAGCTAGCAAGCAAATACAAAAGTTTAGGTGAAAAAATTTAAAACGACAACCAACCACGACGGCGTTTCATTGGCGACATGGAATTGCGTCCGGATACATCGGCGTTTGTTGTATCAGGACTGGACTGGTCGAGTGCGGCTGCCTTGCGCACTGAAATGAAATGCACATAAATGCATTATCAACTGCAATTATCAATTTCAAACCAGACAATCGCAGTACTCATTCCCTTCAAAATCATGTTTCACAGCCAAACAACAATAACGAACCCATAGGACGTCCCCTTCTCGACGTGTTCATCGATGCCGAATAGTCGGAAGTCGAGTTGGGCAGATCACGCGATTGTGAACGAGTGTTCATGGCCGGACTTTCATCCACATTGACTGCTCGTTTCGAGGCTGCCGATAATGCCCGACTTGAAGACTAAAATTAATTGGTCATCATGCGTTTGCGTACATAATTGTGATTGGGATCTAAGATGTGTCGTTGAAAATAATGATTCATATAATATAATAACTAACGTTAATTGTTGAGTTACGCTCTTCAGTGATCCGACTCAGAAGACTGACATGTGCTACCTGTAGTTGGCTGTCGTCTTTAACCGCCTCTTCTGGTTCTGACTGCTGCTGACGTTGAGCCAGTTGTCGTCGTGAAGATCGTAAGTTGCTTGACGGTGTGTCATTGATTAGAGATGTTGTCGTTGATTGATTGGGTGTTAACAGTTCATTTGGTGTTGTCGTCGACGATTCACTCGTTATTGACTGATCGGGCGCTGGCTTCGTTTGATTACGCACAATATCAGACTCGTTGGGTGAACGAACCACGCGTGACCGTTTCGGTTGTTGTGGCTGCAATGCAACATAGAACTATTTGGTGGGAAATGTCATAATCCATATTTTACAGAAGTGGAAGACGAAGAACTTATGAAGCAGGTGTCTAAAATTATAACACCAACGCTGTTAGGTGACGCGCTCTGCATAATAGATCGACCACCAGAAAACAAGGACGAGTTACGTCTGGGGCTGGCTACCGGACCAGTCATGTTGGCGCGTTGACGTTTGCTCAAGTTGATCACTGGCGTTTTGGGCGACTGAAATACCGATTAAGAGAAACATTCATTACCACATCAATTGAACCGAACGTCATATGATTCTACAATAAGTGACCAACATTTAGTGACATGTCACGTGCGAAGCTCGAGGTCAAGCTCTTCTGACTATTCGATTTTGTAGCGCCAACATCAGCCAATGACTATAAATTTAATTATATATAATGATGTTTTTTACTTGATAACATCTTTAATAAACGACAGATGTAGTATTGAAACTAACATCATCGTCCTCCCCAACGGTTTGATTGATTCTTGTGATAGACATATCAGCAGGTATGACACGTTCCTGAGATGACATCTGTGGCTGTATGGTTGTGAACGACATGGCTGTGGCTGAGCTTTGCGAACACAATGGCGCGTCATCTCCATCGAGTTTCACCGAAGACTGCAACATTTTGGTGTGGTGACCAAAAGAAGTGGAAATTTGTAATTGTAAAAAAATAAAAGGCGAACTAGTGATTACGATGAGCATATACGCTGAATAATAGCTGACCTTATCAGTGAGTGTGGACTGATTGATGCGAGTCATGGACATGTCCACATGAGCCATACGTTCTTGTGATGATATCTGGGGTTGTACGGTCGTAAACGACATACTCGTAGCTGACCCTTGTGATGGCAATGGCTCATCTTCTTCTTCATCATCCAGCGCCACTGCACTCTTATTTGACAATGACTGCAAAAGAAAAACTGTCAGAAAAGAAACGTAATAAAAAGGTCATTTCCTACAAGCGAGTTCAATCTGTCATTCATCTAAACCCTTACTAAAGATCATCATTCGCAAAGTTAAGATTTATATAACTAGCCAAAACATAACGGTAGCAAACCTTATTGGAGAGTGCTGATCGATTGATTCGTGTGATAGACATGTGAGCTCTCGTGTCGATCACAATTGAATGTTTCATTCCAACCCCCTCCGTTGGCGGTACCATTTTATCAGCCAGCTATAAAACGAATTCGGTGTTAAACGATGAACAATTTCTTCCATGTCTACATGACATGAGAAAATAGATGCACGTGGAAGAAAACGATATGACATGCGATAGTTGGTTGGTTGGGTAGGCCCTCAATTCACAACAATGGTGAACCACATACGGTGAGGGATAATGGTGTTTGGCATTTTGTCCTGCTCACACCAGGAGACGGAACGCCACTCCAGCCTCAGAGTTGGCTAACCAAACGATGTTCACGATTATCAGTGGTGATCTTATGAGTGCGTACCGGGCTATATCGAGTGTGTCTTCACCCGTACGCTGACCGCCACCACCTAACCCAGCAGCCAAGAGTCGAACCCGGGACCTGGCGATCCAAAGTCTAACACTCAACCAACTAAGCTAGGCGGCCCATGCGATAGTAATTTTCTTTAAAATAGATTGAAGTAAAGTTTATTATGAAACTGTTTTACCAACCGCTGATCGATTCGACTGCCTTGACATCGGCGGCTGATGCTGTATTTTGGCTAGTGACATGGAATTGTTGACCGTCTTATTGCCACTATCAATCACTCTCGTGAACGACATGTGGCTCGAATTGTTCACCGTTTTGTCGATTGGTTCCTGACCAATCACTTTCGTAAAAGACATGTGACTCGAGTTATTTACCGTTTTGTTCTTCGTTTGATCAGGTACCACCCGGGTAAATGACATGTCATCTTCGCCAGATACATCAGCCATCTGAAAAAAAGTATATTGAATTGATGAACAACAAGAGTAATATGTGAATTCAGTTCTGATAGTTTAAACCCTCCCGGTCAGCCTATTGTTTAATCGTTTGATATTTCGAACTCAAACTGCTTAGCAAAATAACCTTATTGGTTTGAGCATCGAGATCAAAAGTCTGGTTCAAGACCACGGATCGTTGATCGGGTACTGGCTCGGTATTGACTTCGGTCATCTCCATACAGCTGTCATCGTCCAGAGCTACAATCAACAGATTTTATACAAAACCAATCATTGGTTATCGTTGGTGAGTGAGAGAATTGACAAGGAAACCACCAACGATCTGGTGCAGTACGTGCTTCACCACTTGGGCGGGTGAGTAAAATACGTGGTGACGGAGGTTGTTGCTGTTGATTATGTACAGTGCCACTGCCAGCACGCGGTATGAGGCCACGCAGAAACGCTTCCGTTTTTTCTGCAATAGCTAAATACTACTTTACAAACTAAACCGAACCAAAAGTTAGTTCCACTCTCACTCTGTATTTCAGAAAAAAAGAATCTAGGTCCTACCCTCGGGCTCAGTTCTCTGTGTGTAATCGGCATCTCTGACACACGTATACTCCATCATAGCAGACTGATGTTCCGTCTGGTTGGCAGGCCGTACCATCATCGACGTACCCGACGCTGTCACGTTCCTTGTCATTTCCATAGCTGACGAATCATTACTTGTTGCATTGTTGTCCATATATTTGGTCGACTTCTTGACGGGCGTCTCGTCATTCGAGTCGTAGTCTGCTGGAATAATGGAAAATAAAGGAGCTGGCAGAGCACATCTTCACAGTCACCCGCAGCAATAGTACACAACTAAATAACCGTCTATGTCAGGTTCAGGCAGTTGAACTTTTGAAGTACCTCAAGATATTTTGCATTGATAACTGGGATAACACTGCACATGAGAATATTAAGCAAACCCTGCATGCTGCTCAAATCCATATCGGACGTATCGCTGATCGTGCGTTGCTTGACGAGTTGAGCCACGTTGACAGACACGTCGTCTCCCTCTTCTACGTCAAAGTTCTGATCTTGTTCAAGCGTGGTTGGAGTTCTGGTTGAGCGTTCGACGGCCGACTTCTCGAGACCCCACCGAGCTGCAATGATCAGGTGACAGTTCAATTAGCTGACTGTTCAAAGTCGACTGTTAATGATAGTTTCGAAATTCATGTAAGATCATGTTAAGTTAGAAATTGAAATAATTTTGTGTTGCGAATGAATAAAATATACTGAACGATACAGCCACATACAGTATATAGTACTATGAGAAGTTAGCACCACCACGACCAACCAGCGTCTCCACTATTCAGCATGTTTTGTTTCTCCCTCAACGACGAAGTGGCTTGCGTCGGTTGGAACGGTGTGCTAGTGGCCTGTTCTGCTGATAGACCTACAGAAATACAACTGGACTTGAGACCGTTCTTTAACAACATATTGAAGTATATGGCAAAAGATATATAAGGGTGTAATGATGTACCTTTGAGCTGTTGCATGAATGCGCGAGTATGATCAACGGTGACGTCATCACTGACCAGACGTGACGTGCCCAGTTGTGCTGCTGGCACGTTCTGCGTCACGCACAACGTTTCTTCCATGTCCATCGTATCATCACCAGCTCCTAAAATCATACTCTGATGATGTGATGATAATTGATAAAGTTGAGAGAACTCAATCTTCAGCAACAAATTAGACTGACTATAAGATCTAACTGAAAAATATTATCACAGTACCTTGTGGCATGATAACAGGCCCACTTTTATCTTGGTATGTAATCCGTGTTTCTTCCATAGATTCAATGACCACGTTGGTGTATTGATTCAAGTTGTCGGTCTCTGTAGTCACCGTCTGGTGTACACTTGTTGTTAAGTGGGAACTGCGAATGGAAACATAAATTAAGTACAAGTTGCACAATGTTTGATTATGGTTTGCTTGTGTTGTGTGTGGTATTGGAACCGAGCGCATGCATATCAGAAGGTCCCCTTGATCAACGCTAGACTGGTTGAGTACAAGTTAACTGGTTTGCTCACATTCCTGAGAAAATTTATACTAGGACTCAAAAACTTTGAATGTAGTGCACGATGTTATATTTGCTGGAAATATCACTAAACTAGTAAATACTCAATCGAAGACCATGGGTACGTGATGATCAGAAAAGTGAAGACGTCCTTCAATCGTTAATCACAACTCGGAATCAATTGATGAGCTGAGCCTAATCATTTGATATCTTTCTTCAAGCGGGTGTGGAGCATGATGACCATTTTCAGTTGGTTCATACTCGCTGCATCACTCAACTCAACGATACCAGCATTACATAAAACTTAACTTCAAATGTAATCAAAGTTACCAACTGTGAGGGAAGGTTTGAAGAGTCACTGTTCGAGTTTATGCTGTCCTGATATGCCGGCTCCTGACTGAACTTGGGCGAATGAGCCGCGTCAATGGCAAACTCCCTTTAGGTAAATAAAATTATAATTTTATTATTGGACAAAATTCAAATCTCACTCACTGACTCAATTACTTACAGGACAGACAACACTCACTCCATCTCAAACTTAATCTATTATACTCTTTTTCTTCTAATTACTCTCTTTCTCAGTCACTCAGACAAACTGCTGGCTTAGTGGCTAAATCGCTCGCTCCACATATCCTTTCACTCACTTACTCCTTGTGATTACAGTATCGCTGCTTTAAGAGCATGACCCCGTGCCGTAACATTGTGGTTGTATATACGATGATGATCCGCACCACTAGGTGAATGGTTAGCCAAAAATTTACAATCCAGTCTGATTTTTCTGACTAACTTAACAGTTCGTTTCTCCGCAAAACTGACTCTCCTGGAGTACGTACTACGTCCGGCAGCCCCACCCACAAAGGTATTGGTGGCATCATCAATGGATGTAGTTGTAGTAACCGTGTTCTGCGACTTCAAAATCTGAAAGAAAAACATGTTATTAGTCGACTAATCAGATTTTTTAACTAGATGGTCACATAATTGATGAAAATATCACTAACTGAAGAGCGCCGTTTTCTTCGTCCATAGCCGGTCGCTCCATGATCCGACATAGTGCTTCAATTTCCGGTATCAAGAGTGAAACTTCAGGGTTTTTCGCCACCTATATAAGCTAGGGTTCGGTTAATAGAGAAAAAATTAAGCGCAATGCAATGCGGTTCTTCGCAATGTCATGAAGCAAAAAAAATAAAATCCAAAATTTTGAACGCGCGCCAAATTTTTTTGATAATTAGATAATTTTGTAATTTGATTAAACAAAATAATACGGTAAAACATACGGTAAGTTACGGTGAAAGTTTACGATTCAAAAATCAATTGAGCCATTCACCTACCGACTCCTCCAAGAAAGAGAAAACAGCCAAAGGCATCACCAGGAAGAAGAAGAAATCAGTCGGAGAAACAGATAAGGTAATTTTTATCTTTTTGTAATGTCAGGTCAGTCACTTTATATTTTTATTTACAACAAATTGGATTTTTTGATGGAACGAGAGTGTACTTATAGTATGTTCTGGAAAATGTCTGGAACAAATTTTATTGAACGAGAAACATGAAACAGTGTGGCTATCATAGGAAAGCGACATTTTTTTAATCATCGCGTTTTCAGGAAAACTCCGTTGAAAACTACAAACGCACCATTGGCTGAGCCTAAACCTTATAGAGATCTCATATATAACTTCATAATGAAATAATAAAGTACATCGGTTTAGGGTGCGGTTGCTGGAGTGGATCTGAGTAATTTGAAGGGTATTATGTTTTATAAGCAGGTTGCGATCATGGGTGAATGTGCTTATACTGCTCATGATTGATTATGCAAAAAATTCGAAATGGGTTTACAACCGAAGAAACCTTATGCGTAAGATTTTTCTTTCAATGTCAGTTGCATACGAGATTTTGAAATCTGAAAATGGCTCAAAATGAAGAAATATTTTAATTCCGAAGTATTTCAACCTCCAGTATAATAACCCGTAATTCTGCCATTTTTATGCATGTTTTATAATTAATAACAAGCCTATTGCCTCGAAGAGAAGTAAGATTTTTCTCCTTCAACAATGATCGAAAGTGTAACAACGTATTGCATAATGAAATACTAGCAGTATATATGGTGGAGCACGATGTGTTTAAAAGGGTGCTGATGCATAATAGGCACGACTGCGTGTCCATAAGTGATAAAAATATTTAGCGGTTTGTTATCAATTATTAAGAGGGTGTAAAGAGCTATATCTTATATAGCTTTCGCGATGGCGAGTATACAGAGAGGAGTTATCGTTCATCTCAAAAATTTTAGTTATCGTTAATTTTATTTCAAAACTGATATGATATTTATACTGTAGTAATCATCCACGGACGCATATTTGAAAACTGTTACATACACCTTAAACAAGAACAAACTCTTCTTGGAACTACCAAAGAGGAGAAATTCCACTTTTCGTCGTCCGCTATTGGTCATACTGATGACTGAGTCATTCACTACATTTTCAATAATTCATGCATTTGTGTATTTGTGAATTTGCATTTATAACAAGCACTGTCAAACAAATGTTACCTAAAACTGTTTTTTACTTCAATTGAAAAGCTGTTAACACTGGATAAGCTATAGCACGTAAAGTAAAATAAAAATGAATGTGCAAAAAACGTATTTTTTATTTAGTTTTATTAACTGATGCTGGTTTTCTTCCCGGAAAAGTTCTTACTGCATAAAGCACATGTCCAACTGTAATCGTACCGTAACCGACAAACTGACTACCGTAATAAGTCAGGTTGTAAGGACTTGCGGAATAATAGGTTACCCACACGCCTTGGATCGGCGATTTCGGCTGACATTCACTTGTACGAAAACTCAGTTGTACGAAAGTGTACGAATCCTCGTTTTGCGCATGTGACTCAGTTGTACGAAAGTCGTGCATGGATATGTTTTACATCCACGCGAAAAATCAGAGGACCGCGCAACAGATTACTCTTTTCGAGCTTTTGAAAATTACGATATTGGATTATTTTTGGGTAAATTAGAGTTTTTTGATCATATCATTTAGGCCGAGCTTAGGGGCAAATCTAACGGTCCAAGGCGGGGGCATAAAACTTAGGTTTCAGTGTAGGCTTAGGCTTAGGCTGTGTATTTGGCAAAGGCTTGAGCGCTGCGCGCCCAAGCCCATCCCAAATACAGAGCCTAAGCCTAAACTGAAAACTAACTCTTAGCCTCATGCTCGGCGTTATTTGTTTGTGAACGTACAGTCTGTGTTAACGCCGAAGCCGTACAAACAATCGATGGGGTTTTTTTAATAGCGAAAGTTGAAGTATAATTGATTGGTACTCATGTATAAAAATAATAACGGTAAGATTGAGTAGAAATAATCTTCAACGACGCAACATGAATTATGTGACAGTTTTCTTGTAAAACATATCCACGCACGGTTTTTCGTACAACTGAGTCACATGCGCAAAATACGGATTCGTACAGTTTCGTACAACTGAGTTTTCGTACAAGTGAGGCCCCGCCGCGATTTCACTCGGCGCTCGGCTCGGCGGTGGTTCGGCTCGGCCGGTCTCCGGCAGCGAAAAACGGGAAAATTGATGGTTATTTTCATTAAATTTATCATGTTTCCTACTTCAGAATGACGGTTGAAGAAAAGGGAGACGTGGTCCGGCGGTTTAACCAAGGAACGACCGCTCAAATTCAAGACATTTGCAAACATGGTCACATTCGCTCGGTTAGTGTTAATATTTTCATACCTTTTGAAAGAAATATTAGGCTTTAATTGAAAAGGTAGAACAGAAAAGATCGGAGATATATCTATCTAATGCATACTATTCAGGCTGCATTTCTGGAGGAATACTTACGAACCGTGCAAGAAAACTGTCCGAACGACTACCGGATCCCGAGCGTTGTGATGATTGAAACCGTTGTTCAGGTTCATATTTATGTATTTTGCGGTATTAATGTTTTTGCAACGACATACGTAAAAACAGAGTAGATGTAAGAGGCATTTTTCCTGGAATATGAATATCCGCATTCAGAGATCACTCATTTCGGGTTTCGAAACAACGTTTGGGCGGCTGGCTGACCGATTGAGTTTTGCAATTAAGGAGAAGTTTTACCAGAAATGGAGTGAGGTAAAGCATTCCTGTTGGAATAAGCGAGTGAATTAAAAGTACAAAAATTGGTTTAAAAGCACTCACGTTTGCTTAAAAAAGCATTCTAAACTCACTGTTTCAGTGCTTGTTCAACCACATGGTAATGTCTGAAACCGACTGTGCCCGCCATCGGCCGTCTATCGAAGGTGACTCAGATGAAGACAACCTGGATCCTTTTCACAATTTCTACAACATGAAAGACGTAACCAGTATCTTTTACAAACACGCCGCGGCTGTGCTGAACACGAGCGAGAAAACATTAACCATCGCGCAGCTTAACCGCCTTTTCAATGCGTTATGTCTGTTCGGAATGGATTCCGACTCCAAGTCACAATTGATAGCCCATAATGTCAAATGTTGGTGCATAATTCACGATGGCTTCTCATCATAGTAGTTTCATCAAAATTTTAAGCCTGTTCGGTCAACATCTTATATTTATTTGAAAACTATCGTTTGTTTTTTTTCAGTATACCCAGCTCCTTGGCAAAAGAATCTGTTGAAGAAGCGACGTCGCATAGTGTTTACTGATGTCTGGCTGAGTATGACGAAGCAGACGGTTACTGTTTGATGGATTAAAGAGAGAATATTGATGTACACAAAATAATTTTATTTGACTCTCAATATATTTACTTTCAATGCCTTACTGTTCTTCACTGAAATATAAGTGTAACCCATAATGACATTATATTATTTCAGCTGGATGACAACCTGCTGAAACGTTTGCTTTACGTCCTGGCCGATCATGTTTTGCCACACGTCAATACACCTGAGTTCTTCTCAGATTTCGCTATGAGTTCCTTTCGCCGGGGCGATCCTTTCGATGTTTTGGCGCTCGACTCAATTGTTTTTCTTGTGACACAACACAATATGTTAGTTTTCTGGTCAAGCTAAAATGCATTTGTGCCAATTTGATTAAATGATGGCCCACTGATCTATCGAACAGTCAGAACTACTTTAGATACTTATTACAGCGATATGCCCGACTTGTACACCTTGGTATACGGTATGATCCATGTGCGTCTCGGATATTCACCATATAGGCAACGGTTCTTTCGAACACTCAATTTGTTCTTGAGCTCCAGGTCAGTTGTACTTTGTAATTGTGTTCTCTGCTCGGTTTGCCGACTGTATTGCGGTTCCACAATCTTGATGTATCCGATGTACCTTGCAGTCACATCTCTGCCAACATCTGTGCATCGTTCGTGAAACGTCTGAGTCGCGTCTCGTTGCTCGTACCCATTGACTGCATCATGCCGCTGCAGAAACTCATCCGAAATGTGCTAATTCGATACCCGGCCATCCACGTGCTCGTGAATCGTGATTTCCGTTAGCGATTTATCTGTGTTATAAATGAAGCACGTTGTTGAAAATGACGGTGAAACGTAAACGCACTTTTAATACTTTCCGTGTGCATGTACACCATTGATTTTACGTTCAACAAGAAAAATTTATGTTTCAGAGGGCACAATGGCAGATCCGTTCAACAATGACGAGAGCGACCCGGCGAATACGAACGCACTCGAATCATCGTTGTGGGAAATCAGGGTTTGTTGTAGTGGATTACCAACGTAGTAGAACCGCTGACCGATACATTTTCATGGTTTTCATATTTACCCTTTGTATGATCATTAGTGAATGCTTGACGTATATATACTTGAAGTTGTTTTAGTCTTTAGATAAACAGGTTTCAAAGTGTTGTCCAGGGGTGGGCCGCTGGGGGGAGGGGGGTAGGGGTGGGTTACCCCCCCCCACTTTTCAGGGTCGGCGGGTAGCCTACCCCTCCCCCCTAGACAAAAATTTAGGTCGCCTACCCCTCCCCCCTACTCGAAATTTTTGAGAAAATCGACCTCAAAACCTCGATTTTGAGGCTCATTTTTCAAAAGTTTTTGGCTGTGAAAATTTTTTTTCGAACAAACACGTTTTCTGGGTCAATTTTATTGGTTAAAACCTGAAAAAACCGGTACATGTGATGTTTATACCCTATAATAGAAGATTTTTTTAGCAAAAACAAACAAAAAACGAAGCTTTTTTGCAAAAAAATTTTTTCCTACCCCCCTTACCCGACCTTACCCCCCCCCCCCACTTTGCGGACAGGGCGGGTAGGACGGGGTTTTCGGTCGGCTACCCCCCCCCCCCCTGCAAAACGCCAAAAAACCCGGCCCACCTCTGGTGTTGTCTATGTAACGTTGCAATATCAATCAAACAATCACTAATTCACTCAGTTTGATTGATTGATAACGTTTCAGTCGTTGCAATCGCACTGGCATCCCGACGTGGCATCGCACAGTCTGATGGTGGAGAAGGCGTTGCCCTCAATCGAATGTGCCGTGCGATGGCGTCGACTCGATCAACTTTGGACGCTGGAAATGGACAAACCGCTGACACACGATGCCGGTGACTTCGATGCCGCTGGCATGGCACCATCAAAGAAAAAACAAAAATTCACACGCAATCGACGTGAACAGAAAGCCAGTGTAGCCGTGACGTTTAATAAACCGATGCAGTTGTTTTCGAATAGCTGATCCATGACATAAAGAACCATGATTCGATGATTGTGTCAAGAAAATTAAGTATAACGACGTATGACTTGTTCTTGATACAGTAAATAACGAAAACGTGTTTTCTAATCCATGTATTTTACTAGTATGGCGTTGAAGGATTATGTGGAAGTGGAGCAATATACCAACATTCACCATGTTTTCCTGTTACTGTTATTATTGTTATAGTCGTTAAGTTTTACTTCTGTTAACTTTTGTTATGTTTCTGTTACTTGAATTCTCTTTTGGTCATTTGGGTATATGTACTGAAATACTTTTATGAAATGAAAAATTTAACCATGATCGATGATATGGAATGGATTCGCTACTGATCGGAGTTGATCGTCTACTCACCTGTTACTCAAATTAAAAAGGGCAGGCTATCGTTTTATTTTAGTGTTACCGTGAACTTTAACGGAATTCTTTAATATAGAAATACAGGCTCGTCACATATTGCACGATGTTGCGTCATCATAAAAATCCGTTTTTAACGTCAAAATGGTACTTATTCTACAGAAAATGTACGTTTTTGAACCTCTTGACGGCTGCTGTTCGCACATTCGATTTGTTTTTATAGTTTCTGATAATTGGCAATGACATTCGCTTTGACACTGATGTTGACTTTCGTCTTTCAGAATTCTAGTCTGCATTGGATCACTGCCAGTCATAATGGGTGATCACACTCCATATTCCTATCAGGCGCCCACGCCTCTAATGGCACCTAAAACTCCTCTGATGGCACCACCGTCGGTGCATCGGGCCCAGGTTTGTAACGACTTAATGAAATCTGATTGTAAATGTACTTTAACTTCTTCTATCTATCCCATTGATGCATAAGGAAATCGTTTGAACAGCGCTCGAAAGTATCTGAAACGAATAATGCTCGATATTTGGCTTATGGAAAGGAAAATAGATGTTAATGATTGATTCACTGAACCTTAACCAATGGTAGGTTGTATTCTAGACTTCATCAGACCCGTTCACGGCACCAGCCCCAGCGAGTGTGTTATCGGCCATTGTACCACCAACACCACAGCAAGAATCCATACCTGTGCCACAGCTGCAGAACATCGTGTCCACTGTTAATCTTGGTTCGTATATCGTCTAAACATCAATCATCCATCATGATTGAAATCGCCGTGCAAGCCTGGTTTTCACAAACAATTAAAATCCGTAACGATTTTCATTATCACATACATGTGTGCCACAAAAACACATCCACTTGAACAAGCATGCACACGAAGTTCACATTCAAACTCAAGACGCTATTTTACCAATCAATTATGCTTCACTTCGGATGTGGTTTTAGATTGAAAAAGGGATATAAAAGTTTCACTGTTAATTTTATACGCTATTTCTTCAACGCATAATATTGTTTTTTAGGTTGCAAACTTGACCTGAAGCAGATTGCCCTGCGTGCCCGCAACGCCGAGTACAACCCAAAACGATTTGCCGCCGTCATCATGCGAATCCGAGAACCGCGCACAACGGCCCTCATTTTCAGCTCGGGTAAAATGGTGTGCACCGGCGCCAAGTCCGAGGAATTGTCCAAGTTGGCGGCGAGAAAATATGCCAGGATCATTCAGAAACTGGGATTCGAAGCAAAATTTACCGAGTTTAAGGTTAGAAATCTGGTGTTTTTTATTTATATGTTGTTAGAAAATGACAAGACAAATATTTGTATATACGAATTCAATTATCTTCAGGTACAAAACATGGTCGGTTCATGTGATGTTCGATTCCCGATTCAACTGGAGGGTCTGTCAATAGCCCACGGTCAATTCAGTACCTACGAACCCGAGCTGTTCCCTGGTCTCATCTACCGAATGGTGTTGCCCCGTGTTGTCCTGCTCATTTTCGTGTCCGGAAAGGTGGGCTTCGTTAATTTCCTCTTACATTTAAAATCTCAATGTTTGTTCACCTCTGTTGTAACATGTATATTGCATTTCTAGGTTGTGCTCACCGGCGCCAAGACCAAAGCTGACATTGACAAAGCCTTCAATCAAATTTTCCCGATTCTACGCGGTTTCCGAAAGCCGTAAATTGATATCCGTTATGATATTTCTGTTCAGTCTCATTTCACGCGATACATGAAAACAATCAAGTTTTTGATAGTTTGGTATTGTAAACACTTGGTTAGTTAGATCAGGTTGCTATGTTTTCATGTATTCGCTATCAAAATTATCTGTTCATTGTTTTATCTGTTACATTTGAAAGTACAAACGGGTTTGCTGATATCAGCACTTGACTGTTTATAAAATATTTCATGAATATGAGGTTTTGTGACAACTCACAATCACAGAAATTGTAATGAAATAACAGTTAATTTGCGTGTTTAAGTGGAATTTACAAAGTTCTGTTATCTGAGTGTGTCGAAATTGTCGTGTGTTTCATCAAAATTTCCATGAAGCTGTACAGAATGAGTCTGTTTACCTGTGTTATATGAACCGAGTTATCATACCTCTTCTCTCATTAACGTTTACCGTTTGAATTGTTACTGTATGTTTAGTGGTTGAAAACATTTCTAGCAAAGAATATATGATTTTTTTCATTGTTATTTACGTATTTTTATCCTTTTGCATTGTATTGGATCTAAAGATAGCATTTCTTATTCACTTGATTTGATGGAAACTTTCACATGATATGCTATCAGTTGTATGATTTAATTGCATTTTTTCATTTTTGTTAAAGCGCTAAGTCTTCACAGCTATAATAACGTTGTGTTTTTCGAAATGGATTGGTATGATTGTGTGTGGAGGTGTCGACCACTTTGGAATCCGGTATGGATGGAGTCAGTTGCCAGCTTTTGGCACAATTACAAAATGACACGAGTTGTTTTGCCGTTCGTTTTGGATTCGAGTTCAGCATGGCATGTTCATTCATAGTTTTCCAAGAAAACTTGAAAAATTGAAAGACTTGCTTTTTCTCTCGAGTAAATGAACCCTGTTTTGTGGCATTTTATTTTTTTCGAAAATTTTGGTCAACAAATATTTCAAACATCGAGTTTCAAAAATGTGACACGGACAAGAACGCAATTAATGTAACCCGTTTTCTCCGAAAACTTTGAAGGTGCCCAAAGAAGCAAACATTACCAGTCGGCGTCGACCAGTTTTCGAGAGATGCCTGTTTTTCTGTGCGCCTTCGGCCCTAAAACTCGTCACGTGGTATTCATTTTTATGCCTTCTTTATAGCCATATTGTGTGAAGTGAATGAATTGTCATTAAATGAATGTTTTTGGTAAATTTGCGTTCGGTTGAAATAGCCATAGTTCTCGTAATAGATTTTTGATGTGTGTCTAGGAAATCATTTATAAAGGAAAAAAATCTAGGCAGAGTTGAAATCTTGAAATGCATTGTCAAGGACTTGCGCGTTCCAAAATCACGAATGATGGATGGTTCACTGGAAATAGTTTTGTTTTCCATGACTTCGTGTCATATGTGTATAACACTTGATGTTACAGATATCACCCAATTTTGGCATAATTCATCCAGGTTAGTTGATGGAAAATGCATAAGTCAAAGAGTAGTGTTTATATTCATGACTAATGTTGTGCTATCGCGGCTAATATCCTAAACACACTTCCAAGTAGAAAAGAAGAATATGGCATGCCAGGAATGGGAACTGACTGATTGACATGTAGTAGTGCACTAATGAATGCATAACCGATGATTCAGTATGATGTTATCACGTGCCCGACTGCCCGTATTGATGGTCCGTCAGCAGCAGGTACGTCATTCGAGTGGACCCTTCTGGGGTCAGTGTGGATTCGACAACTACAGGAAGAATCTGGTACATGGATCGCAGGCCGCTGGAAGTTGGACCAATTGTACATATTGAATCATTATGTAGTTGTGAGGTGGCTAGTTAGAACCAAGTTAGGGAAGAAATAGGTTACCGGAAGTTAAAGTTGTTTTAATGCCCAAATGGCGATGTAACTTGTGGTTACACCTAACATAAATTCCAATCCGAGATGTAAAGATGATGAATGCATTCTGTGATCGCCAATATTTGCAGAGGCAGCCAGCTTCTGGTACAAGGCATGTTTGTTCGGAGTGATACCTGCTGTGGGATTGGCCACAATCAACGGATACATGGGCCATCAGAAGGAACACTCCGAACCGAGACCCGAGTTTGTTCCGTACCAGCACATGCGCATTCGGACTAAGGTGCTTTTGATTTTTACAGTATTCGCCTTACTTATGAAAATCCAGCTACTTTATCGTTTTATTTGAATGGAAACATTTCCCATTAGCAAAGTTTGGGAACATTGTGGCGTCAACAACAATGACAATTGCAGGAATACCCTTGGGGCGGCAACCGATCACTGTTCCACAACCCGCATACCAACGCACTGCCTGACGGTTATGAAGAAGAGGGACATCATTAAAACATTATACTATACTTATCGGTGCTCACTGCTATGCAACATTATATTTCGTAGTCGCAATATATACATATGTAAATTTATAGACCATTCACATGTGCAGCTAAATTTCAACCGGTCGTTTTTTTCTTGTTCGATACACTGGTAGAGAAACTTTACTCGCTTGCTCATTATTTATCAACAAAATTAATTATTTGTATTTGTAAATAAAACGTTTAATGCGTCCGTTTATTTATCGGTGCTTTAATTTGATGCCAACAAATCAAGATTTAAGTGTTTGTTTTATTGCTGGCAGTCATTGCCAGAGATGATATCATCAGAATCAGATATAAAAGGTATGATCATATGTGAGGGCATGTGCGAAAATATTTCTCTCGAATAATAATTTATGTTGTCATTCACATGAGCATATTGATATACAAATGTTATTGAGATAATCGGGTTATACAAAATATTTTCGGGATATAAATATTAAATAATAATAATGCAAAGTTGCCAACAATCGTTGTAGGTATGATGACATGGAATATGCGGCCAATAACATCATAACGGTCTACATTTACTCATCATCAAAGTCTCCGCAAAACTACACCGTATCCAATTAAGTTAGTAATATTCGCAACCTCATGAATTCATTCATATATGTTTCAAATGATCATAGTAATTACCCAGAACACAACAATACATAACATGATACTACGAAACGGACAACCACGTTTTGTTCAATTAAGCACTTGGTTTTGGTACAACGCACACGGGCACTCGTATTGCCTGATACCGATCGAACCGTCAGTCATTTTGATCGGGTTTGTACATAATGGATGGGATAATATAGAGCTGACTGCACTGCTGAGATACCAATACATATTAATACATAGATACAAATACAACAATAAACCAACGTAAAGTAAAAGGAGGAAAGAGATTGACCGGAAGGCATTCAAGGGACACATGGTATAAATGGTATAGAGACAACGATCATAACGAATCCGCCATAATGGGACGTGTTGCATGTACAGAAGAGAAGATGCACATCAGGTCGATTTGTGAAATCACATTGTAAGGTCCATAATATTCGGGTAGATGATGGTGACATTTGACATGGCATTGTTAATCAGTTAACACAGTAGTCAGTAGTATAAATAACTGTTCGCGTATTTAGGTAATATGGGTTCAAGAAGTTGAACAAAGTAAAATTATATAGACTATTTTGGTACGCGAATGAGTGATACTACTGAACGAACAAATTGACAATGCTGTAGTAATAGTAGCAGATAGAAATGTGTGCTATCACAGTTGCTGGACAGAAACAGGGACATACTGAAGCTGCAGTACAAAACGCAGAGCATAACCAAGCTCTGACCAAACTTGACCCAATGCATAGGGCTAACATTTGTTTCTATGTCAGAAAACCAGACCATTAAAAGGTTATCGGAGAAAACAATACCAGATTTGAAGCTCAGTTTCCTCAAGTAGAAACAAACAATAGCGCCGTATTTGGTATAAAATGCTACTGACTGATAATGTCAACATCAGTAATAAGTTAGCTGAATATGAGAACAACAAATGAGTAAGTCAAAACCTGATATCACACCCAGCCATTCGGATATATATTTATATATAAATATAGTGAAGTGTAAATTAAATGAGTGTGTTATATAAAGCAGTTATTGGTGCGAAGACGCTGGTGGCGGCGGCATATGTTGTTGTTGCATGGGTATCGAGCCCATCTGGCCGTTGTACATAGGTTGTTGTTGTTGTTGTTGCATGTGACTGCCATCCATTCCACTTGACATCGGCGTTGACGGCTGTTGTTGTTGTTGTTGCCAGTTATTCTGGTTGTTCATCATTCGATTATTCGACTGCTGCTGTTGTTGTTGTTGTTGTTGTTGAATGGGTTTCATCTCAACGAGCAAAGCCATGGAACGATAGAGCCTCATGAGCGCCTGAATGTGGATGGGTAGACACGACTGCCGATCGCCCGTCATCAGATCGATGTTGAGCCACGACAAAGCGTTGTACATCTCCAACACGTATCTGAAACAAATAACAAAATTAGTAACTGCATTTGCTTTTATTTCAATTACATCACTTGCAGAGGAACACATTCCCACCGAAACCAACTTCAACACGTGCTCGGTATTAGTGTTCTCGAGTGGATGTTTATCAGCGGCACCCTTGTCCGAGTCTTTAGTGAACGCAGCCAACTGGTCATCGCCCTGCTGTCCGTGCTTCTCGTTGATGTGCAGCGATGCCTTCAAATGCACCGGACAACGGTAACGCGATACCGGACATGACGACCAGAACCAGTTGGGCATGCCAGAAGCAGGTGCTGAAATACATAACACCACTCAGATCGGGTTATTAAAAACTCAGAAAAGTTAAATACCTACTTTATTTTCACTATTGGAAATTCGGGTAGTGCTTTTAATTCTAAAATTTCTCAAAATATGAACATACGGCTGTTTCTCAATCTCAAGATACTTCGAATCACGAATCCAACGTAAAAAATTTCAAACATTTTTAAACAAACGGCTGTTTCTCAAGATACTTCGAACGCTAAAACCGATGATTTATTGTTGCGTTAGTTACTGGACGACTACCAACCAGTGCTGACATAGAGTCCGACGGCCAGCGGTTGTTGGTTGATCTGTTCGCCTTGTTCCATGCCACCCGCATCGACACTGCTACCACCTCCAGCAGCACCCGGTCCACCACCAGCTCCACCAAAGTCCAAGTCCAGCATGTCTGTCTCCGGGCCTTCAAGACACTCGAGCAGATGGAAGTCCAGATCGTCCTCGGCACCCGTCATGTCGATACCGGGCACACCGCCACCCAGCTGAATACATTAATTGGTTGATGACACTCACTCATACATAAATCCTTTATCCCATTAACCTAACAATAAAAAGAAAAATACTGGCAATGTTTTATAGCTTCTGATTGTTTCTTTAAATTTGAAATGTATTTATATTTTTGTATGCTTCGTTATAGTTATGCACCGTAAGTGTTCCAAAAGTTGAACCACAGATCCACATGTGGTGGTCGAGATATTTATGTAGGCGATCATGATTATAATAAGAACCTGTAGCGTAGCGGATGTGGGGAACACGACGATGTGCGTGCACGATACGTCGTCCAGAGTCACGAGTCCGTTTCCTGCAGTCTTGTCGTTTTTCGATGACGATGCCTTTTCTTCGGAAGTCGACGTGGGAAACAGACGAACGTGGGGCTCTGTAATTGTCCTTGGTACATTTGGATGAATAATTAATGATTAATGACCCTGCATTTCAAAGCATTTTTTTCAATTATCTAAACTATTTATATCATGTGATAACTTAAACGAACCGGGCTCTATGGCGACCAGACACGCACTCAAGATAGTGGGACTGTCGGTGACCCCACTCAGACATCCCCAGGCTTGGCCGAGTATGTTCGATGACCAAACACACTGCTCTCGCACAAATGCGCCGTATTTGCGCAGACTCGACGGCTTCAGCAGTTGGGACCACACTGAAAATTGAAGGCTGTTAGTGTTTCAGGCGTAGGCAAAACGACATCCGACATCGCGTAACAATAAACAGAAACACGTTAAGATAATGCAACTATTATAGCAGAACGACAGCCAACCTCTGAGTTCGCTGTGTCCCAACTTGCCAACACGCCCGATAACCAATCGCCACGGATGATATGACGTCCCCAACACTCCCAGTACAAATGACCACAGCTGGTTCAGTGACTGCCGAATCACCGACATTTGTTGTGACAAATACCTGGAAAACATTATTCAGTGGAAACCATGGAATCAATAATGTATGGGAATGTATGGTATACACACTATATTCTAGTTATAACGGTGGCGAATTCAAACCTGATGTCTTTGGGCATTGGTTCATCATTTCTACAAGGCATAAAGTCACTCAGATTGATGACACAGCTGTCGAGCAGAGCGCCTGTTTGATTCGTGGCTGTTGCAAGTAGCCACCGCTGTTCATCAGATAGGCAGTAGCTAAAACAACAACACAGTAATACCTCATGTGATGTTATTAAAAATCATCTCAATCTATAGTGGAAAGTTAGTCTACACTGTTGTTGCCAGTAAATACGTTTTGTTTAAATGACGAACCTGACAAAAAGTACGTTGTCATCGGCCATATTATGGGCATTGGTGGGTGTCATCATATCGCAGATGGCAGACTTGGCCTCGGACACCGAAGTCAGAGCCGGAGGATTGGCCGTCAGTGCGAATGGTGCGTTGAACATTCGGAACAGAATGGGCGCATGGCATTTCTCGTTGGCGTATACGGCCGTGGCTGATATGCTGCTGCGACCGAGCTCAAGGGTCCTGAAAGCTTCTCATTATAATTACAGAATTACGTAATATGATCCACTGTGAATCTGAAGAACGACATGTTGAACGCCAACAGTTGTATAAATGTCGGACCAACTTGCTCATGTTCATGACAGATCGTTTATGGAGGTAGAAGGCACGTCCAGACGCCGGGCCGAACCCGGTGAGCGAGCGAGGCTGTACAGTTGGAATGAAGTGCGAGGGCAGGATACGACGAGTGTCCGAGTAAACACTGAATGCGATACGACGCAGAGAGTCGCACGCTTGACCACATTCCGCCGAGCTATTCAGCCATGAAGCTGCAACAACAAACAGCAGTTATAAAGGGTTAAAATTTAAAGCTGGCAAATACGGTGATATTTGATTATAAAGAATCAATGACAGACCTGGATCAGATGGCGTAAAGGAGACAGCCGAGTCACGAGCAGGTTTACCGTAGTCCATCACAGCACCGGCCACATCGAGCACAGTCTGCATCGGCACCATTTCCAGTTGGATGTACGGCTTAAGTTTATCGTCCAATCGAGACACGATGTCTAGGTAACACCTGCAAACAAATAAACTCTTAAAAAACTGATTTATGTGGTACATAACCTCAATATAATACAACAATGGTAAAGGTGCTACATATCAAGTTTGAAAGTGTTTTGTATTGTGCGATGGTGCCGACCTGAGCAATAACTGTGATGCGGTGATGGCCATGCGTGTATCATGTGACTTTGGTCCCATGCTGAACGGGTTAACGATGTAAACGACCACGACGTGCGGCAGGATGCCCTGCTCGTCCGATCGGTCTTCTGCCGACAAAAGGGAAGCTGCGTCATTGCCGTCTTTGCCCTGAACAAATAATAATAACTGTATGATTATTTATGTTATTTGCTGTGGCAATTTCTCCACTGAAAGTTTACTAGATGCTGAGTAAATGGCGCCAACCTGAGCATCGGTGCTGGGCATCTGGGGTGGTGGCATCTCCTGGCTGGCCTGACTCACCGATGCACCATCTGAAGGCATACCCGGTAGTTCGCTCTCTTTACCGTTGTCCTGGCGCAGTGTTTGTCGCTTGAATGCACCTGCAAAAACACAGATTGTTATTGAACTTATAAAAAAAGAAGATTGAATCAATTTTATTGTTAAAGTGGACAGACAAGCCTGATGAACCCACCTTCACTCTGGAGCAGATTAGCGAGCATGCTGCACACCTGCTTGTACGTTCGCATCAGCGCTTCATGCGGATTCTTGACGGGCACCTGATTCAGCCAGTGCACATCCGGATCGTTGTCCGCGTTCGGCACGTGTTTCAGTACCTTGGCACCCACCTGCATACACAGATAGATAAATTCGTTACATCATTGTAAGTATGACCGATATTTAGTCATAACATCAGAAAACTGACATGAAGTAACAATGAAATGAACTAACTTTGAAAAGTCCATCCGAAATTTTGGTGAATGCGCAGTGACGACCAAATCGGTGGTTCTCGTAGGTTTTTGACAATTCGCGGAAGAACAGCTTTGCCTTTTCAGTGATCCACTTGTTGTCGGGCAACATGGCCACATAGACAACGTCTTTGGGCTGGTTGAGTGGCTCGAGCAGCAGTCGGTCCCAAAGACCTAATGACAGTGGTGATACGGACACGAAGTCCCGTTCAGTTGTTACCAGAACCTGCAACCAAGAACTCATAAATTCATCTCGTGATCGACTTGTATCTGACATTACAGAAATTGCTTAGATATGATAATGTGAATGCAATAATACGAACCTGTGGAATGGGCTCAGGCCTGCATTCGTCGGCCTCCGTTTTTGACGTGGTCGTCCTGTGCACTAGTTTCCTCTCAAATTGACGCCACGTGATCGGGCCCTCCACTGCCGGCATCGATGATGACGAACTCGTTGCACTGTTCGAGTCGTCGTCTGAATACATTCAATGTTGTCCATGAACTGTCAGAATATACGTTTCGTATTGAGCATCGTGTTTAACAATCAGTTACACAATTGCTAACTGGACGCAACCGACTGTGCGTCCATCTTACTCTTACTGTATCAGTATCAGGGGTGGGCCGGGTTTTTTGACGTTTTGCAGGGGGTGGGGGGGGGGGGGGTAGCCGACAGAAAATCCCATTTTACCCGACCTGTCCGAAAAGTGGGGGGGGGGGGGTAAGGTCGGGTAGGGGGGTAGAAAAAAAAATTTTCGCATAAAACGCTTGTTTTTGCTAAAAAATCTTCTATTATAAGGTATAAACATCACATATACCGGTTTTTTTTCAGGTTTTAACCAAGAAAATTGACCCAGAAAACGTGTTTCTTCGAAAAAAAATTCTCACAGCCAGAAAATTTTGAAAAATGAGCCTCAAAATCGAGGTTTTGAGGCCGATTTTCTCAAAAATTTCGAGAAGGGGGGGAGGGGGTAGGCGACCTAAATTTTTGTCTAGGGGGGAGGGGTAGGCTACCCGCCGACCCTGAAAAGTGGGAGGGTAACCCCCCTACCCCCCTGCGGCCCACTTCTGATCAGTATCATTATAACACATTTTTGCATGGTGATAAATCTAATCAGACCAGAATTCAGAGAGCTCCATTTAACATGCTAAAAATACAAGCCAGATGATGCAATGAAAAAATGTACGTACTTTTGATGTAAGCATTGACATGATTGGTTTTAGCGGCGTACATGGTGTTCATGGCTTCGGAAATGGTCGGCTGCAGCTGATCCAGCAGCGACATGCATTCCGTCTCGCTGGCGTCCTGTTGACGCGATGAACGCTGGTATCCCCAAGCATGTTGACAACAGTTAACACCTGAAACACAACAACCACTCATTTATACAATCACAATGAAATGAATCTCGGATACTGATCTGCTGAGTGAACACCATTCAAACCATATATTGGTGAACATAGGCTCTTCTTAAGTGCATATTTGTCAAAGGTAATTACGTATAATAATGAATAAGCCAACCTCCTCTAGACTGAACGTCAGCCCGTGATGGAATGGTGCAGTCAATCACAGAGCACGCTGCCTCCAAAGCTGAGTTGAGCAGGTGCATGAAGTCGAGTCGTTCCACCAAAGGCATGTAGTAGTCGGACGACAGTTGCAGCATCCGTTGAGGTATCGGGTTGTTGACCGTGTTACGACGTGCCAGCATACTCAAACAATATACAAAAAGTTAAATATGCGAAATAAGTTCATTGAACTCGGGTAACATTTAACAAACCTTTAGATACAATTGAGGGAGTGTTCGAGATAGTGAAGATCCTTAATTAGTTGATAACCTTTTATAAAATCATCTATTTATAAGCTTATATATCCATATCCGTCTGAAAAAAACTGTATTTAACCTAAAAAGCAAACATGTAGAATATCAATTCAAGGTTGTGTTAAGAAAATAATTAAGCAATTCACCTGGCGCACTCGTTCTCAAGCGATCCAGCAGCGAGCACGGTTTGTGCGAGATCGTGCGTGATCGAGTGTTGTCGGATGAGCTCGATCATGTCGTACTCTTCGGCGATGTCCAGTGAACAGTGGCCGTGACGGGCATCCGGTCTTGATGACCTACAATTACATATCTTAGTAATTGCATACATCAACCATACATTCTGAAACCTACAACTGACGAGTTGTATCACAAAGCATTTTGTTATTAAACTTTCTCTACAACCCGTTAAGAAACTTAATTCCTTTTATTGTGGCTCATCCGCCTCGTCTAACATAACGACAAATATCAATTAACAACCTTCCAGTGGCCTCGATTTCATCTTCGAAGAACACGCCTGACGCAACACAAAGTTGTCTGTATCTGGCAGCACTGAATCCACAAGTACACGGATTCTGCAGTTGTTGCTGTTGCATGGCCGTCAACGGTGCTGCCGGCACGTACTGACCGATTTCCAGTCCACGAATGTTCATATTGCAGGCGCACACTGGACACGCATCGAAGCTGATATCACGAGGTAGATCAACCTGCAATACAACAACAACTAAGAGAACACAAGACGGTAGCTAAATCCGTCAACTAAAAACGAGAATAATGAGTATTCATCCAAACAAAGAGCAGTATATAATGTAATCATCTAAAATTGGACTAGCCATTGTATCGCTCATGAGCACGGTTAGCAACAACGAGTGTGCTTCTGCCGTGCCACCAATTGAACTGAGCATGCCCGGATGGGAAGGTGCCACGGCCGATGATGCCGTCGTCGGGTTGTAATGCAGGGCAGCCATTGACTCCACAGAAGGTGGCGCCCTATACCATATATATTTAACGTACAATACCAGAAGCAGAAAGTTGCGTACTATCGAAACATACAAAATATATTACATTAACAAACAGAACTAACCGACTAAACGGACTCTGTATAGACTCGAAGCTTGTATTATGATGTGGCCCCACACTGTTCGGCCCGACATGAGATGCAGTTGAGTGCATCATGGCTGCAGTTTGAGGGGTCATCGGGCCGCCATGGAAGCTCGTGTTGCGTTGGAGACCCGGTACGCTGCCTGCAACCACTTACATTTTGATATATCCAACAACACTGCCAGTTGTATTCACAATATATCTACCAACCAGGCGCCGGACTGTGTGCAACGGGTGGACTGCCCAGTGATGATGTGGAAAACGTACGCATGTTCATAGACCGATTGCTCTGAGGTCCACCGGTAGAGACCATGCCACGATTAGACCATTGCTGTTGCTGTTGTTGTTGTTGTTGTTGTTGTTGTTGTTGTTGTCCTTGTAATGAAAAGGGTGACGCTACGCTGTGAGGCTGTGAGTGCGGCAGCGAGATGCTGTGGATTCGAGCGAGGGAGGTCGGCTTGTAAATAGATGACGGATTGTTGAATGGCTGAAAATGATTTGTTTCGTCAACTTCCTTGTTGCCTGCTGCTATAATCATAAAAAAAACCCACATTCAGGAATAACGAATGCACATCCAGGATAAAAAACATAAATGTTGGTCTGACTTACGTGTTTATTACGAGAGGGCAACAGGCCGACGTCGAGTGCGAGGAACTTGCTGTTGCCAGCGTTGCCCGCATAGAGAACGTTGCGGATTGGCTGCTCGTAAATGAGGCACGTGCTTGAGTTGGATGACGAAGGCTTGCATTCAGTCGCGTCATACGGCTCACATTTGATCCACGGCATATTCGATCGGGCATTCTGCGAAAATTGAATTTTCAACACAAAGAACTTTATACAGAGACACTATAAACAGTTAAGACGAAATAGTTGAAGTTCATGTGTTATTTCTAAATGAACGAATAAACTTGGAATAAATGAATGAATCCGGAGTGAGCTGAAACAAGTTACATTTATTATATCAAATTAAATTAAATCAATTAGTGGCCACCAACCGAATCGCCCACCACATCTTCATGGGTAAGCCTGACCACCGGAGACAGTTCATCGCCCAACCAGTTGTCCTTGGCATCAAGACTACTGGTGCCCCGAGGATGGTTGTTGTCGGGCGACAGTTGCGCGTTCATGGCGTCGTGCGACGGGGGTGTCGGGTAGATGTACTGAAAAACCAGAGTTACTTAGTCGCAAGCTCATCCACATAAAAAAATCACAAAAAAACTATTGAAATACGACAACCAAGTATCGGCAGTAGCACTAAAAACTTTAACCATGCATTGTTAACAGTACAGTAAATCGACATTGTAAGTGGCGTCATAAAACCAACCTCATCACAGGGCGGACCATACGGTCTGTGTTGTTCGGTGGAGGCGGGTGCCAGTAGAGGGGGTCGGGGGTACACCACCGAGCCATCCACATGGGCCAACTGCTCGTTGCTGTTAGGCGGTGACATGAACGGTGCCAGCTGCAACAGTACCGTGGTACACAACTTTTATGAGTTGTATTGTAGCATATAGTCAATTTATCGGGTTCAGCCTCTTTCAAACCTACTGAATATATATTTTGATTTGTGTAAAACCTGTTCATAACGTCATTTCGTTTGGTTACTCGAAGGAAGCAAAAAAGCTTGGATGGTTTAACCCAATAAATCGACAATACATTCACCATTTTAACTTCTAAATAAAAATAACTCCAACTTGCAAACCAGAACTTTTTTGATTACTCTGAAGCATACTATATGACAAACATTAACACTGACAGGACTAGATGTTTGTGGGTCGGACACGATGGGCGCTGTATTGACGTCGAGTACGTCCGGTTTGGCTGGTTTGCTGCCATCAGACAGGAACATCGATTTGGCCAGTTTGGATGAGGACTCGTCAGTGAGCGTGTCCATTTGTGCATCATCTACAAGTTTTTGTATCATTTCCCAGTGCAACAGAAGTACAGTTTCAGCTAAAATTCGGCTGAACCAGTTAAATAATTATAAACATTTTAAATTTTTCACCTCGAATTCAAATACGATATACCGATAACTTCTCGACAGTAAAGCTTACGACAAGTAACTGAAACTGACTCAAATTTACAACAGTCCAACCATTATTGATGCAGTAATCAGCAGCGGTGAGTTGGGGTGCAGCCAAATCGGCGACAGATTCATTAGAGTTTGTGGCGTGTACAGCCATATGCTGTGGGTCGTGCTGTCGCCGCGAGCGCAACCATCGTCTACTGGAGGGCAGCCAGTCGTTGGTGTCCCCCAGCCAGGCTTCACCCTCCAGCGACTCACCCACTTCGGCGGATCGCACGTCGAGATCGAGTACATCGAGTCGTGGTCGATGCAACAACACGTTTGCACTATTATTATTTGTATTATTAGCATTATTATTGTTGTTAATGAACGTCCGATGTCTTTGGTTGTGTTTGGCATTGATATTGAGTAGATGTTGACGTCGTTGATTGGCGTTGTCTCGTGCCACCATCGATGACGACATGACCATGGTCGATGAGGACGGCAAACACGAACCACTCGGCATCGACAGCATCGCAGTCAGTGACGGCGCCTGTAACATACAAACTCATCATACATTCCAAACTCAAGTTCTTTGATAGCTTCGACATATCAGTTTTTGCTTAGTATTCTACACTCGAAATCATTTTCGTACCATGCGTTAGCACAAACCTGTATTAACTCCTTGAGGACACTGGTCCCCTTGGTCGTATCACCGAGTTTGCGCTTCACGCCCTGCTGATGTGCCATTTTCAGGTCATCAGCGGGACACGTGACGGCGGAAGTCATCACAGTTGAGGTGGCCATACTTACTGGAATAAGTACGAGCGTGAATCAGTGCGTAGATGACTTACACTTATGTCTTATGTTCTGATTAGATTAAGAGAACGAACGAGTAATAGTTATAAAATGAACCAACCCGAGCTACTAAGCGACATACTGTTGCTCGTCACATGTTCAACGGGACTGATCATTTGCACAACGGGTTCACTGGATTGCACCGAACTTGTAGTCGGCACATGGAGGGTAAGCATGGACGACGATATGGGTGTGTTGGGTGCTGGGGTACCGGGTTGGGGAGTGGCCGGGGGCACACTGTGAGGAGTGGCAGGCATACCCGCATGAGACGCTGAAACACAACACTTTCACTCACTGTAACATCTTGAATTAAAACATGTCTATAATAACTTTGACAAATAAACTATATTTATTGGCAGTCAGTGAGGTTATATCTGCGAGAAAATTTAAATCTGGCGTTAAAAATGCCGGAAATCAGAATGGCTCCAATCCAAACGTGAGTATAGGTCAGTAGAGTAAGTGAGCAAGTGAATGAGTATGAGTCAAATAAATGCAGTTCATAATGACCAACCAGGTTGTGTGTGATAGGGTGTAAAGGGTTGATTATTGGATACAACACCGACAGAATGTGGTTGTTGCAGATCGGGTCGCGTTGACCCCGGCCGTGTAGGCAAGTTGTTGCGTTGCATGCCAGGGATATTCATATTGCTGTTGTTGCCTTCATTGTGGCTGTTGGTCTTGTTATTGTTGCTGCTGTTGTTATTGTTGTTGGACTGTCGCATTGACTGTGCCACACGACGGTGGAAAGGTTGCGAGTTGTTTGAACGAGCTGAAATAGAGCAAGTTGATGACACATACACATTTATCTCATTTTTATGAACGTTCTCGACAGACTGGTCTGTTAAATAAATCCTATTATTACACTGACACCTGACTTTCATCTTTTCAACTCGGTAAGCATTTAGCGATATAGTACCTTTGGTTTTGGCAGAGTCACTAGAGACTGCAGATGGTGACGGTTGCTGGCACAAGTGGCCACTGCTCGACGTACATCCACATCCGTCACGATCACTGCAGTCCGTGAACACATCCTCCGACGTTTGACCATTTTGGTACCCATTTTGCTATAAAACAATGCCAGAACTATAACTCAATCATGCGAGTAAAACACAGAAACCAAGTCATAAGCAGCCATCTCCAATTCAAGCAAACAATACTACTATACCAACCGTCTGGTCACTGGTATTGGGTAAAGGCGTGGCCATGTGTTCCGCCGTCCTCTGCGAAATCAAACGCCCGGACACGGATCGTTCCGTGTGGAACTTGTCGACGATCGCGTCGATGTCCACCACAAGGCCACTCGCACTTTTATTGTTTTTCTTTTCCGTGCCTGATTCGGGGCATCCACCACAGACGGGCGCAGAGTCGGATGACTTTGATTTTGAATCTGGACTTGCCAGTAGAGATGGCGCCTGTGTGGTAAGCTTGTCCTCGGATGCGATAACGGCCACATAGCACGAGGGGTAGAACATGCGTACTCCTGCTACCACCACCTGCAATATGACACGACCTTGTACTTGAATGTTATGAACACAAGTTACACTTATATGTTATGAACGCAAGTAGGCTTATCCTTCATAATAAATGAGGTGATAAACAAAACCTGTCATGTCATGTAAAAAAGTTTTCACGTCATCCAACCTCGACCATTTTGGGCAAGTGGCGAGCTCTGGCAGCTTCTCGTTTCTCTTTCTCAACGGGATCTTCATACCCCATATTAGCTGTTTTCTCGTCTTGATCATCGGGCAGTGGGTAGAACTGCATCCATTCGGACCATTGTTTGGATGCCTGCGTGTCCCGACTGCTGCCGACGAACCCACCAGCGATAGTGGCACCGTTCAGATCCGTCATGTCCGTCACAGGTACCAGACGGCCTAAAACAATCAGTCAAGTATTTATACTTTGTCCTATAGTCTGACCAGAGTTTCTTGTTTCTTGTTTCTTTGTTATGTAATTTTTTCGGCGCGCATTCAAATTTCGACACGCAGTCAAATCGAAGAAAAATTTGCAGCCGTTCACATCACATGTGCACTACATACTAATAGATTTGCCCAGTTCATCATTCGTTTGGTAAAAGTGTTTCAGAAATACATTCAGTAAGCAGATATGTTGACTAAGCTATAAAGCTATAAGGGTATATAACGAACCAATGAGACACCAGGGTGCCAGTATGACTTGTTGTGACTGCAATCGGAGGTGTGCACGCTGCAGTCGTCTGAGCACGGGTTGGCGCTGTGCCTGCACCGCCAGACACACACTTCGTTCTGCGTGTACAAACAGCGAAAAGTTGAACGCCAACACGTGACTGAAACACATTGCATTTGTACACACATTGTATAGCATTTGCTATTCTTTTGTGTAATTTGCAAAGCACTACAGTAACGCAATCTGTCTATAATTATATACATTTTTCGTTATTTTACTCACTCCCCATACTTGACTGCACAGAGGAAAGTTCGATAAAAAAGCTGAAACTTCCTCAAACCTCTTTAAAATACTGCATTCTAACCCGTTATGCGTCACGCTGTGTTTCTTTTACACTCATCTAATCGGGTCAAAATACTTCCCACCTATTCGTTACAAAAACAAACTTGCATTCTGATTAGATATTAAGTTCGTTTACTATTTGACAAAAATACGTCGGCGGTGAACAAATCTACTGCGAAACGTGTTATCAGCGTTCAAAGAGCGAGGAAATAAAGACGCTTTTATAGTGAAACAAAAAGTCACTAACTTGACGCTGGCGCGAGTGTCGTTTGTATCGGTAGAATCGACAGGCTTGGTGAACCACTTTCCCATACGAATATAACCCTTGTATAGGAGACATCTGAAAATTAATAAAACTGTGAAACACCACAATATATTCATCTTATTTAAACATGACAAATACATGCATGTGGATGCATTATATACAAAATTTGAACCCTACTAATTTCAGTCTATTAGACAGAATAACTTACCTTTCTAAATAATTATGCAATGCTTTGAACAGAAGGCATCTGGTTTCGTATTCGAATCCCGTGTCCACTGATGAACTGCAACCCGCCGGCTCGGGATCTGGAAAATAAGAGAAAATTGTACACCAATTTGCCAAATATAGTATGTCAATCTTTAGAGAAGAGGCCCACCAATCCAGGCGTCTCGATTGAGGAACGAATCGCCATTCTTTTTCACACACACTTTATTCATTATTACTACTTCAGTCAATTATAATTACTATATAATCAAATTAATTCAAGTACAAAAATGATTAACAAGTTTCCGGCCCACAAAACACAAACGTTCAAACGATTTGATTGCACACTCACACACGCATACCTACATATTTACTGTAATTTACGAACCCGCGTCGTTTTACAGACTTTTCGAGTCTTTGACCACCCAGCCCACCCAATTAACGAACCATCATAATTGCGTGACTTTATATTACAAATTTTATGCCCGCTACTTTTAATTGGTTCCCATAGCCGTGCACTATGTCTATGCCTTGAAGCTTGAATTATTGATTTTTTACTTTGTTCCAGCTGACTGTTTAACGGCGGACTGACTTGGCTGACAGCCATCTTGACATAACTGAGATGCCTCATCATGACATCCTATAATACGACCATTCACGGTGCGTCTGTACTGTAACACTTCAACTCGGTCCGTCATTACACACCGACACCAACATTTACTTGATAACGATTAACCTCAGACATTTGCAGAGCGACACGACAGTCATCCATGTATTGTATCCATTTGCTTTGTAGTATGACTTTTATATGGAACAAGTCTTGCATTATCCAGCGTCCAGTCATCACAACTGCTATGTAACCCAATAACTAATGTTATGACATAACACTCTTACTAATCAGACGACAATCAATGCGTGTTTTCGTAACATTCATTCAAGTTGGCAACGCGCATGCAAGCAATGCCAGCAACAACAGCATCGTTTTGTATGTTGTCCAGGTGTTGGACACACATGCATGTAGATGTAGTACATACTATCCTGCATAGCATATACATACTTACATACATACATACATACATACACAATATGCATATTATACATACATACACACAGAAAACACCTCAAGTCTGGTTCACCGCATTGACGCCGTCAGCGGCGGATCAATGATAGCCCGGCCATATATACCACATGTACCAAAAATAGCCGCTTTCCTCCAAGGCCTCAATTATGACGTTTGCTCATTAAATTTCAGAACGAGCGATTGAACTGATCATCAAAGACTTGTCCAAAATTGAAAACTTCCAGAAGCTTCCATAACAAAGTCAAATTACTGAATCAATTAGCATTTCTCCCATTCATGAATTGAATGGAACTTTATTCATACTTGATTATATTTCCGGCCGTCAAAAAAGTAACTTAACTTTCAAAATAATTATGCGTAATTAGGAATATAATGTTCACCCGCAAGATTAGAGCAGCAATGCAGATGCTGGTGCGTCAAACCGCGTGCAAATGCAGTCAATACACACATAACAGCATCAGCACGCAATACAACAACCTATGTACATACATTCATCTGACACACTCGTAGACAAACATGCGTACTGCGCCAACACCACAAAACACTCATCCCGTACATAACACATCGGACATCATCAATACTAGTCACTATGCACTCGTCCTAATTGTTCCATCCGACCTGTTTCAATGTGAACCTTGACAAAGTCTATATCCCAGCACCTTGGATACGGAACGGTCAGTAACTTTATCAGCACATTAAATTATTACAGTAGCACAGTACACCAACGCCAGAATAGTAACCGAAGAATGATTCGAGAATATTTACTGTAAAAACGAATCCGTATCAAAAACATTCTCAGGCAGGCTATCCCATTTGCATATATGCCTTCTGACATGTGCATAGATGCGGATGTGACTGCACCTGCCTGCACTCGAACTAATTGCCATCCGCGATATAAGTGAAAGTTGGGAGTTTGAGATGAGGCCCCCGCCCCCCTCTCACCATGTAAGGTAGCCATCCAAAATGTAGACAAAACTAACTTGGTGTACATTCCTGATTTTTTCTTCAAAAAAGCACTGTTAGTGCAAATTGACGTATAGAAGGGAATGCAGGACTATTTTGGTTCAATCAATCCATATCCGAGGACTCATTCAGATGGCGATTGTGACAGAACCGATTTCTCGGCTGCCTCTCCCAGCCCAAGTCCCGGACGTTTCTGTGTAGCTTATCCAGGGGTTTTTATTTCTCAAATTTTTTTGGCACGCAAATCAAATTAAAAGTTCAGAGAAAAAAAAATTTCACACGTGCGTATGCGTTGCATAGGTGCGTAATATTGAACCATAGAAATAATTTTAGATAACATCTCTATTTATGGCATAAAACGCTCAAGGGCTTGAACAGAATAATCGTGATGGAATTTACAGGGTGTCAAATTTTATTTGAGCAATTACTGCGAAGCGAAAGCTGTAGCAAAGTTGTCTACGACTAAGATTTGATGTTCAAGTCAATGTTATTCAATCGAAAACATGAAAAGTATGACAAATTGACCTAAAAATATCGTCTTATTGTATGTTAAACATGGGGTAATGAACTAATATTATAACAGATGAAGCCCGAAACCAAATGATTGCATACCGAACAAAATAAATGAAATTAGAGAAATTTAAAATAAACTTAAAGTTCAAAGACAATCACGTATACAACTCTTTTGGGCTATGGCTATGAACACAACAGCACCAGCACGCACGCAAGCGCGGCGGTATTGTATTATGATCTAGTAATCGTAGTTTAAATATAAAAGTGTAGTCAAAAACAGAACTGATTGACTTCGTTCAGGAAACTAAAGCTGGATGATAGTAAACTCGCTAAAATTGACGAGCAAACAGTGAACAAAACATGTACGTACGCTAACGTACACTTCGTTTGTCACATACGAATATTTCGTTTGGCGCGCATTTTCAATATTCAAAAGCCGCTGCTGCAATATAATCTTGCACTGAACCATATAAAGTTGTCTTCTCTACCACAGGTTGTCTATGACTTCTACAAATACTGCTGAAACTTGAAACGTTTTCTTCAGAGGCAGGCAACCCACGCAGACGCAAGCTTTCGCTAGTATTTGACTTATTTAATAATACAGACATCAGTTCAGTATGTTTTCAGTTTTTTTTCTAGTTCTATCCGAAATTTAACGGTTTTAGGTTTTTTGGAAACAAATTTTCATCTCATAGAACGGGGGAAGGAAAGCACTTAATGAAGAAAACAAAAAATTCAAAGGATAGACTTGGCCAAAACACACCAACAGTTTTGAAGGATTGATTGATTTGTTTTGGAACTCTTTCACTGCTTCGATGTCGGTCTATTTTAAGACATCATCTGTTAAGTTTTCTCTCATTTTTTAAAGATAAGCTATAACAAGAAGTTTACCTGATTTTATTCAAACTGAGAACATAGATGTGATTCAAATGTCGGCTCGGCATAACTTCATGCTAATATTAGATAGGCGTGTATGATCCACGAACAACTTACATAACCCAGAATTTTAAAGATCAGTTTCAATTTTAATCCCAGTCAAATTAGCCCAATTTTTATCCCACCCTTTTCAGCTGATGAGATAAGTAGGGTCAATCGTAATCAGCAAAGTAAAATAACAGAAATAGCCAAAAAGATGTGAAAGTGAACCAACTGCTGAGATTGCCAGCCAATCGTTTGATGGCCTCCGGTTCATCGCCGTACCAGAATATCCACAGTTCTTTGTCCGTGTCCAGACGAATATCGATCTTGTTTGAGGCCGTGCTCGCCGCGTTCGTGTTTGGCATTCGACGCCACATGCATAGAAGTCCCTGCAACATTACCATACTTGCAAATAAATTCTGCAAACATGTTTCATGGCTCATTTATGTTTGGATCCACTCCTGCACACAGCTGACGAACCCCATTTCAGCCAAAAATTATTAAACGACAGAACCGATAAACTTTTCAGTTTATTTTTCTAAATGCTATACATTCAGACAAAAAATCTCGACGAAACTACACGTAAAAAGCAGTTTTTAATTGAGAAATTTTGACCTGGAGGGAAGAGTTGAGCCATTTTGCACTCAAATGAGACCTGTAAAACAGCTTCATCAGTTCAAACACTTTGTAGCTCAAATCCTGCTTTGATTTAACCTGACAAATTATGAATATGACTATAAGTTTGCACGTCAAGTCAATAATTCGAATGAATGGTGTCCGTCGTGTTCAAATCAATGAAGCAGAGGGATTAACAAACTTATTATCAAATATACCGATACGTATCGAATCAAACCCAAACTCTGTAACAACAACGTACTACAAATTGGTTGCTGACCTCAGATAAGCACTTTCCATATGCGTGCAGGACGGGATCAGTGGCCAGATCGACACAACCTCGGCCATGGTCAGGGGTCGTGTACCGACGCCAGTTTAGACCTTTCAATTCAGCCTGCAAATAATGAGTAAAACTTCAGTTTGATTAACGATTCCATTAGTTATAATACTTCAACATAACATGAAATAAGAGTTATAATACATTTTTATATTATATTCAAAAAAACCAATTCTGCTGAGTTACTGCAAGTGAAAAATACAGAAACTACAACCGTCTGACTAACTAATGCGAAAAACTGTTAGCAAATAAGTTTACGGAACGGTGGTGTCATTTAGTTTGTAATTAAAAGCTAGCAACGCTGTTTTTTCTTCTATAATTAGTAAGTAACAAGTATGTATACGTGCTTTACAACTGTCATCAACCTGTTTCGAAGGTGATTTGTAATCAAAACCAATAAACCAAAAAGAAAAGAGATATGGTAAAAGAAATCCGCCAAGGTGGAGGAACCAAGAGAACGAATCGAATATTTCGAAGATTTCGGATTTCCTTTCAAAAAAAACAGTTTTCAATTGACAAGTATTAAATACGTTTCAATGTGATTAATTCAATCATTTGATTAGCAGTCCGTTGTCCCTGCTGAACCCATCATGAAAATTCTATAATATTCATCTGAATAAAACCATTTTTGCCAATATTTATGTGATTTCCACATCTTGATACGAACTTTCATTATTTTTATTCGACGACGAGTCATTTACAGACTGTATGAATTTTTGGTGTGATTTATATAATTGGAGCTACTACCTACCGTTACCATTCCGTTGCTGTTATATACCATAAACAATCAAAAGTGACCAACCAAAACGAAAAGGTTAGTGCGACAGTCCTCGAGACTGGCACCATTTGACTGGTTGCTGGTCATGATCGGCATTGATGACCGGATGACGAACAATGCATACTAGTTGACGATTGATTCAGTCGACGATGATGCATGCACAAGTGTTGCCATTACACGCACATGATTCCGATTATTGTTATGCTGATCAAAACTATTTATATTAAGTGATGAGTCGGCCAGTCGGCCTAAGCAGTCGATTTGGTGAGCGTATGCACTGCGATTCACTGACTGACGATGTATGAAATGCTGAAATACAAGGCACAAACTATATATACCGGACGGGACGATAGACGCAGGTCGGGGCACACAAAATTATTGACCGGCTTGCATGATTCGCGAATTGTAGTTGTTATTTGACAACAACGGTGTGGTGTTCGGGCCAATAAGGCGTGTGTGCCCGGCTCAAACAAGGCGGCGCTCATATGCTGCCATAGCCATACTCAAGCAAAGCTGTGTGCTGCCTGCTTTGGCACTCGAAATATTACGGCTGCCATATACGCATGCTCTATACGCGCCCGCATAGCAGCGTATTTGCATTAACCCTGCGACACAGCCCCCCACTATCGTAACTAACCATTTCCTACATCGTGAAACATCATCGCCCGCCCGTTTGAACACGCACGATCTGCTCATAGCACATTGCACTACGTGGCGTAATGCAGGGGTGGGCCGGGTTTTTCGGCGTTTCGGGGGGGGGGGGGGGGGGGGGAGAATTTTGAAACCTCAGATTGCCCCCCCCCGCCTTGAAAAGTGGGGGGTGAGGTCGGGTAGGGGGATAGAAAAAAATCGCAAAAAAGCCTTGTTTTTGCTTGTTTGCTAAAAAATCTCTTATTATAAGGTATAAACATCACATGAACCGGTTTTTTTTCAGGTTTTAACCAAAAAAATTGACCCAGAAAACGTGTTTGTTCGATAAAAAAATTCTCACAGCCAATTTTTTTTTAAATGAGCCTCAAAATCGAGGTTTTGAGGCCGATTTTCTCAAAAATTCCGAATCGAGGGGGAGGGGGTAGGCGACCAAAATTTTTGTCTAGGGGGAGGGGGTAGGCTACCTGCCGACCCTGAAAAGTAGGGGGCGGGGGTAACCCCCCAGCGGCCCGCCTCTGGCGTAATGGATTAAAGTGCAATTAAAAATACCGGACCGTTAACCAAACAATTTTTACGTTACTATTGCCATTTAAAAAAACTAAAGATATTCTAGCCACAGTAGTATTTTCCACCCACAACCCCACTCCCACCAACCCGGCCTCCTCCTGCTCGATTTCGCGTTCCAACTGTGCGAACACCTCGGGATCGCGCTCAATAACCAATCGAAGACCATCACGCATTACATCCTGCCATATTCAATCATTAACGGCTGACCACCATACTTTTACAACAACAACAACAACCGACTAGAACAACAAAAACAGCATCAACAACAACTACACCTACAACAACAACAACACAACACTAATAACAACAAACGACAACAACAGCAACAACAACAACAACAGAAACAACAACAACAGAAACAACCACAACAACAACAACAACAACAACCAACAACAACAACAATCGACAATAACGATCGACAATAACAGCAACAACCTTATCAACAGGTGTAATGGCATTCACATAGAAATATGTGGTGTTAATCTTGGACCACTGTGACTTGGGTTCGCAAGGTTCATCGGCTTCGTTGTCATACCTTCCGGGTGAATGTTAGGCAAAAACATGTCCATTACCTGCGCAAACATAAAACAGTTAATTTTGGTTGCACGAAATTTTTCATAATTCTCATAAAAAATAACACCAGGTAATGGAACCCAAAATTCATATTAACCCACCCCACCTTGACTACGGAACCCCAATGATGACGGCACTTCTCACAGCTGTGGTAAGCAGCGATCGCACACCCATCAAACACCCTGGTAGTAAGTAACAATATATAAGCAACAACCAACAACAACAGCAGCAACAAGAACCAACAACCAACAAAAACAACAATAAACACAGCGAAAACATCTAGATTAGAAAACACAATAACAATAATAACAGCAACAACATCAGCAACAAGGTAACAACTACAACAGCAACAACGATATCTGATATAAGTAACAACAACATTAATATCGACAACAACAAGAACTGACCTGACGCGTTTCAGCGGCAACAACTTGGTGCGCATCCAGAAGGCCTCATCCACAACCATGGCCAGTCGAATTGAGTTGGACTTGCACATGAAACGTGAACACTGACGACAACGAATATCGAAACTGAAATGTTTGACACGAGCTAATGATGATGTTCTAGTTCTATCAACCCGAAAACAACAACAGCAACAACCAACACTTTATTGCCCAGTCGCTGTCTGATATCATTCTCCCTGTACTGCTCCGTGTCACGCTCCTGACTATTAAATAATAGGTCGCCTTAATTGTGAAAAATAAAATAGTAAGTGGTTGACCCGACCGAACTGATGTTACCATTGATTGATGATGGTCTAGCAACTTGAAATTAAAAAAAATCAAACGAAGTAATAACAACCAATTGTTGGGTTCTATTTTCGCCTATGGCATTAATATGATCGAGCACATCGTTCATGAGCCTGGCCCTCCGCAGACTCATGATCTCCCGTTCAGCCAGCCAGCCGTCGGTTTGTGCCAGCAACACCGAGCGAGCGTCAGCTGCACGTGCACGACCTGCACAATCGGATTGTTTTAAAAAGATAGTCAATCAAAGATTAATAACGATCAAAAACGACGGCTCGCTGGTCAAGTGGTTAAGGTGCTAGACTCTGAAACCGCCTGGCTGGCCGCACACGGGTTCGAATCCCGGGGCCGTCACCAAAAAGCCGTATGGCAGTCAAACAGAAGTGTGACCTACTGGCTGATGGTCGTTAAAGAATATGCCTTGAACATCCGATGGAGTGACTTGGAATTTGATTCCATGATATGCCTTATGGCAAGCACCATTCGTGATTGGGACCCGGCGGCCAGTTTTCTAACTGCACTACTCTGAGAATTCAAAATTCAACGCGTGCAGTGAATGCAACCAACGCGTGCTTCTTCCGTCATGTTGACGCCAGCATTTATCACATATCAGCCAAAGCCAGTATGGCCTGGTGGTCAGGGTGTTGGCCTCGCATGCGAGAGGATCTGGATTCAAAACCTTTTGTAAAATTTTGGTAAAATACTGGCGGCAGACGAGTTTTTTCGAAGCTTTACCATTCCCTTTGAAGTTTTACTGTTCGTTAACCCCGATAACCTATCGTGAGGCTGGCTTGTCCGAGCGATAGCGAGGACAAGCGCGTTAGCACCGCGCGGAGCGCGGAGGTGGGATCCGTTTGAAAAATTAAGTAGTGGATCGAAAATACATGCAATTTGAAAATTTAGATTCTCCAAAACACTTTTGTTATAAAAAAACTCGCAAATTACAGGTTTGGCAATTTTGGATTCTCAGAATAGTGCAGTTAGTAAACTCGTGACCCGGCGAAGACTTGATCCGAATGAGACAACCCAACAATAAAAAAATCAATATAAAAATAGGTAGTTTCTATTCAAATCACAGTTCGTCAGTCAGGCAACGAATTAGACCCCGAATTTATCACAATTACCTAGTCACTTTAGCAGCAGCCAGTTTCAATGATTCAATCTGTGAATTATCGAACGTTCAACTAGAATGCCATTGCGCATGAAATATTAAATCCGTCATTCTTATTACAGCAGTATGTTGCTGGAGGTTTGGCTTGTCCGCCAGTGATAACTAGAAAATGGATAAAAATGTGAACACACTTTCAGATATTTCATACAGCGCAACAGGTCAAATTTGAGTTTTTCATCGTTGAGCAACTGCAGCTGACGGTACACATTGGAACGCCAGAGCTCGTATCGAAGACAAGAAGGATTAGACGGAATCACGTTCTGTAATACGTTTATTAAACTTTTATGAATTGAACAAGACAACCGCTCGTACCAGAATACAGATGTATTTTTTACTCTGGTATTTTTTCTGGTAAAATTTACATTCATGTGCGAATTTGTGCGATTTTATTTGGTATAAAACCGAAACTTTTACATATTCTTGATCTGTGATTTTTTCACAAAATCAATCACTATAAAGTCGGAACGGATTAAAATTTAAGTTTTTTCGTCAGCCGAGTGATTGTTTCAGGTACTTGTTGGAAACCAGTTGATTTCAATGAGAGTTCGACGACGTACAAGTGTACCTGCATTAAGAAGACCAGCATTAATTAACTTTTCAGTCTTAGAGTTAATAGCTTTTCACACAAAATTGGTTACCAAAATCAGGCAAGTAAACGGACCATTGTCATCATCGAAATGAAATCCTGATTATGCGCATGTTTCTTGAATACATCCACAATTCCATTTACGAACCAGCTTCCATTTATATAGCGATACGAAAGGCTCAAAGGCACGGTCGAGTAACATAGGCATAAATCCGCCTCCTTCGGGTATTTACCCAACTGCATTTTAGAGTCGACTTCAACTGGAATTACATATCTATCTATCTATCTATCTATCTATCTATCTATCTATCTATCTATCTATCTATCTATCTATCTATCTATCTATCTATCTATCTATCTATCTATCTATCTATCTATCTATCTATCTATCTATCTATCTATCTATCTATCTATCTATCTATCTATCTATCTATCTATCTATCTATCTATCTATCTATCTATCTATCTATCTATCTATCTATCTATCTATCTATCTATCTATCTATCTATCTATCTATCTATCTATCTATCTATCTATCTATCTATCTATCTATCTATCTATCTATCTATCTATCTATCTATCTATCTATCTATCTATCTATCTATCTATCTATCTATCTATCTATCTATCTATCTATCTATCTATATCTATATATCTATATATCTATATATCTATATATATATATATATATATATATGTATGTATCTGTGATTAATTAATTGGTCTACTATAAGTAATATTAGAACTGTGGATCAATGTCGACTTACATTTAATAAAAAAAGTTTATGATACATATATCGAAGCTAATTTTGCATATCGACGAGTTCGTTCGAATAATAGTCTTTGTAACCTTAACACTCAGTTGCGTAGCAACGGGTTAACCCTAGTACAGTACAAAGCTGTAACAAATATGAACCTGAATAAAGCAATGCGGGGTTTGAACAAGTACGTTAACTTCGGGCAATCAACTAACCTCCTCTGCACGATTGTATAATAAATATTCTAGGCTTTCCAATCATGCCTGGGCAATTCTCGTTGTCCATACACCCAATCAACTCTTCGGTGTTAATCCATTCACCGTCCGAGCCGTATCTGCAGTAAAATATTCATAACATCATTCTGATCTCAGTGGTCTTAGCCTAAGCTGTTGTAAGATAGAGTACTTCTTTCTCTTATCAATAGGTGAAGACAACGCACTTCCTAGTCATAGATTCATCATGTTATACAAAACATTAACTCGTCAGAACTTCGACCCTCGGAAAAGTCCGATTTGGAAACGTGACTCATTCAGCAACTCTGTATTTCATAACCATTACTTACAATTTTTGATGTGCGCCGTGGGTCATTACCGTTATGATCGCGCAGTCGACCCGTTTCATATTTGAGGTTTTGGCAAATCGTTTCACCACCTCCATTATTTTCTGTGAAAGGGTTTCTGGATATATATATATGTTTATGAGCCCCAGTCTGTAAGAATCGACAGGTCCGGGAAGAAAAAATGTTTTCGTTCAACCATCACCGTTCCCGGTGGCATATTCCCAGAAACTACAAAAAAAATTCATCAGTAAAACTTTTCCCTGAATGGATGAATGGTTTCAAACAAATGAACAAAAAAAAATTTTCCCAAAAAAAGTTTTGAAAAAAGTTAATTTCCTTGTTGGAATTTTTATTGTCATAAAATTAAGCTTGCTTTGCTGATTTTTTTCATGGAAATGCGTTGATTATTGAATGGTTAAAATAACGCTAAAAGTTATTTTAACCATTTAAGCATTTATTTTAACCATTTAAGCTTTTCGATAATCAACGTATTTCCATGAAAAATACATGTTATTAAAAAAGTGTTACCTCTTAGGTTATGGCTAACGGTTCGGCTTGTGGTGACATGAAAAACCACGCTGGACACCTCCGCTTCGCGGTGCTAACGGTCCAAGGCGGGGGCATAAAACTTAGGTTTCAGTGTAGGCTTAGGCTTAGGCTTAGCCTTTGAAGAAGGGCTTGGGCGCTACGCGCACAAGCCCTTCTCAAACCCTAAGCCTAATCCTAAGCCTAAACTGAAACTAACTCTTAGCCTCATACTCGGCGATCTCGCTTAGAAGGAACAGTCTGTGATAATTACTAAGCCGAAGCCATACAAACAATGGGGACTTTTTAATGCAAATAAGAGTGCTAGAATGGGATAGTTTCTTCATAACAGGCAATCCTATTTTTTCTCTGATTTATGCTTCGTTTTCCAAAAAAAAAAAAAGATTTTTAGTCACAAAATTTTCCGTTCACTTGTGCGAAACCAGTTTTGAGAAAAGTTTTACTGATGACAATTTTTTTGTAGTTTCTGGGAATATGCTTCCCGGTGGAAATAAGTTTCTATAGTAAATCGATATCACTGAACACGAAAATCGTAGTGGTTTTTCTAAAAAAATCCGTTAACAAAAGTTATGTATTGAAACTAGGCTCAGAGCTCCTCATGAAAATATCAATTCACCTGCATCCCGTGTGAAGCTTTCTGGAGGGCGGAATTTTCTATTTTGATGCCCGATATTAAATACAGTTATTTGTTCGAGTCTTACAAATATTCTGTGAAATTTTCAACAAAATTTATCGGCCACAACTTTTTATACATCGGGTTGAGTGATCTCGATTGGTGTACCCATATCTACGGGACTGTATAATGGGGATCGTTCGTTTGCGGAAGTTTATTAGCGGAAGTATTTTCTCCGGAACTGTTTTGTTCGGATTGTTTGTTAGCGGAACTGTATGGGTCGGATTTTTTTTCATCGGAACTGTTAAAATCGGATTTATTGAAAGCGGAAATCTTGCTAGCGGAAGTTTATTTGCGGATATTTTGTTTCCGGAAGCGTTCTTTGCGGATGTGTTTTTAGCGGAACTTACGACAGCGGAACCTTAAATTCCGGAATTAATTTTTGCGGAACTCGGTGAAGTAAATTTTTTTAGCTATTAACAATTGGAGGGCCTATTTCATTGTTTATAAGGCTTCGGCTTAGTCATCAGCACAGACTGTTCGTTCTAAGCGAGTTCGCCGAGTATGAGGCTAAGAGTTAGTTTTCAGTTTAGGCTTAGGATTAGGCTTAGGGTTTGGGAAGGGCTTGGGCGCGTAGCGCCCGAGCCCTTCTCCAAAGGCTAAGCCTAAGCCTAAGCCTACACTGAAACCTAAGTTTTATGCCCCCGCCTTGGACCGTTAGCACCGCGAAGCGGAGGTGTCCAGCGTGGTTTTCCACTCATGGCGGGTGCTTTTAGAACAGTTCCGCTTTTGACGGTTCCGCTTTTAAAAGTTCCGCAAAAAAACTTTCCGATTTTAACACTTCCGATTTTTATACTTCCGATTTTTACTTTGGAATATCTGGAAATGAAAAAATCCGCTAGGTATAGTTCCGCTAAAAAACGATCCGGTTTATAAAAATCCGATTTTAACGGATCCGCTCAAAACAATTCCGCTGGGTATTGATCCCCACTTAACGGTTCCGATGCAAACAGTTCCGCTAACATAGTTCCGCAAATGAACGTTGCGCTTTTAAGAGTTCCGCTCCGTAGGGGCGATCTCTCGATTGAGCCTGCTTTTTAGCACTTTTTGCTCTTTTTCACATTCACATTTGATAGAAAAAGTTATGTTTTGTAATTTGAAGAAAAGGCGAGCGTTAGTTGTGTTTGCAAGGTTCTTATAAACATCTGAATGAAAGGAATCTATGCCCAAGTTCCATTTGAACAGTTTCCGGGTCCGTTTTCAAACAACGCGCGCGTCAACCAAACGGCCACTTGTTGTTACTTGAAACATCAGTTCGAAAAAATTTAAACAACAATTTTAATCAGTAGCGGACGAGAAAAATAAAGATACTAACGGATTTTCGGCGATAAATATATATATGCTGTCTCCAAATCATCATAGTATAAACAAGAAAAAACCATTATTTCTGTTTTTTTTTCGGACCACTCTCAACCACGGGAAATGACTTTCTTATTTCATCCGCTCACTGCCGTACTACTGGCTGGTTAGTGCGCGCGTTGTTTGAAAACGGTTCCGGAAACTGTTCAAATGGAACTTGGGCATAGATTCCTTTCATCCAGATGTGTATAAGAACCTTGCAAACACAACTTACGCTCGCCTTTTCTCCAAATTACAAAACATAACTTTTTCTATCAATATGAATGTGAAAAAGAGCAAAAAATGCTAAAAAGCAGGCTCAATCGAGAACACTCAACCCAATGTATAAAAAGTTGTGGCCGATAAATTTTGTTGAAAATTTCACAGAATATTCGTAAGACTCGAACAAATAACTGTATTTAATATCGGGCATCAAACTAGAAAATTCCGCCCTCCAGAAAGCTTAACACGGGATGCAGGTGAATTGATATTTTCATGAGGATCTCTGAGCCTAGTTTCAATACATAACTTTTGTTAACCGATTTTTTTTGAAAAACCACTACGATTTTCGTGTTCAGTGATATCGATTTACTACAGAAACTTATTTCCACCGGGAACGGTGATAGTTAAACGAAATTTTTTTTCTTCCCGGAACTGTCGATTCTTACAGACTGTGGGGGTCTTGTTACGAAAGGGTCGATTCTTACATGACTGTCTTATAACTACTAATGAAAAACCACAAAACTACTAAAAAACCGCTCAAAAGCTCACTGAACTAATCACTAATTACCAAAAAAAATTACAAACTTTAGCTGGAAGATTTTTCTCCAATTGCACATGAAAACCAATTTCTTTCAGTACGGATGTCATTCGCCGCCCATCCTCATCTGTGCCAATTCGATCATCCATATTTATAAAGCGCTCGTTGTTGATAACTAAGGCTTCACGCTTCGGTTTTAGGGAGGTTCGATAAAACTGAAGTTAGGTGAATAAGTATGTATGTAGCTCAGAACGTACCGAGCTTACGACCATGTAGCGAGCTTACGACCAGTATTGTTACGACCAGGGGTGGGCCGCTGGGGGAGGGGTAGGATTGGGTTCCCCCCTTTCAGGGCGGGTGGGTAGCCTACCACCCTTACTCCGTCCGAGCCCAAAAGTTTAGGTTGCCTCCCCCGACACGAAATTTTCGAGAAAATCAGCCTCAAAACCCGGTTTTGAGACTCAAAAACTCGATTTTCTGTTGTTTTTTTTTTTGAAAATATGGCTGTGAGATTTTTTAATACGTTTTCAGGGTCCATTTTTTATTAAAACCTGAAAAAATGGTTAATGATGTGATGTTTATGGCCCCGTGCACGTCGAAATCTTGGATTATTTTTAGATCCGACCGCATAAAAAATAATCCCGGTTGCTAGTGTTTAAGTATAGGCACGCGAAGGATTATTTTGGTGCGCCATAGTGATCGAGTTCGAACGAACGAAAACGAACGGAAAATTTGGTATCGGAACGAAACTCTTCCGAACAGAAATTTTCAAATTTTCGTCCGGTTGGCTTCGGACGAAAATTTGAAAACCGAAAATTCGAAATTCGGACCGGACCGGAACAAACAATTTTTATTTTCGATTCAGTTTCGAAATTGATTTCTCCATAGACACATGAGCCGTATAGCTCACGTTTCAAAACACTCCTAATATATAAAACAAAAGTCGGGTGAGTGAGTGAGTAAGTGAGTGAGTGAGTAAGTGAGTGCGTGAGTGAGTGAATGAATGAGTGAGTGAATGAATGAGTGAGTTAATAGGTTAATGAGTGAGTGAGTGAGGCAGTTTTCCATAAGCTACCCTTTTTTCATCTTCAAGTTTCTCAAATCGCTCATATGCCTAAGCCTAAGCCAAATACGGAGCCAAAGTTCATTCCTAAGCCTAAGCCTAAGTTCCAAGCTCGGAACTAAGCCTAAGCCGGAGCCTTAATCGAATGGATTGAAGTTGAACAGCAAAATAAGAAAAGGGTAGGGTTTGGAGATTCTGCTAGGTAATTTCCCTACCCTACCCTTTTTTCATCGAGATTTATAAGTATTTCGACCCGTCTTTTTGGCCAAATACAAATACACAGCAGAAAATTATTTCTAAGCCTAAGCCTGATACATAGGCATGTAAAAAAGCCAATGCCTAAGTCTGAATTGACTTAGAGAAGAGAAAATATCGAAAAGAGAAAAGGGGTAGCTTTTGTAATTGCGTGAGTGAGTAGGTGAGTGAGTGAGTGAGTGAGTGAGTGAGTGAGTGAGTGCGGTAAGTGCGGTGAGTGAGTGCGGTGAGTGCGGTGAATGCGGTGAGTGCGGTAAGTGCGATGAGTGAGTGCGGTAAGTGCGGTGAGTGAGTGCTGTAAGTGAGTGCGGTAAGTTAGTGTGGTAGTTAGTGAGTGCGGCAGTGACTGGGTGAGTGCGGTAGTCAATGCGGTGAGTGCGGTAGTGAGTGCGTTGAGTGCGGTGAGTAAGTGCGATGAGTGGGTGCGGTGAGTGAGTGCGATGAGTGCGGTGAGTGAGTGCGGTGGTTGTTCATTCTCAATATTTTTAATTCACTAGTTTTTCATTTCACACAAATAAACTCAGATTAGATTAATTTCGCACAAATGAACCTCGGATCAATTTTTGATCCGAGTCGGATCTAAAAATAATCCTGGTGATTTATTTAAGATCTGACTAGGATCAAGAAAATAATCCGTGCCTATGGCCCTGTGCACGTATAAGCTTTAGGCTTATAATTATAAGCCTAGGGCTTATAATTTACGTGTTAAAGTATATAAAATTATAAGCCCCAGGCTTATAAATTATAAACCCTGGGCTTATAAATTTAAACTGAGGTATATACTTTAACACGTAAATTTTAAGCCCTCGGCTTATAATTATAAGCCCAAAGCTTATACGTGCACGGGGCCTATACTTATACACTAGCAGCTTGGATTATTTTTTGATCCAACTAGGATCAACAAATAATCCAAGATTTCGACGTGCACGGGACTATACCTTATAATAAAAATTTGTAAACGTTTTTTGCGAATTTTTTTTTATTCTACCCACCTTTACCCGTCCTTACCCACACACTTTTCGGACTGGGAAAGGTAAGATGAGAATTTTTTCGGCTACCACCCCCACTCCCCCAAAACGCGAAAAACCCGGCCCACCCCTGGTTACGACCATTATTTAAAGTCGCGTTGCCTGAGAGAATCCACATTTAGCGGTCTATATAACAACTTCCCAATTTATAGCGGTTTTTATAAATTAAAAGTGATTAATCACCATATAAAACGATTTTTCTATTAAAGCATCATCATATAAATAACAGACGAATGTGTGTCTGTGTGTGTCCAAATGTTTCGTTTTACTGCGTGAACAGGCAAAATGCTTGGTAAAATTTGAGTAGCGGATGATCAACCGGAAAACTCATAATTGAAGTTCCATCCTGCATGAAAGTTGTTCCCTAAATTCGATTATTTACCTTGAATTTTTTTTAAGTTTATAGAACCACTGTATAATATTATTTTAAAGATTTTCCAATGGTCGGTCATCTGCTACCCAACCTCAAGACGACTCTGAACGCGCTTTAAAACTACTATCAACTGTGGACCTGATTCTGATAGCAGCTCTATAAACTTTATTAGGTAAGAAATTCTTCTTTATTAGCAACGGTTGACTTGACGTAGTCGTTCAAGGCGCCGAGTTAGCTAACAAAAGGTTTTAATTTCGATCATCTATTTTCTTCATTTTGATGGTTGTCGTGTAATATTTTTCGCATAACGGCTGAGACCGACTATAGTTTGACATTATCGCCAGACAGTCATAATAATTTTTCGGTTTGACAGATTGTTTGACTGACTGACTGACTAAATCACGATCCCGTAAACCTTTGCGGAGTAGGGAATTGGCTTACCCGGATGGCATCACTACGCTAGCCTATAGCTTGATACATAATTGAGCTGTTTTCTGTTGACGGCAAACGATGCTGCTTTTATTTTTGATGGTTGATTATTGAACAAAATTTTTTGTTAGAATGTTTACCTTCCATTTGTTACAATTGAGTCGTTTCACGGCTTGAAGAAGAAAACAAAACTATTCAGTTTAAACAAACCTGAAATTATGAAAAAAACGTTATGTAACTTTAACGTATTTGAAGTATTTAAAGTTCAAAAGTTAACGCGCAACAGTCACAGCCACACGAGACGCATAGCTCATGTTTCGTGCTCTCCTATTGAACGTGATGCTCGCTGACATCGTCGGTTTTTACCCATTGAAACTTGAGGTAAAATCGAGCGCCCAGTCTTCGGATTGTGGCTGTTTACAGCCTTGGGATTTTTGAAAAGCTGCTCTGGTAACAGGGTGGCGCCAACAACAACATCAACAATGGAGAACGGGCAACGGGCAACGGAAAACGCAGAACGGGGAACGAAGAACGTAAACGAGCAACGGAGAACGGGAACGGATAACTTACTAACTTATAACGAATTAACGGGTGAATTAAAATTTTACTTCAATTAATAAGTGAGTCAGTTAGTGATTGATGGAATGAGTGAGTGACAGTGAGTGAGTGACAGTAAGTGATTGAGTGAGTGAGTGAGTGAGTGAGTGAGTGAGTGAGTAAGTGATTGAGTGAGTGAGTGAGTGAGTGAGTAAGTGAGTGAGTGATTGAGTGAGTGAGCGAGTGAGTGAGTAAGTGAGTGAGTGAGTTAGTGAGTGAGTGAATGAGTGGGTGGGTGAGTGAGTAAGTGAGTGCGTCAGCGATTGAGTGAGTGAGGAGTGAGTGAGTGAATGAGTGGGTTAGTGAGTGAATGATGTTGCATGTTGCAGGTTGCAGGTTCATTGTCGCATTATTTTGTAACTGAAATGTAACAGTGAAACGGATCAAGCATTCAGACACATGTATGTATAACATGCGCGAAACGTGACGTGAGTGAATTTATAGACCCTTATTTTCATGCACAGTAAATTTTATTCTCCGTATGTTAAATATTTATGGCAAATGCCAATTTTGACCTAATAAATAAAGTTCTTAAAAAATGCTAACATGTACAAACTAGCTTTATTACAAAAACAAACTCTAAATTTATCAACAACTCAGCCATTCAAACATCAACCATGAATTTGAATAAAGCAACTTTATCTAAGTTTAGGGGTGCTTCTTTAGATGTGGTGCCATTTCTACACAAACATATAATATAGCTAAAAATATTAACATAGTTATAAAATGCAGCGTCCCGAAGGGACGGGTTTCAGGCTAGTTTAAATGAAAAATAAACACTAGAAAACATTTAAAAAATCGGTTTTTACATTCTGCGTCTATGTGGTCATTTTGAGCTCTATTTGAAATTCCGTAAAGTTTAGTTTTTGAAAAAATCACTTGAACATTGGAAGTCGAGCACTGATACTGACCCGTTCACGTATCTATCCGAGGTATCAAAGTTTAAGCCGCGGCTTAAAGCCGGTTGTTAATAGAACGCTTAATTGAGCGGATAATTGGTTAGTGAAGAATTTAAAATGTTATGTTGTTTCGTTCAGTATGGGCTGAGACTTAGAGGGTGTTGACGACAAATTTAACTTTCATACATCGATATAAGGTGATGATGAATAAATCCTTGGTAAAAATGGCAAAAAGAGGTTCTGAACATTTTGATTCTGATATTTATGCTCGGCGTGACAGACACACGGACATGGATTTTATTATATTAGATTTTATGGTGAACTAGGGTAAACCCGTTGCAAAGCAACGGATGCTTAATTATCTGCATTTAACTAGCAATACAAATTTTATACAAATCTATTTTTTGTTTTCAAACCCGTTGCTGCGCAACTGAGAGTATTACCCGTGAGTAAAAAATTTCAACAAACTTTTTATTTGATCTGTGATGTAACATGACCTAAAATTAGAGTGGTCAACAACCAAATTTAATGTTGTGAACATACCCGTTACTTCTCAACAAATTCAGTCGCAACAGCTATTGTTTTGTGTTATTTGTTAACTCAACCCGTCTCAGTAAACCCAAAAAATATATATTTTGAACTGTTATTACCCGTCCCGGCTTCGAGATGCACTCTCTCACACCCGTTAATTACAAAACGTAATCAGTACTGTTAACATAACCCAAACCCGTCCAGTATAATCCAAATTATGTAAATTGATAAAAAAAATATAAAAATTGATGCACTGTTATCACCCGTCCGATGAAGATCTAACACCCAGACGATCTAAGTCTAACACCCGACCCGTTCATAAAAAACCCAAGTCATGTCGCAGTTCAGTTGACAGGACATGTGAGGTGGTGTTGATGACTTTCATTGTTGAGGGCGATTTTTTGCAATAAGCTTCTGGTTCCGAATTTTGACCCGCACCGATAATTATGACCTATATAATTACTGGTTGACATGGCTTTCTTATTTGCTAAAAGGTCGTTTAAGTTCGGGGTCCGCGATGATTGGTTTTGATGTTATGTTGTATCGTTGAGGAGTTCAGTATGGGTTGTGACTGGGAGGGTGTTGATGACAAATTTGATTTTCATTCGACGATGATGATTAAATCCTTCGTAAAAATGGCACAAAGAGGTTCTGAACATTTTGTTTCTAATATTTATACTAATTTTAGCGTGACAGACACACACACACACGGACATGGATTTTAATATATCAGATAACCATCCATAGATGTATCAAAAACCGCAATAAACTGGGATGTTGTTATTTGGACCGCTAACCCCATACAAGCCGTAGAATCTCTCAGGCAACGTGATTCAATAACTAACTTCTTGGTCGAAATTGGGAGCCAATTTTTGTGTAAATTTGTGTAGAAATTTGTGTAAATCGACAGATGGTTGTGAAGCTGAAACATTAAGAACAATCAAATGAATGTCGAACACAATCACGAATAATTAACTTAAAATAATCACTTACTTCTTTTTAGATTTTTCACGAATTCATGGAAAGTTTCTACAGTGAAGTCATTTTTGGGATCCCATGGGTATTTCTTGCCGTCTTTGCCGTACACGATCACCTTTACCTGAGAATCTCCAACAATTATAAAAAACTAAGGAAATACTGGTAAATCTCACTAGATTTCATTTTAATGGAAACGTTTATTTTATGACACATAACATCAAATTCTAATAATATGAAACTGTTGTAAAAAGAGAAAGATTCGCCTCACCTCCATTCCGGAATCGTCAAGCCCTACATCCTTGAGCTCATCAGCGAACTCCTCCTCATTGGCAACAGCAAAAGTGTAGTCCTTGTGCGCCCTTGCAACATCGATCACACGATCACGCCAGAACTGAGTGCCTGGAAAAATAGATTTCTATTTCCCAGAAAATAACATTACTTTAGCACAAACAAAATGTTTCTTGCTTCCGAAGACATGCCTTACATGAGCCAGCCTTGCCATCGTAACATTGGCTCAAGCTTTTTACATTAGTCGAAACCCTTACCCTACGATTTCCTATTGTATGATTCTATAGACTCAAATGAATACAGAACATTACGGAGACGGAAACTGACCCTTGAGATCCTCAAAGCTGAAGTCGGTTGCGTTTGCGTAGTAGACGACCAACGGCTCCTTGCCGGCATATCGTTTCAGTTGTTTCTTGTTCCTCCTGCCGACCAGCGGCACGTTGTTCTTGTTGATGAAAGCTTCGACATCTTTCGCGGTGGCATCTTTCTGCAAAAAAATATAAATTGACCGTCAGACTTAACGAATTTCGAATAACTGGAAAAGTAAAAATTCGACTATTTACTATGAGGTATACCGTAATGAACGAATCAAAGACACTTTATTGAGTGAATGAATGAATGAGATTGACTAACTGAGCTGATTATTAAAGTATTAAGATTGAGTGAGTCACACTGTATACGTAATATAGTCTATTGTAACCTTATCAAAATGCTGGAACCGTTTGTCATACTTGGAACGCAGAATCTCGGGATGATACAAACGGATCTGATTGGGTTTGGCTTTAAACAATTTATGAATGGACGGTTCCAGACTGTAGCCAAACTTGTATTCACCACGCATACGTTCCGCTGAAATGGGGAAATGTAAGCCACAACAACAACAAAAACATTAACAACAACAACAACAACAACATTAACAACAACAACAACAACAACAACAATAAGAAGAAAAATATCAACAACAACAACAACGCTAATAATAACACCCAACAACCCAACCGGCATCCGTAAAGCTGTTGAAAAGTGTCGTATCATCAACGGAGAAAAATGCGAGAATTGTAATGTCATCTTTTGACATGAAATTCTTGGCCTCCCTGACTGTTTCAACGTTGATGGCAGACGGTTGTGATAGTTCGGTTGTGATTGAGGCGCAATCTTAAAATTACACCTGTTAGCCTACGGAGCGGAACTCTTAAAAGCGCACCGTTCATTTGCGGAACTATATCAGCGGAACTTTTTTTTTTTTTTTTTTTTTTTTATTTGGATTTCTCCATTAACTGAAGCCATAAGGCACACTAATACCATATCAGAATGGTGTTTTCGTAGTGGCCAGAGAGTTGAATAAACTGACGGGCAATGGCAGAAACCCCAGAGCAACGCGTCAGGGTCTGTGTCTCAAGTCAGGTTTCGAACTTAGGACCGCCGGTTTTCGAGGCCGGCGCCCTACGCACTAGACTAGACAGGCGACTGAACTAGACAGGCGACAATCCGGAACTGTTCGCATCGGAACTGTTAAGTGGGGATCAATACCCAGCGGAATCGTTATAAGCGGATCCGTAAAAATCGGATTTTTATAAACCGGATCGTTTTTTAGCGGAACTGTACCCAGCGGATTTTTCCATTTCCGAATATTTCAAAGTATAAAATCGGAAGTATAAAAATCGGAAGTGTTAAAATCGGAAACGTCAAAAGCGGAACTTTAAAAAGCGTAACTGTCAAAAGCGGAACTAAAAAAATCCTTCATGAGTGGAAAACCACGCTGGGCACCTCCGCTTCGCGGTTCTAACGGTCCAAGGCGGGGGCATAAAACTTAGGTTTCAGTTTAGGCTTAGGATTAGGCTTAGGGTTTGGGAAGGTCTTGGAACGAACAGTCTGTGCTAATACGGACTAAGCCGAAGCCATACAAACAATGAAATAGGCCCTCCAACTGTTAATAGCTAAAAAAATTACTTCACCGAGTTCCGCAAAACTAAATTCCGGAATTTAAGGTTCCGCTGTTATAAGTTCCGCTAAAAACACATCCGCAAATAACGCTTCCGGACACAAAATATCCGCAAAGAAACTTCCGCTGGCAAGACTTCCGCTTTTAATAAATCCGATTTTAACAGTTCCGATGAAAAAAAATCCGATCCATACAGTTCCGCTAACAAACAATCCGCACATAACAGTTCCGGAGAAAAGACTTCCGCTAATAAACTTCCGCAAACGAACGATCCCTACGATACAGTCCCGTAGATATGGGTACACCTGTTAAAGTATAGGGTCAGCTTAAGCCGCGGCTTAAAAATTAAGCTGTGGCTTAAATTTAAAACCCTTAACTATTGAAATTTGAAAAAGCTGCGGCTTAAAACCCAGAAGCCGCGGCTTAAAAATTAAGGCGCTATTCATACTTATTTTGCGATTTTCTGCGATTCACGCGCGTGTATCGCAAAAAAACATTAGGTTGGTTATAACACGTGTGGCTCGGCCAACTAGGCAGCTAGCTGTTGCCTGAATTTCAGGGTCACCTGTGTTATAACCAACCTAATGTTTTTTTGCGATACACGCGCGTGAATCGCAGAAAATCGCAAAATAAGTATGAATAGCGCCTAAGCTGCGGCTCAACTTTTGGCGTTTTGTGTTAACGATATGTGCAAAAAGGCATCGACCAATTTGCACGTGCAAAATGGTACCGACCAAAAATTTTGGGTTTGTCGTTTTGATGAATGACGATAGCTATAGATAATAAAAATAATTTAATCATGCGTTTTATGAAGCTGCTACAATAGTTGATCATATTTGAAAAAATAATCAGGTTTATTCATGTTTTGTCTGGCTAAAAACAGGGAACCGTTTTTGATCGGTGCCTTTTTGCACCGAGAATAAGGTTACAAAAAATGTTTTTTGAAATTGTCGTATTTTTTATTTGAGGTAAAATTGTTTCAACAAAACTGGGTGAATTGTTTAGAACAACTGTGGGTTGTATTTTCATCTCATTCCCTCATTCATTCAGTCACTCAATCACTAACCTCCTCACTTACTTACTCAGTCACTATCTCACTCACTCACACATTTACTCACTCACTCATTTATTAGAATAACTATTTCACTCTTTCACTCGTCCACTCACCCACTCACTCACTTTCTCACTCACTCACTCACTCACTCACTCACTCACTCACTCACTCACTCACTCACTCACTCACTCACTCACTCACTCCGTCACCCATTCGCTCACTCAATCACTAACCCCCTCACTCACTCACTCACTCACTCACTCACTCACTCACTCACTCACTCACTTGTGTCACTCACTCACTCACTCACTCACTCACTAATTCAATACTCACTCCCTTATCCATTCTCTCACTTATTCAATCATTTACTCAATCACTCACTCACTCACTTTTTCACTCGAACACTCATTCAATTAATGCTCAATCACTTTCTCACTCAGTTACTCATTCATTCCTTAACTCAATGCTCATTCACTGTCTTGCCCCTTAACTCACTCACTCATTTAACAATTCATTCACTCACTCACTCACAAAATCACACATCACTCACTCACTTAATCACTCAGTCATTCACCCATTCAGTTTCCCTCTAACTCATACTCACTCACTCACTTACCCAATCACTCATTCACTCAATCACTCAATTGCTCACTCACTCACTCACCCATTCGCTCACTCAATCACTAACCCCCTCACTCACTCACTCACTCACTCACTCACTCACTCACTCACTCACTTACTCACTCACTCACTCACCAACTCACCCAACTGTGAATAACTTTTTCGCTAACTGCTGAACCCGGGACATTTTCTTCCTGTAAAACCTTTTCCTCATGTGCAAAAAGGCATCGATCGAAACGAAGTACCGAAACGGTTCGTTTCGATATCGTTAACACAACCCGTCTTAGCACAGTGCAGAGTTTTGTGTAAACCAGTACATTTGCAACTTGTTCCCACGGGTTGGTGTAATTCTCTAATGGTGATAGTCTAAAAACGTCTTTGATGGGTGAGTAAAAAAATAAATAAAAAGAGAGTAATAATGTTGAAGCAAGTCAGATGAGCTTGTCAGAACATATTAATGAGTTTGACCTCTCCCTGGGAACCAATAAACCTGCTGTATTCCAGCCAGTTCAAACGCGAAAAAATCTACAACAATTACACACCCCAGAATTGAACCAAAATTACGGTATGATCGCACTGTTTTACACATGATATTGCGCACTGTGCTAAGACGGAACGCACCTAACTTTTAAGCTTGCGTTCATTTTGTCGAAAAAAAATTTGGTCGCAAGTCACACAAATGACCTGTCTACTAAATGAACTCAAGCTTAAAAGTTAAGCCGCAGCTTAAATTTTAAGCCGCGGCTTCTGAGTTTTAAGCCGCAGCTTTTTCGAATTTCAATAGTTAAGAGTTTTAATTTTAAGCCGCAGCTTATTTTTTAAGCCGCGGCTTAAGCTGGCCCTATACCTTAACACTAGGTCCGGCTTTAAGCCGCGGCTTAAACTTTGAGACCTCGGATAGATACGTGAACGGGGCCATTAACTCAAACATGACTTGCAGACGCGTCTGCACGCTTATGATAGATGGATATAGAAATATCTAGTCTAGTGGCTGTAGAGAAATATAAAATGATCGAAACTACTTTATAAACGAACAGGGATCGAAAACATGCGAAACGAAACGAAACGAAATTCCAGGCTTTCGTTTCGCATACTTGCGAAACGAAATTCTCAGTTTCACTCATTCACTCACTCACTGACTCACTCACTCACTCACCCTTTGTGACAAATCGCCGCCATGTAGCTGACTTTTTGTCGCGATATACCGTCCTTTTGGCTCTGCCTTTGTCTACGTACTCGTACTCAAGGGTTAGTTTCCAATAGTATGATAACAATCCCTGAAAATAAAGGCAATAGGGTCTAAAAGTTGTAAGGCATATGCCAATTATGTTTGCTTCGTAAATTTGACGTAGTTCACCGTTCCTAATTCCGTCACTTATTTGAACTTGTATATTTCGAGACAACTTGGAAATACCTTTGTTTTCAAAGCTATGTAATATGCAAAAATTGAACATATTTTCTCCAGTTTTTTTAATTTTTTGTAGTATTATTTCATATTCAAATTTTGATTACACGAAGAAAACTCTTAAATGAAACATAACGAAAATTCGACGAAGTGTAGCGATTCACCGAATCGTCATTTCAGTAATTAATTAATAAAAAAACCCAATTTCAATCTATTATCACACCATCAGTACATCATGCATCCAATTGTATTACGGTAATCTATTTCAAATCACGAAATATAAGCCTTAGTTACCTATGATTTGGAAAATCTATGTATATTATGACAAGGAACTGATCAACTAGACTTAATACCTGTGGAGAATTGTTTTCTTTTTTCCTCGCTGATATCTTATCCACTATCCGATAGTACGGTTCTTCGTCGTTGTATAGAACCTGAAAAAAAAACAGTTTAACACCGCAAAAAGTTTCGAAACTACGTAATTAAAATAGGCGTTGCCTTATTAGGCAAGGCATGAAATATTTGAATAGATATGATAATAACTTTGGGCTGTTTTGAAAAAATGAAGATGAAGTAAAAAAAGAAGTTCTTTTTAGTTTTTAGAAAAAATAAAAATGAAGTTCTTCACTCAGTTACTAGATACATATTTACCATTTTGGAAGGAAGGTGTTAGCTCTAACGTTTTTTTAACGGACATGATAACGAACAAACCCTCAACCCTCGATCAGTGTCAACTTCGCGTAGTCTTACTATTTGGTATGAAGAAAAGTCAGAGTTTTCCGTAAACCGGTTTGGCGCCATTGCGATCAGTTGAGTTGAGTGTGGTTTTTTTGGTAATCAGTAGGGATGTGGTTTTTTAGTAATCAGTAGGGATGATGATTAAAAGAGTTAGTAGGTTAGGATAAAAAGTTTAAAGATAAATTGTTCAAAGGGTAAAAGGGTCAAAAGGTAAATTGTTCTAAGATAAATTGTTCAACGGTAACTTGTTCAAAGGTAAATTGTTCAAAGGGTAAATTGTTCAAAAGGTAAATTGTTCGAAAAGTAAAATATTCAAAAGGTAAACTATTGGAAAGGTATATTGTTCAAAGGTTAAATTGTTCAAAAGGTAAATTGTTCAAAAGATAAACTGTTCAAAAGAAATATTGTTCAAAAGGTAAATGTTCCAAACACGGGTAAGTTGTTCAAAGGGTAAATTGTTCAAAAGGTAATTTGTTTAAAAGGGAGCATGTTCAAAAGGAAAATTTTTCGAAAGATAAATTGTTCAAAGAGTAAAATGTTCAATCAATCAGTCAGTCAGTCAGTCCATCAGTCAGCCAGTCAATCAGTCATTCAGTCAGTCAGTCAGCCAACTTCTTTTCACTAGTTGTATACCCGTTGCCAGCAACCTATGATCGAGTTTTATAGGACCCGAAGCTTCACAGGAAAGCTGCCATTCCTGTTTAGACAAAAAATGCATTCTGTTGCATTTACCCCCGTAAAAATATTATCATCTAACATCAAGAACTATTTCCGTTGAAAATTAAGATACAGGGTGGGCCAAAAAAAACGAATACACTTCTGTTATAAAATGGATGTGTGAAATTTTACAAATTTTCGTTTTCACCGTATGTTACAAACATATAAACTTAAATATTTTGAGATTTTAGTTTGGATCGGCTCATGTTTGAGAGAATAGTGCACTTTTTACTGAAAAAGTGGTTCACTCGTTTGTACAACATTATACAACAGTTTATCTCTACGATGAGATTTGTCACTGACACATGGACTACGGGATTTTGGGGTTATTTTGCGAATGCATTCAGGGAAATCAAGTTAGAAAAAATTTCGTTAGTCAAATATAAATTTGCACTATATTTTGGTCGAGTCAATCAATGGAATCAAGAACATTAAAAACGCCAACTATAAGGACGTACAGTACAACTTCGAAACGATTCCGATTAAAACATTCCCGATTACGTATGTTTGAAATTCTCTCATGTCTAATTTTCACGAAAGATTATAAAATCATGCATGAATGTACGAGTACGCTCATTCTGCTTTTATACATGGGCTGATGCCAACTTTAGGGCTTGAGGCCGAAGGGTCGATTTTCTGCGCCGGGCAGGCTCCATAAACGGCAAAAAATTTATCAAAGTTGGGGATGAGATCTGGGTATGTCATATAAAACATTGAAACCAATTGTTTTTTTATCTTGTTTTTTTCAAAAGTTTTTCAAAGCCAAAAAACAGATTAAATATTTTTTTCAAAGAGTCGTTTATGTAGTTAGAAATGTACATTTCAATAAAGAAAAAAAGTTTTTTTTTTATCATTTGTTGTAAACGTTAGACGTACTAAACAGAAACTCACAGGTTCAAACACCAATTATTCATGATTTTTCTACCAGTTAACCGAAAAAAAATAATAGACCCTAATTACTTTCATTGTTTTTTTTTCATTTGACATACCCTGGATGGGATAAACAACAACGACAACCGACATTGGTTCTCGAATTTGAACAAGCACCCAAATCAGTTTCAAATTAAAATTCCGCTTCATATACTTTTCAGGGTAACACGACACCCTAGATAGGGTAAAGTAACCCAGTTATCTCGTTAACGGACTGGAAGAGGGGCTGAGGAAGTATGTAATTTTCCAGAAAAATTCGAACGAGTCGACCATCACGAAAAAAATCCAACCAGCCGTCTTAACCCGTCATAAGCTTAAAATTCAAATCGAGTCAGCCGTCAACAAAAACTTACTGGACAATTTTTTCTTTTAGTGCTAAATTTGTAAACAGTGAAAAAGACGATTATTCAACAAAAAAACGTTGATATTCCACGTCCAGTTATAAAAAAATATTTTAGTCGATTTTCAGCCGTCATTCGAGACGAGAGAAATATGTTTCCCATGGAGCGGGAGGGGGATAAGGAACCAATAACTACCAGTGTCGGAAAAATCGAGACAGACGGTCTGCCGTCATTCTTAATTCTTGACGAAACCTATATTTTCCGAGAGTTTGTCGTCGTGATTCCATCGTCAACCAGTCAGTCGTTCGCGCGAGGAAGCTTTTTGTTGATCACAGCGATTTCTAGAAGGGTGTGTCTTCCGAGTTCCAAACCCAGTACGCAATTATATTCTCGTAATCTATAAACTATAATATAGTAATTTTTAAATAAATTAACAGCATAAAAATTCGGCTATCGCGACCCGTCGACCCGTCGACCCAGAATTTTGATATTGTTTGTACGGCTTAGGCTTAGTTCCTAGCACCGACTTAAGTTTACAAAAGTTATTCTGGAGCACTATACTAACAGTTTGGCAGGTGTGAGCATCAAAATTAGGTTTCTGTGTAGGCTTAGGCTTAGGCTTAGGTTTTTGTATGGGCTCGGGCGCGTAGCGTAGCTAATTGTGATGCTCATGCCTAGCCTTCTAAACCTATCCAGCTATGTAGGCAGCCTAAAAACCTCCAAATGGACGGTCGACCGATCATGACACTAATCAGGTCTGAGCCATGGTGTCCACACCATCCTTGTACTTGTTGTTAAAGGTATATAACGGTTATATATTAAAAAGCTTATTGAGATTCAAGAAAAAAATGACACGTTAACGTTTCCAACACGGATAACACCTATTATACTGAACATGATGATTGCATGTTATTGCATACAGTTGTTGGGTTGAGTTGAGTAGGACAGCCGGCTATTAAAAATGCTCCACCTTCTCTTACATTTGATGCAGCTAACGATTCAAAGTTGGAGTATTTAACACAACAACTTTTCACTTGAATCCCAGGCAGCCCTTTAGTTAATCAGAGCCACCTTGTATGCACAAGCACAACTGTCTCAAATATGTATGAATAACGATTTCCTTGACAAAAAAAATTACGGCAGAATTCAGAGCAAATACATATTAGTTATATCTGTATTACTTTCTACATACCCTGACTGTCAGTAAACCAAACCAATCAAAAATGAAAGTCACAAATGTCTTCATAATTTCACTAGAATCTGTTCAGTAATACCACTGGAAATTTGTAAATGTAGTATCAGACAGGTTTAATGGTTGTTTTGTTGGCTCGGATCTTGACACAACTCGATATCACGTTGAACACGATCCACACCAGCACACACAGTGAAATCAACAGCACACACCTAAAAGTTCAAAGACTTATTTTATACAGTAATCTATATATTATCTATAAGCAAGCCTTTTCCTCAATTTTAATCTATCTCTTCCTCATTAATCCCATACTGGCCTTCAAAATACGTCATTATAATGCTACAGTAATACCAACTTAACTACAATCCAGTACTGTTGGTTGGTGATACCGGCCCTGACCGTAGCCAACTTTCTGGCAAACATATCGGTGGTCATTACGGCATGCTGGTACTGCCTGTAGTACATCCGTTCCAGATCGTTACCGTGATGTGTGAACAGGTACCGTTCCATCAGAAATAGTGTCATTCTACGCGATGGTTTGTATTCGCTGCAACTGCTCGAGATCCTGCATTTTGATCAGTATTTCTTTTATATGTACTTGATGACTACTACTCTTAAAATAACTGAACTTCATATCGTTGTAAACATGTCGACAACACCGATTCAAGACTCAAATATTTCAAATGTATATTCATAATTGGGAGAGATAAAATTAGCTGTTTAACAAACGTGGCCATTTCCTCAAAACTACGAAGCTTTTTAACTTTCAAAAACTTGCCTACATATGTACCTCACACACATATGTAGGTTTCGCCTGTCTACAGAGATACTGCAGCTTGAAATCAAAAAAAAACCTAACATTCCGAGGCAGAATTCATCAATGAAATCATTGTTTGAATATTTCAAGTTATACTGAACTAAATTCAGTTCGGAATTTTGATTGAAGTAACAGTCAACAAGTATTCAAGTAAGCCAACCACATGGTCACAGGATCAAAGTATTGTTGGTCTGCCATTTTATTGGGTTTCTTTGATCCACTGTCGCCGATACTCAGACACACTCGCACCGAAAAGTCGTAGTTCAAATAGCACGTAAAACTGTCGTTGCCCTGCCATATCACCTTCTGAAAGAAATCGGATCATGGATCGTAAATTAATTCAACATACTGAAACTGGAGTCAAGAAAATTATGTAAATACAGTAGTTGCCAATCTTCTTCATCTGATTCATTTATAATATTTAATATTTATATAAAAAATAAAAAAAAAATTTATACATATATAAAAAATTACGAGCATTAATAGCAGCAGCATTGCCGTTCGTTGGTCTACCGAATTCCGGATCCTCTTCATCAATGCAGCCAACAAAATAGCCAGATCTGACGTCTGACTCAGGTGCCGTGTTCATCCATGCATACTTCCAGAAAGCAAATTGTTGACCGAGTGAGAGGCACCTGGAATAGCGAAAACCATCTTTGCATCATCATCATCATCATCATTCATCATCATCATCATCATCATCATCATCATCATCATCATCATCATCATCATCATCATCATCATCATCATCATTCACCATCATCATCATCATCATCATCATCATCATCATCATCATCATCATCATTCATCATCATCATCATCATCATCATCATCATCATCATCATCATCATCATCATTCATCATCATCATCATCATCATCATCATCATCATCATCATCATCATCAACATCATCATCATCATCATCATCATCTTATTTTTCTCTCGTCATCTGACATTAGAAGTTTTCCTGGAACTTGTTTCACTTATCAGATAATTTACCATGATATAAATCGGTTTACTTCTCCGAAAAAGGGGTATTCCGTTCTTGATCTAAACTGCTTCAAATGAAACCAACAATTGTGGACCGATGTTGTTGTGCTCGTTGTTGTTGGATGTCCTGAATGTCGTTTGATGGCTGAGACTGGTCATCCACACACACATTAATAGCACCCATATTTCATGCTCCTGTAAATGGGGTAGTTGTTTTTCTCGACATTTGTTAAATGTACAACAATACCTATTCCTAAAATTGTGACTCCTAAGGTATTTGGTTGGTAAAGCATCACTGAAACTGTTTATCTATAATTTTAGCTAATTTTTTATCCTACCCATTGATGGGAAACCAGTAAAATCAAAACTAACTAACCATGGAAGATGTTTATTATTTTATTTATCTGTAATTATTATATCTACTTGACACCTGTTGATACATACACCAGGTCAGATTCAATGATGTGATAGAAGTGCATATGTAGCTTGCTAGACTTTATTATTCATTTATCCCATGCAAATTACCGCGAGCTGCAAACAAGACGTTGGATAAGTCTGTTTTTAATACAGTAAGTATATGTAGGATCATCGGTTTAATAATTACATATTCTTACATGTACTTGATCACTAACTAGGATACTCGGTTGCTGCGCAAAATCAGATGCTGAAAACCTGTTAACAGGTTTCTATGTGTAACGGAAACCCTACATTTGTATGTACCTGTCATTTAATTAGATTCTGAGTTCTGAAGTCAAAAAAAACATTAAAGCCTGCATTTGTTCAGGGTGTGCAAACAAGCCACGTCAAATAATAACGAAAACTTCTATAATGTTGAGTACTCAAGATTATATTTTTCACACATTCGAAGTTGTATAATTATCGTTTTCGTCGGAAGACGATAGGCCAATTTCGAGAATTTTTCACAATTCTTGCAACTGACTCTTGACTCAACTGCAAAAAACTAATATTGCATAGCATCGATAATCATTTTGGGTAAATTTACTCCTTGATCAAATTGAAATGGTTTATCATTATTGGCTTATCCTTGATTGATCCGAATGTTATTATTGAGCATTATATTAACCGTTCATACTCCTTAATTAACTACATACTGTAGGTAAGCCACTAGAGTCAATCAGTGTGGGCTTACAGGATTCCGTTACGTAAAGCATCTTTTTATCGGAATGGCTGCATTACCATATATTTGTCAGAAATATTTTTATATGTGTAATTCCGAATGGAAATTCAGATGGTCATGCGTTTTACTGATTGGTGTTAACTCCAATAAAATGGTGCATTGGGTACAGTAACGTTCTTTTTTAGCTTATATAACATTTTAATTACAGTTTGTTTCTTTCGGGTAAATATTGTATGTACATTGATGCGTTCATTTTATTTCCCATTCACTTGTTTCGTGATCAAACGATCAGGCTTTTCGTCAGTCACCCAGTATGACGATGTCTGTTTGTCAAACCGTCAATCATTCCTGGACACACCCATTCATATTTTGTTATATTCCATTTGAAAATCATCTGACAGCGGGTCAGAGTGCATAATAAATGTATTTATGTGCAAATCTGTAATGAACACCGGTAACCACGTCGCATCCAATTATCATGTCACCTGAATGGCTAATCCTCCAGTGATTACCACTGTTCTTCTCAACCGGACTCATGTGCATCGGCATGCCATTGTACAGGGTGTCCCATCCTTAACCGCCAATGTTGACGGCTTGGCGTTTGATTTGTACTCAGTCTATATAATTGAAATTTCGTTTTCAAATAAACAAGTCTTTGGCAATTTGTTTGACGCCTACCAGAAGCTAATTGGATGTTTGTAGGAAATTTTACACGCAATTGAAAAAACAGCCAATTTTTTTGCATTTTTTCTTCCTTGTGGACTAAATTTTTGTCAAAAAAGTTGATAAAAAGGCATTAAAAGAGCGAAGCATCACAGGAAATATAAAAACACATAATGGAACAGAAAAAAGGTAATTAACCAGCTCAACTTTCGACTTGGACCTCCAAGATCCTAACATCGTTCCCAACAACGAGGCACGGCTTCCTGAACCTTTGCCCATGGCATTTGCACCCGTCTCTTCAAGGATAAAAATACGTGACTGGTCCGTATTCTCAGATCTCCGGATATACTTGTTGCCTTAAATCACCCTAGACCAGGAGTCCAGAGGGATCAGGTCTGGCGACCTGACAGGCCACATTAAAGTTGTCCTTATCTGCCGATAAAGGAACTGGGAAAGGTCTCATTGTGTCAATATCGCGTGATGCTGGCATAATGAGCCGTTGCACCGTACTGTTGCAACAACAAGTCACCTTCACAAATTCAGTTGAAGCAACAGAAATCAGTCGAAGCAAGAGAAATAGTTGCTAAAGAGCCAGGATGGTTCTGCAGCACGTTCTGCCCGAGATCGGCTCAATGAGACCTTTCCCGGCTGTTGGGAACGATGTTAGGATCTTGGAGGTATCCAAGGCAAAAGTTTAGGGGGTCAACCAGATTTTTTTCTGTTCCATCATGTGTTGCATTATTTTCTGTGATTTTTTCGCTTATTAAGAGTTTTTTTTAAGTTTTTTGACAAAAATTTAGCACTCAAGAAAGAAAAAAACCCAAAAATGAGCTTTTTTCAATTGCTTGTAAAATTAGCTAAAAACGTCTAATTAGCTTCTGGTAGGCGTCAAACAAATTGCCAAAGACTTGCTTTTTTGAAAACGAAATTTCAATTATATAGACTCAGCACAACTGAAACGCCAAGCCGTCAACATCGGCGGTTAAGGATGGGACACCCTGTATGTACTTATATCTATTACATATTGGTAAATGAACATCATATTTTACGACTGAGAAACTACAAAGATGAATTTCGAACTGCATCCATTACATCAAATTGTTACTTATGTAATACAGTATGTTGCTTTTAGTTTGAGATGACTTACCCTGCAAGCTCACAATACACAATCAATGTATGCAAATGTTGTGCATAATAGCAGTATAATCTGACGGCATCCAATGGCAGACGAGCCAAACCTCCAAAGAGGAGGGAATCTTGCCAAAGAGGGGGAATCGGCAGAATTTATACCATCTTAATCTACACCTTGAAAAAAAAACTCTGCTTTTATAAATCCGCCAAAGAGGGGGGAATTGCACCTTTGCCTTTCCTTCTCGTCCGCTAGTGACGGCATGTGACTGTCCCATCAAACGGCACCCGACATCACGATCATCACACGACCTGTCAGCCACCGTCGGGTCGAGTCCAGTCGGGGCTGTGATTCATGTCAATCATGTCATATGCTACTGACTGTCCGCATTCGCTCATATTTAGCATTGCTACATATGTGCATGGTCTAAAATTCCTAAATAATGTAAATCATTTTGACCTAATGCAATTTTTTTTAATTAAATTATGATGATCACAGTTCACAACAATATTTTCGGCTTCTCATAAAGCAAACCATCGTTTCAAAACGAATCTAAAACCGTCTAAACACGGTAAGACAATAAAACAATAAGATGACTTATTCACAAAAATATCAAAAAAATTGGCATAAATTTAATAAACAGAGTAACACGAATATCTCTTGATTGATAAATTATGGCTTTTACTGGCCATCTCAATCAAATTCATGTATTCTACACATGTACAAACTGTATGTTATGTACATACATAGCTACCGTATCCCAGTCAACATTCTTAACACCACATGCACACCTCTGTGTGATAAGATCTGATAACCAACCTATAACGACGATAAAATACAAAGGGCCAATCTTGGTTAATACTTACTTCGTGACGGTAATCAGTTTGTCACCCAACAATCAGTAGTTTCACTAACACACACACACACCGTTCCATCACCTGTATTTCATTATTATCTGTAGATTGTGATCGTGTGAAGGTGTTTAAATTACGGTATAACACGTTATTTCGTCGATTGTCACAGCGATTTGATCAGAATCGGGTGGCAAGTAAATCACAGTTGCCTAAACCGTTACACATCGGGCATTCCCCGACTCCTTCGTTTGAGCTATGATTGTATATAACTATTTACATGTTCACATGTCAATCGGCCATTTGAGATTCGGATGTCAAATATTACGGTAGCCATGCCACCCGACACCATACATGCAGGTACCAATATACATGGTACATGGTACATACATACCCCATGGTATACATACATACATCGGCCAATTGGTCGGTTTGTATGATCGATGACTGAATGGCATTGCGTGTCGGCACCGGACTCAAAGTCAAAGTCAGATATGCCCCCATTGCCAGTCACTTGTTGGTAGCGGATTCAAAACGGGAAGAATGGGAATCTCTTTATCATAAACATAGAGAAATAAACTTATTTTGTGGTCCAAGCAATATCTTTGATTGATCTGGTTCACCTTCAACCGAAAACTAATCTGCTGTGTATTATTCATTCATTTCCCTCAGGGCTTGTGTTGCCCTCAGGGCTTATCAGCATTTGGTACATAACCCCAATAGTGCCTGTTGCGGGTAATAAAGTTGGATCTGAGAGATATGTACATTAGCTTTATTTTAATCATAAATAAAAAGTCACATGATGAATCAAGGAATTATAATTATGTTTACATTTTTTAAGATTTACTCCAGTCAACTTCTTCTTTGTGGACTGGCACATTCCAACACGAGTAAACTATGGATGTATAGCCAAAGGCGGCACGGCACCTTGGCCCTGATTATCCATCATAATCGTAGTATGGAACAAGCTACCGTAACCACGGTCAAGCATGTACTCGCCAACCATTCATTTCATTCGGGCGTGATTTGTGCATAAACGTGGGTTGATCTTGATTGAATGATGGGCTAACCAATCGCAATGATCACCGTAATGTTATATGTATACACTTTACTAAACATTTATTTGTCTAATCCTGAATACTGATAGGCAGTCCTGATATGCATATGTTTATCATGGTAATTAGCATTTACATATTTACCTTCACAGCAAACGACTAAGCATTCTTATTGATGAAACTAAATTCATGATCAAACAAACATTGTTTATGTAGTTTCTGGTATCCGGTGATTTGCCAAAGTACCCAGTCAACCACAAAAGCTAATGTGTTATATTGGACGATCCCCTTCCCGTCGCACTCAACCAGACAGGCGTGTAATGGCAACATGGAGTTACTTATTATAACATTGCGTGAGCTAAATTACAAAATTGTTGCATTTTTAGCGGATGGTTGATTTCAACTCATAGCTAATTGGAACATTGGAACATTTTGAAACCAGTATGAGGATTTATATGAGCCTACTCCTATGACTTGAGGTATTTTAGGTAAGATTCATGGTATTTAGGACATGGGATATGTGAATAGTTATGTTAATGCACCCTGATAAGTAATTGTGTTTGATTGCGTTGCTCATCACAGGCGTTGCGCGTTGCAGCGTACTGACAGGACTGTCACTAATAATCACTCTTGCCAATAGTGACAAATAAACACTTTTACGGTGTTATTGTTGTTGATAAACGTGATTCAGAATATAAAAATGAAAAATCGGTTGTTTCATTCAGGGCTTCACATGCACAAAACTACATTTAATGGGGTTTTCTGTTCTGGCTTGAACTCTTGAAATCTTTGCACATTGTACAAAGTACGAATCAAAGTATAATTATATCCCGTACATAATCGCTCGTATGTATATTTGGATTTAAAAAATCTCCCAACTGCTCTTTTACTGGATGATTTTTTATTCGTATTGTTGTTGTTGTTGTTGTTGTTGTTGTTTTTGTTGTTGTTGTTGTTGTTGTTGTTGTTGTTGTTGTTGTTGTTGTTGTTGTTGTTGTTGTTGTTGTTGTTGTTGTTGTTGTTTGGTGTGAACAGGACTGAACGGTCGATTGAAGTGACATGTGTGACTGTGCGATTCATACGTACGTGTAGTCGGAGTTGGCGGCAGTCAGTGTTTGATCATGAAATGGTTGGCTTGACTGCCTGTCAACGTCGATTCGAGCAAACCCAATCAGATTGAGTTCGATTCGTGTTGGCAGTCAACGGCAAAACGGCTGTCCAACCAGAATGAGCCCGGACGATGCCCCTCCCTTCATCGGCGGATTATCACATGGAATATCCGCAGAATTATGCACATTTTCGTGATTCAATTGACCTACAACGTTGCGTTAAACCTCCATATAAGTACGTGAATAATTAAACCATATTGAGGTAAATAATACGCTCTTAAATAGGTGTTTGCTTCAACCGCGATGGATTCCAGACGAGAGCTTCGCTGTTGGCGCCATGGCACATAACCCGACCAATTAGGCATTATTGGTGGTGTTTAGCCAGATCTTATTTAGATTGTCTTGAAAATCAGTGTAGTATGACTAGAAATTTAGAGGTAACACGTATGTCAGTGGAATGGAAACCGTTTGTCAAGCTGCCGATAGTCATGAGACCATGAATTGGTAGAGTCTGTTTGTTACATACCAGTGCGTTACTGGCACAATAATGGCACATTCCAACAAAAACTCTGCAAAATTGCATACCAAATTAGAATTGCACAAAAATGAGTGACAGGCAGCCACTTGTGCTGGTACATAGAATGTCACAGTTAATTATATTTATTATGGGATTAATTAGGTATGAATACCTGCATGTATGAGTGGCGGACAAATTTTTCTAATGGGTCTAAAATAAATATATTAGCGAACGATTGTTGGTTGGCTTTGTAAAACTATTTATGTCAATCTAAACTAGATAACGTCTCCAATCTGAATAGTGCTAGATTAGGTGTGATTGTGATTCGCCACTGGGCCTAAGGTCTACGGGTCTCAGGCACATCTGCTTCGCACCTGCTATTCTTCGTTTACGTCAAATACACACAACATCATGTATTATTACGTTACCGTATGTTTTTATATACACACTTAATTTCTAGCACTCCGACAGAATTATAAAGTCGTTATTGAGGTTGGTGGGAAAAGTGTATGACAAAACACAGCTTGAGAATGAGCTACATATTGACTTCGTCAGTATAAGCAGCAGTTTCCATCGAAAAACTATTTTCATAAATGTTGATGCAATAACAGTAATTTATTTATCTCTACACGTAAATATAAATTTGACAGCAACGAGTTACGATGAGAGCACAAAACGAAAATAATGGTAGAAAAAATCAGTGAAAAGTTGAACACAATAAAAAATATAATCAAAATGAGTAAATTGCGGTGACTATATTCGGGTTTGGGTGGACTCGGAGTCCAAGAATCAAATAAATACGTACAATCGTAGTCTTCTATACCATTTAATTCACGATAACACATTCAATAAATCTGCTTGACAGTCGACTCGGAATCCGGTTTCTCTCCGTTTAAGTATACATACATCTATGTTCCGTATAAAAACAGATTTTTTTTGTATCTTTCATCAGAGATTTTATTTTCACGTATATATTTCGGCATAAGAAATAATTATCAGTAAATAATTATAAGTGGTTAGTCATGCTGTTCACGCAAGATCTGTTTTTTTGCCTGCCAGCCGTTTACATGTAGATTCTCCACTCTTTTGAAAGAATCGATTCCGATTCGACTGTAAACCAAATGTTGAGGCAAATGCATAAATACAAACAAATCTTTAAAATGCAGCAGAAAGCGACTAAAAACTTTATATTATTTGTACATAGAGGTATATGTAGAGTAATTTTAGTTTAGAGGACAATAATGTTTAGAGAATACATACATTACGTATGTACCCACATAGAATATGGAAAAGTGCATATAAAGCTGTTTTCGTCTAACCAATATTTATTTCTTGAAATAATTCTCTGAACTGGATGAACAGATAAAGTTTTACTATAATTCAGACTTCTGAACCAGCTAAATACGCATTTCAAATAATACTGTAATACAAATTGATCGAATTCGAGCGTGAGTATCACAATGGGTATTGTTCAAAATCATAATATTTTGTAGATTTTGTATTAGATCGAAATCATAATATCGGTATTTAGTTTTCTTTGTTCATGTATGTAGATGACACCAAAATGTACAAAATTAATATCAATGAACAACAAAATGATGCTAAACTGAATGAAACACGTGCGACGTTTTTTGAATATTAAAGCTGTGAGTTATTAATAGAATTTATGTACCTTCTATAGAATGTAAATACAAGTAAAGTGCAAAAAAACATGTGAACCCTGTATATGTATGTGTACGGTGATGAAATGAGTTTCATGTGGAGATGATGAGTGCTTGTAAAGTAAAGCCGGGTAGTGAACAAGCGGTTTGTTCCGTTTCGTTTTATAGTGCATTCTTATACTGCTGACCTAAGGGGATGAAGGAAGATTGGCACATCAGTTGACTTCACATGATGGTCAACAGTGGTACGGTACGAGTCAACTGACCTACATGAATACAGTACACATCTCAGAGCGTAGTAAAGCAGTCTGGTTTTCCAGGTACAGGCACACTTGATGTGGCACTGGTATCTGGACTGAATGACTCGTGCATTGAGGTGTTGCTGGTGTTGTTGGACGATGAGGCGGGTGGAGTGGTACAGCTCGAGTGTACCGAGTCCTCCTGGTCCGAAGTAACCGACGTCGCGGGCGACTTTCCATTGCTGCCGGCCGCGAGTCCAGCCATAAAGGCCGTCTCCTTGGCCCGTTTCTTCTCCTTCATTCGACGATTCTGGAACCAGATCTTGACCTGCGTTTCGTTGAGTTGCAGCTGCGTCGCCATTTCCAATCGTCGCGCCCGCGTCAAGTATTTCTGGTAGCGGAACTCCTTCTCCAGTTCGGTGAGTTGTTTCGGCGTGAAGTTGGTGCGATTGGCTGATGGGTCGTCCAGCAGGATGGCAGCGGTGCGACGTGGCTTCACTGAAACACAACACTTGCTTTAACTCAAACATATTTTTTACTTGAAAACATTCAATATAGTGCCAAATAAACCGGTCATAAAAATCACAATATATACAATGTTGCTGCTCGTTTACCCATGATTGTATAATTACTCTAAAAGTTTGACTTTAATACTAACTAAAAGTTTGACTTTAATACTAAACTGTTCCTTAATATGGTTCACCAATCATTCAAAACCCCCAACAGTCCGCTAATGGCATATCATTACAAAGATGTATCACAACAAACCATCTCCCCAACCCGATAACCCATTGGTGACGGCTACCACCCCCACTCATTTGCCCATCACAACTTCCCTTAACGATAGAACGTGTGCCGCAATCAGCACTTTTAACCCAAAAAAAAACAGCCCATCCAACAAAGTTTAGCTGCCGGCGAACTCTGAACAATCGACTCGACTCGACTTGGCTTACTCCGGTTCGGGCTACTCACACTGGCATATTATAAGTATAGGGTGCTGGGTGCCGTCGAGCCAATCATCATAAATCTCAATCAACAAAGTGTTAGTTATGTTCTGCGATAATTAATGGAAGCCATGAGAACGTGGATCAAAGTGGTAGTTTTCACCGAGAAAAATTAACACGGTCTTGGTCAGTAAGTGTAATTCACAGGATTTTCATGTGTTTATTAATATTTCTGAAAATTGTGAAAAAAATTTTGGGTTTACCAAATGCTTTGTCAGCCGTATGTCCAGCCGGTCAAATCAAAATCTGATCCTATAACGAACTGATTATTCTTTTTCCAACATGCATTCCAATTCCCAATTCACCGTAGTTGTGCACCCAAACCCCAACTCAGCAATCAGTTACGCAATCAATGTACATTCAACGGCATCAATCACCCAACCAATCGATCACCCGATACTTATACCCGACATTAATTCCATTCACGGCACGGCATACCGAGTTCACATCCAGACTTCAGCTGCGGATAACATGAGCAGAGCGTCAGATTATTTCTCAAATTTAGAATCGATACACGTGAAATAATTTTGTTGTAAGTCCATGAGATGTGTCTTATGAATATTGGATTAATTATTCAAACATTTGTTAGTAAAGAAGCCATAGTTGTTTGTTAGCTGATCCGTCTTTGCCGGCACCCACCGAAGACGGATCGTCGCTTAATGAAGGCACATCAACGCAGGGCATCTCTGTGCCAGCGGCAGTCACCACAAACGAATCGTAAATCACATCGAGCACGCTGTTGTACTTGGCTCTGTCAACACAACCAACTATTATACATACTTCCCTCATACAGCCTCAATCGGTCAGTCAACCATAGTTCTACAAGCAACCAATTAAACTTATGAACTAAATTTTCCAAAAATTAGGAATGCCCAGTTTTTTTTGTTAAGTTAACATTTCGACCCAACGAGTTTGAACATTTTTGGGCTACCTAACTATAAATGAATAGAAGTGTATTTAGGTGGTCACCCGCTACTGTTACCTTGGATGTACATCAACAACAGCCGTCCAGCCTGTGATGCTCCTCACTGATTTACGACCCTGTACCGAGGGTACCTACATATGCCACATATTCTCCCGTACTACCGTAGTCTCAGGCGGACCAATCCGGTTGCTAATTTTGCATCCCTCCTACTCTTTTACAAGTTAAAAACCTACTAAAAATGTATCTTAATCAGTTTCATACAGGTATTTAGCCATAAGTTGGGGATATCATAGTACAAACAAGATTAAGGTTCCGCCACCGACCGTAGTCCAGGTCTGTGTGGCACACTGGTTGGCTCTAATTAATGGACTGCGAGCAACACGCCCTATAGACCATTAATACGTGTCACATTTCTTAGGTACCGAGACACCCAGATTTACTGCCCGACTTTCGAACACTCATCGCATTCTAGCGGCTGCATACCATTACATGTACTGCAATGTTTCTGAGAACAATAACTCATCAACACTTAAAAAAATCCGTTTCAGAATCTTTCAAAATATGATTCTTCCTGAAATATTGTGGGTGGCAGGCAATGGTGTTTGTAATGGAATACTCGTGGTTCACACTTGGGTGCCATTGGGCCACGCAGCTGGTTCATGTGCCTGTCAACATGCATTACAACCCTACATGTAGAAGCATGGCTATTGTCTTTGGTTGGCGCCAATGGCTTCAACCACTATACAAAGATCAGCTCGCTCAAGCACCACTACCGGTGACAAGTCTCATTCTTTATTGATTCGAAATTTGAGTAAAAAATAGGATTTTCAAACTTTTGGCAACTTGAAGCGTTGACGGCTAAAAGTCGTCGGTTTACATGATGCTGGTAATAACACCATGCTGTCAACTTCAAACTATCGTCGGTTTATTCACGTTCAATAGGTCAAGTTCGTGTTGAATTCAGAATTAAACATCGGAATGAGATGTGTATATTCCGGTTCATAGACCGTTTGACTGAACTACTTCAAGCTGGATCAACAAAATAAGACGTACCATAAAACCATAACATGACAGAAATGGCTCCCAAATAAGTTATTCAACTCAAGTCCGAGTTTATAATTTAAAGTGTCCTATTAACTTTCTGTTGAGCACTGTTAAATCTAATTCAAATACTTTGTTGCGCATTTTGCACACTCTGTACATCGACTGGGTTACTCAAGTACTTCAGCCAGAGTCTTCTATACGGTTATCAGCGGAAGAGTACTTTGACGACTAACGTTACCTCTTTCAATAACATAATCCATTAACCGAAACATGAAATTTTTCTCAAAGTTGTAATAATCTTTGCCAGCGAAAGGAAACATCCCGGATTTTCACTTTAATCCGCCCATTTTCTTGTGTTTGGCTTTGGCACTGGCGAGTCAGCCGGTTGTCACCGACATCGCATACTACCAGGTTGAATTCGGGTTACGGTAGACAAACACTGCCACCACCAGTTGAGGAGGCCCCGTACCCTCTACACCACCATCGGGCAACCGCAAACTGAATACACTTGAAAGTGAATACAGTAATGATAGATGAGGAGATGGCAATTTGGGGCGGATGGACATATCGTCCGAACACTGAGTATTTTCCACTGTGTAATGGAATTGCCAATCTGGCACCTGTCTAACCATTACATCTAGAATTAGAGAAGCCAGCTACTCTCAGCCTCATTACCCACTAAGGTACGCAGTATTTTCTATGACGTTCGATAATACCGTATCGAATGAAGCACTCGTATGATCGAATCGTTCGCCATTATTATCGAACAAACAACATTGTAGAAAAGCTTGATGATACCGTACCTGACCAGTAGAAAGTTGTGATCAGACTGATCGGGATTCCGGGAAGTGATCTTACTTTTTTTATACAAACGGATAGAAAATCCCCAAGTGCGTGCATTTTACATACTATGTATGTATGTACATACTTATGTATCAAATTGACACTTAACGTTCAAAGAGTGCCACCGATCGTGTAATACAACTGACAGCCGATGTATCTATAATCATAATGGCCATCCACTTCCGGTCATCAAAGTACCAACAAAGTCGGGATGCGCCCCGGCAGAGATTGCGGGTGCTCATCAAAGACTGGGCGCCAATCATTGAGGTCAACCAATGGACACGATCATGTGGTCACGGTTATGTGCCATCATTATGTGCCACTGAACATCACAAATTTCGTATGATTCTTACTATTTACAACAAATTCTAAGTTCAAAACTTACTGAACAAAAAAACGCTCATTAGTGATTGCGTGATCATCCATGTGATCCATATGTATGGATTTATTTTGATTATATCCGCCAAAAAATTACCAGTTTATTTCGTTCAGATTCGTTTCGTAAAAAAAACTAAGCGTTGATGTAGCCAAACCGCCGAGTGATATGTGTACGTAGCAAACTGGGATTCAATAAGGTGACATTTATTATCATGCACGTACATATATCAAGATCAAGTGTTTAGTGGTTGCGGGACGGATGAGTGACGTTATAATCTCATGACACACTTTGACAGACTGACTGACTGACTGACTGACTGACTGACTGACTTTGTGAGCGGCTGCCGACAAACCAACTAAGACGAACACTTTGACACAACACTAACGGCGATTAGCACCACTGATTACGGGTTGTATTCTATGTATCCGGCCTTGGATAACATGCAATACGGTAATACATCCAACTTTACTACTTAACTACACGAATAATACTCAGAAATTCAAAATAAATCATTATGTAGCCTTTTAAAAGAAATTTCAAACTGTTATCCATTGATGACAAACGAAGTGTTACTGCAATTCTATCATTGCAAGAATATCATCCTAAGCAGGATCATCTTAGGATTTATAGGATTTTCAGTGCTTAGATGACACAGATGAAACAGATCCCAATGGAATAAAACCCAAGATCAATCTCAATTTGCACACGATAGCAGAAAACACAAGGGCTACCGCTCATCACCCATTGACGGCCCAAAGGGCACTCCATCTCAATTTCCATGCATGAACACCTAATCCCCTAAAGCCTTTCAGGTGATCTTTTAATCTGGTTATCAACCTACTTATGAACCTGATTTATTGGCGGACGAGCTTATTTATCGACACAACAACGTATGTAGGTTAACTGTCTGTTTTTATTTGTACCTGTGACAACATGAACACTACAGTGAAAAAGAACTTGTATAATTCAGGGACCTAGAAATGAAGTTTTGCTGGTGACTAGTAGGTGACAATAACGAACCTTGTTTAGGCGGTGCGCGTTTAATGTGCATCCACTTGTAAGTGGGTGGCAGTGGACTGAGTGCGGGTGTGTGATGATGGTGCTGCATACCTACGCCCTGCCTGTAGTAGGCCGACATCAACTGTTCGTCGGTGAGTCCCTGCGGGTATGTGCCATGGTACATGTCGGCGGCATAGGTGCCCTGCGGTGCCGCTTGCGTTAAACAGTTCTGCAGAAACGCCGCCATAACTTCAGTCTCTTTGGCACCGTAATGTTGCGCCTCATCGGGTGCGTATTTGAGTGGTTTTGAATGGGCCATGGGAGGATAACCGTACGCCGCAGAGTGCTGTGCTGCGCCGTACTGAGCGTAGTCGCCCATTGAATGCTGCGTTGATTGGCTATGGTGCTGGTGGGATGAGGACATGGACGCCGCCGTTTGTGCCGTCATCGGTTCCGTACCACCTGCAAACAACACAATTTATGAATGTATTGTGTGACTTATTTTTTACATAAAACTTTACGAAAATGCTAATCTTTTCTCTCCAACTATGTACATGAACGCTTCAAAATAAATGAGAAAAATACCAATGAGCTGAGCAGGTAGCAGGATTTAATGCGTAAGTGCGGCAGCAAGTGGCTAACTGATCAAATAATCAAATGACTGAATATTGTAGTACGCCTAGGTCCATCGATTCAGTGGCGGGCTAGTGATCATGTTATGTTCTCCAAAAAACACGATTGGAAATTCTTCAAAGACACTCTTGATTGACTGCAAGCAAGTTAATTTTTTTGTTTCTAAAAGTTACAATTAAAAGAGTAAAAGTTTTGTGAATATGAGTTATTGGTTCCGCCATTGCCTGGGATATGCATTTGATAATCACACATTGTGCCAGTTTAATGTGCTCGAACACGATTACGTTTACGGTAGTCATGGAGAGTCGTGCCACAACACGCAGGTACATACCGTACTCGCATCCAATGGCTCACTTTAGACGTTTTGCTAAGTATGTACTGATTAAATGGAGAAATTTAATGGATAACAAATACCGTATTCAACATATACAGTATGTAGATACTAAATCTCGCAAATCAGTCAATTCCGATTTATTCAACATATGATAATCGCTCTTCCACCGTGAGAAACTTTCACCGCACTGATGTAAAGAATTCACTATTATTCAGACTAAAATATGAGCAAACTAGAAAATTTCATGGCGCGTAGTCTAATAAGCGGCGAGAAGTGACCACGATCAGTAGACGTGTGCCACATACTGCAGGGCATGATTTATAGATGAGCCGAATGCGCCACAATGTGACGACAGGGCGAGTACAAGGCTTGCCATGCCATATGATACACATTGACTATAGCAAACAAATCACTTATATATCTGTTACATATATCATATATAATATAAACCTACATATATCTTATCATGTAAATAATACAGATTGTTTGAATAGATGACCAACATGGGTAGTAATAAGGTGGTGTGAGTGCGGCATGTGTCTTGGCATACCCCGACATCACCGGCAATGGCTTCTTATCCGAGTACTGCAGGTGTCCACTACTTGAAGTATCGTCCGTGGCGGCACAACTCATTGTTCACCTCGCTTATTGTTAGGAACCTGAAAGACCTGATACATAGACGAATGGATTCAACTTGATACGAAGTGCAGTTATAGTGGTTTAAAAATATGTATATCTATTTTATAATGTCAAGTACATATTCATTTTGTAGTATATGATAGCATGGAAATAGAATATCTGATCATAAAACCAATCAACAATCTGAGATAAAATCATATTAGCATATTTACTAATCATGAATGAGGAGGCAGGCAATGTAGCACGTATATTTTTAAATAAAATTAACGAGAGTCATTAATATAACACCAATAAACCTGCAGCTTTTCATGTTACCCGATTTGTCAGTGCGCAACGGCCGCAACAGCAACGCACAGAACAAAGTACACGTACAGTGTACGTTTTTATGACTGACGTTTCACATGCAACGGCAACAGGGAATCACTCAAATTAACGGAGTTGCTATGATTAATGAGCTGGCCCTATCAACACAAACATGACTTTATAAACACTTTGGTGTTGCATGTTGCAACATTATAATTAACGCGTTGTTAGTTAAAAGTGACAAAAAAAGTTCGGGCATGAATTAGACATGAGTTTGTTCGAGTCTAAATGGTTTTTCACAGTGCAGTAGCGGATCAAACTTCGTTGAAGGTATTTCTCAAATATTGACATGAAGGTGTTCAGTGAAGAATTATCATACTTACTGTACGTGGTGTGGATTTTCTCACCATTAGTTGATGGGGTTGTAACAGACATAAAGCTTGATGACTAGTACAAATAATGTGACTATTAATATGCCGTAGCAGGCGTGCTGTTGCATGAAACACGCAACAGCTTGGCACGGCTGTAAACTTTACAAATCACCCTCTTAACGACGGCACATAATTCACTGGCAACGACAGACCCAACAGATTTATAACCGTTGATAGACATCGGTCACACTTGGTTATAAGCAAATGTGATTGATAATGTGCAATTTTGTACGCAACAAGTTCTTTATATGAGTATCGGTTGAACCCATTTTTAGCGGATGCTAGTGGACCATGGATTCACCAGGAATGTATTGATCAGCACTGTAAACTGGACATCTAAGTACATTTGTAAGCTTTGATACCGATGGTGGTATATAGATTCAAACGAAAGTTGGAGGAATCAAATGCAACTTAAAATATGAGTTAGTCATTTGAGAGATGAATAGACCAATCATTAAATCATTACTACTTTGATCGAACCCATCGTGTACGGTTGTTAACCCAGGGAAAACAGACCATGGGATCGTATGCGAGTACGACGGATCGTGGCATCCATCCGCCTGTAGGGCTTCATCAAAGTTGAATCGAATGACCGGTTGCCGATGACACAACTTGATAACAGGGTACCGGTACATCGCAGTGGATCACATAACTGACTTCACACCGTCCAGGCGTTTTAATTACCCGGATGGACCAAGATAATGGACAACAGATTCGACCTCGTCCACAACAGTTGAACCTGTAACCTTATAATCAACAGTTAAACAGACTTCTCTGCCAGGTGTAACAAGCATATAAATCAGTTGCGTAATGGTGCTACATAAATCTGAGATGGACGACAAGCAAACCAGATTTATGGCCCCAATAATCATCACCATAAATCACACACCAAATCGTCCGGTTAAGTCCGATGGGGCGGAGTCTAACTGGCTGATCAGCCAATCAGCGTCGAGCAACACTGTAGACTATGGAATGCTTGGTATAATAACGTGCGAATTGCCGACACTTGAATGGATACAAATGGAATGCAATCATTGATAATTTAATAATCCACGGGTTATTAATCTCAACATCTGGTTTCATGTAACGCTTGATCAAAACTACAAACCCATTGAATGAAATATGGTTTTACCGTATAATAACACTAATTATGAGCAAGCTAGACTAATAACTGGGCTATTACATCCTTTTTACAACATTATTAGTAGCATCTGAAGGATAATCAAATTTATTAGAGAAAGAAAGATTATAGAGCCCCTTCCACCAGAACCAACTTGTAGCCGTTCCCAGTTAACACGACTTACTGATAGGCATTCAAACAGATGATCCCTTTAAATCTAATCTAATCATATGAAAACTGAATCCGTCAGTCGGTAAGTCAATCGATCGGTCACTGGTGGCTCACCTGAAGGCATGTGATAGTGGCCTTTCCAAAAGCCGATCATATATTTACAGGGTGGCGGTCCGTTGATGACTGCCGGCCAGTCATTCAGTCATTCAACCAACCAACTACTTAATAGAAGACTTTTAATTTGGCTACATTGGGTTACTGTGAGAGAACTGATCAGTAGTCAATCAACAATTCAAATAAGCTGCCGGTCAGTCAGTCAGTCAGTCAGTCCGGCTGTCAGTCAGTCAGTCAGTCAGTCAGTCAGTCAGTCAGTCAGTCAGTCAGTCAGTCAGTCAGTCAGTCAGTCAGTCAGTCAGTCAGTCAGTCCGTCAGTCAGTCAGTCCGTCAGTCAGTCAGTCAGTCAGTCAGTCAGTCAGTCAGTCAGTCAGTCAGTCAGTCAGTCAGTCAGTCAGTCAGTCAGTCAGTCAGTCAGTCAGTCAGTCAGTCAGTCAGTCAGTCAGTCAGTCAGTCAGTCAGTCAGTCAGTCAGTCAGTCAGTCAGTCAGTCAGTCAGTCAGTCAGTCAGTCAGTCAGTCAGTCAGTCAGTCAGTCAGTCAGTCAGTCAGTCAGTCAGTCAGTCAGTCAGTCAGTCAGTCAGTCAGTCAGTCAGTCAGTCAGTCAGTCAGTCAGTCAGTCAGTCAGTCAGTCAGTCAGTCAGTCAGTCAGTCAGTCAGTCAGTCACTGGTCAGTCACTGGTCAGTGACCCAAAGGCACACATACATAATGACCGCCTTTGAAGATGATGGCAGAAGCCGATCACCCGTGTTTAACTAAGAGCCGTAACCGATAGGGTGCAACCTGTTGGGCATCCGATTGTTTGGTTGTGCAATTGTTGGTCCAATTCAGATGGCTTATTCAGGCGGCATAGGTCCTTCATTTTTTCGAATCACATCATCTTCGTCAGTTGCGGATGGAATCCCCAATCAGGCAGAAAGAAAAGCATTACGAGGGACGGTATCCAATGTGAAAGTAAAATGAACAAAGTCATCGTTTTATCATGGATGAGTTTTTGCTTGATCATGGCTGCAATCCGCCACTCAAGATCGTCACCCTTTTATGATGATCGATAATGATGATGACTATTTGATTGGGAGATCACCCCTGGCAGATGCCCTCTGAACTGGGTATTGAGCTGAACGTGTTATTGAGCCTAAGTCAATATTTTGACTCACCGTCTGTATATCTGTGGCACACCGCCAGTGACCTCAACATCACCTCAGGGCAACCGTCAATTAAATTCACCCATTACTATACCACTACCAGATATGTATCTTCTTGACCAGAGTTGGGATGCCTCCAAATTCATTCCTTCGAAAAAATGTGTCTGGAATGGGCAGGCTTGCGGTTGAATTATGTGATAGCGATTGGTGTAATATGCAAAGTGGTGAGTACATGCTTCACTGTAGGTAGTTACAGTACGTTGAAGGCCGGTTAAATCGTTACTATGCATGTCATACACCTCCGGAGTGAATATTGGAAAGAAATTGTGTGACGAGGAGTGCGCTAGCTGGCAATGTACAGTTCCAACAACTGCAACATTACACTAAGTTATGGTATGTGGAATACAAACTACGCAGATTAATAATTGGCAATCAAGGTAATCTGCTAGGGTCATAACCTACCGTAATCTACCGCATCATGTATGTATATATTCAACAAGAAAACGGCGCGCAGTACTTGATTCGATTATGGTTTATTATCTTGTTATGTTCTATGCTTTCTCCATTTATGATACATTTATATTGCCAAGTGTAACTTTTGCGACAGCATCTTTTATCTCAATCGTAATTATAGAATTAAATACAGGAACATGCTCAACTGGAGTTCTGTAGTTTCCCAAAGAGGGTGAATGTTTTGGTTGAGTTGTGTTTTCATCCGCCTTACATGCGAAGCGACAACACCTGGCTCGCGCACCTTTGCACGTTATTGTGTGCGTAATTGAGTGAAATTATGATTCGATTTAGTGCGTATTAGGAAAAATTATAAATGTACACACATTGGGCGGAAGATATGCACGTGGAACAGCAGAATTAACCAAGTGTCATTCAAGCGTTAGGATGGCTTTACCTTCTTGAGTGGAAGATTGCGTCCGAAGTCACCCTGAAAAGGGGATTTCCCAAGTTCTGGAAACGATGGTTGTATGTTGTTGACCCACCCGCCGTCAGATTCTGGTGTTATATTGACGGCGGTCAACTTTGTGAGTGAGTTGGGTGCGTTTTATAGTGGTTGTAGATGTGTTACGCTGATTGGCTAATTGAATTAACACGCAAGTGTCCGTTTATGAGTCTGTCAATGAGTGTTTAGCATTTACGAACTCTTTGACGGCACCGTCACCACAATGGCTTATCATCTTGGGCATGAAAGCCACTGTAACGTAACATCTGATGTAACGTAACAAAGATATATAGGTGTAATCAACACCCGAATTGGATCAGAATTCTGGAATCAAACTTGATTTCGCTCAAAAAATCATAAAAATCCATGCATTATAATATAGTTGATATTAATGGTATGGCCAAGCACCTGTTGATTATGAGTTTGCCAATGACAGACGTATGTACGCTTTGAGGTGCCGAATGTCTGTAATACTGTCATAACGTGTCATCGTCATTGGACATCATAATTCGGAAACTTATAAAAAGTCCAAATTTAACAACGCTACTGTTTTAAAATTACTATATACTATATTTCATGAACGATATGAGACACAAATCTAAGATGTAATAAAAATAGATTAATCAGAGATCAAGATTAACATGATGCTAATGATACAAGTACATATATATGTACCTGACTTGACCTGCGAAGAGATTTTATGTCAATATGACATATGTACTGGAAACCCGAGGATTCATTCACTAAACGAGTTCACTAATTTGTGCAATCAACAGCCGTCATCAACATAAACATCTGCTAGTTTTTAGGACTATAAAACCTAATGTGTATTACATAGGAATAATCTTGATGTTACAAACAAACGAGTGTAAACCAAGGCACAAAAATCCCTTTAAACCCTATAATTTTATTCGCATTATTAGATTATCCACGCACAAATAATCTTCGCGGTTATGGTAGAATACTACATACATGTAGTGATTTGCTTCATTCTCGAAAGAAGGACGTAGATGACAGACAGACTGACTGACTGACTGACTAACTGACTGACTAACTGACTGACTGACTATGTAACTAACTGACTGACCGACTGACTGACTGACTGACTGACTGAATGACTGACTGACTGACTGACTGACTAACTGACTGACTGACTAACTGACTAACTGACTGACTGACTGACTGACTGATTGACTGATTGATTGACTGACCGAGTGACCGACTGACTGAGTGACTGACTGACTTACTGACTGACTGACTGACTGACTGACTGACTGACTGACTGACTGACTGACTGACTGAACGGCTTACGAATTCAATGATTACCCTGTCGGTGGGAGACATAATGACGGTTGAATAAACGAATTCCTTTTTGTGGTACTGGCGAACATCAGACCACCAGAGTGATTGATCGGCATCATCAAAATGTTTATTTTTCGGGTAAGATGCCACAGATTTTTTAACGAAATTTGATTTATTCGAACAGAAGTGACGAACACACGAAGCGGTATTATACCGATGACAGACGGACCGGACCACACATCCCGATGACAGGCGTGACTGACAGTCACATGAGAGTCAGTCAGTCAGTCAGTCAGTCAGTCAGTCAGTCAGTCAGTCAGTCAGTCTGTCTGTCAGTCAGTCAGTCAGTCAGTCAGTCAGTCAGTCAGTCAGTCAGTCAGTCAGTCAGTCAGTCAGTAAGTCAGTCAGTCACTAAGTCAGTCAGTCAGTCAGGATGGATTCGACTACTTACGACATGATGACTAAAGGATGGTGTATGAAGTTCAGTTTATTCAAACAACGAACAGTCGGCGGAATGACAGACCACACAAAGACAGTCATCACATGTCAGTCAATCTAGGAATGGGCAACTGAGGTCGTCGAAAGTCACCGGTGCCTGAACATTTACTAAATCTTATATAAAAAAAATTCCATAACATGTTGAAGTTTATTTAAGAAAGGATCAGTTTCATGAAGAAATTAGTTCTTTATGATAACTTCTCCATTAATTGCTGTTGTAAATTTTGCATTTATTTGTTTTGAAATGAGCAGTTTGCATGTACTCCATTTACGAGTAAATGAAGCATCCTATGATACGGGGTTTGGCAAAAAACTGAAATAATCCACATAGTTATTTCAGCATATGCGGGTTCTATCTATCGGCATTTTATTGACACTGATAGTTCAAATGACTTGAGCAATCACGATTAACCAACTCTTTCCTCCTCTAATAAAAAACAGTCCCACCCCTGATGCAATAAAATGGAAAAAAACTAAAATGGCTAACGAAATTTATTTAACATATGTTAAACATCCAAGTGTAAAAACACAGGGTCTTCAAGTCTGATGAGTCTCAAAGTGACAGCCAGGTTACGGTAATAGAACACTGACCATCACGGTTACGGTGGCCGGTATCAGTAGTCCTTATGGCAAAAATCGTACAAGCAAAACATGGAATACTCTTAAAATACTGTAGCTGCGAATCAACTAGTTAACATATTCCAAATTTGAAGAAGTTCAAACACAGAGTATTTATGAAGTTGTACAAAACTTTAGAGATGTTAACCACATGTTTTGTAAGGACTCAATGTTCTTGAGAGCACAGAAAAACTGGAGACTGAGCAAAAACTGTAAAGCTGCGTTTAGAGGAGAACCGACTAAAATACGCAAAAATTACGTAGGGAAACACATGGAAAATGCACAAGTCGTTAAGATACATATGTACGTCAGTGTCAGTTGATGAAATTTGTTTTCGATTGAAATTTTTGAAATTCTAATTGTATAGTTTTCTGACCGGTCCCTATTCAACCCAATTCATAGAGAACTTCATAGCAATGTAACAATAATGAAAGTAGGTAATGAAGTGGTTGCTACAACACGTGTTAATAACTGAGTATTGGATGGCATTATGTGCCATCATAAATCGGATGCTTCGAGTACGGGGTACCGCGATGAATAATGGCTTTTTGTGTGCCATAGGTGTTTATCATTGGCATGCAAAAGTGCAACAAGTGCATCCATTAAATCATGTTTAGTAAATGCATTCAGTGTTGCTAATACATGTGTTTTTATGATGTGCTGCGTGTCACAACTATTAATAATCCGACTAAAATACATTTTTATAGGATTGAGTGGAGTATTGAGAACGGCAGTAGTAATGTATAGTGAGATCTGTTTGTTAAACTTGTTGAAATGTTAATTGTGCACTGTCAAACCATTTTTGTGAATACAGTGTCAGTTCGAACACAACTAGTTCTGATTGTATTAATGAGTGCGTTGGATACTTCTATGTATGTATATTGGCAATAGTTCGTGAACTGTCATTTGGGAAATGATTGCTTTACTACTTTTAATCACAGGACACTCAAAAGTTTTGTGAAAACAAGAAACGGCGAATCAGACTTCATGGTGTGGGTGTTTGGTTTACAGAGTCGATTACTGAATCGAACCGAACATGTACCTTAAATTGGTTCAGTTCACAGTCGTCAACAGACATGAATCGTTTTTGCATTATGAGTGATCCAATCATTGACATAATGCAACTACATGAGTTAATTTTAAGGTTTTAATGTTACAGAATCGGTGCATATTCCATTACACTTGTTATACAATTTAAGTGACCGATAATATAAGACGATGTTCATGTAAAGGGACTACCGTAATCCGTCTTTTATCACAACACGGTATCAGCTGTTTCATCTTGCTCAAGTGTCGGTCAGTTCACGCTGTGATCCCATCCCATAAACGGTTTAAAGTATGCTAGTAAAGAACAGTTGATGTGCATTGTGCACCCTCACAGTCACATCACTGAATTTGTACACCGTACTATTCTACAAACATACAAACTTGGCAGACCACCAAACTCGCGGGCTGGCATTTTTGTCCATTTCGTGCTTCAGTGCCGAGCCAATGTGGCATTTAGAGGGATGTTTTGAGTGACATGGTGAGTGTATGATTAATGGGCCAATGATGGATTCGGTTATATAGTGATCGATGGCACATGCAGGCCCACTGCATTTGTCTTTATTTGAGCCATCATGTGCCATGGCAGAGAGGCACCCATCCCACAACACTGACTCACGATACTGAGGCGGGTGAGGCCACCCATCTAATCACCTCAACTAGTAGTTTATACATTCACTAAAAGCAGAAACATGTAGGAGTAATTCAAGTCAAGACATGAAATCACATCTATCAATATGATTTTGTAGTTGGATCATTTTTTTGGTGTTTTACAGCCCCACGCACTCCGCCCACCAGAATGCAGTTCGATCACAACGTGCTCTGTGCAAAACTAAAACTACGGTAATCGGTCAATCAAATAATACACCATCATATTACGACGGGCATCAGAGTTGGTGAGCCAATTTGAACTGATTTCGGGAGATTTGCCGATCAGGGAAGACAGTTCAAAATTGGTTGATCAAGCTTAAATATTTTTAATTGCCAGTTTGTTTCTGTATTTTTTGTTTGATCCACCTAGCTGATGCAGTACCATGATCATTCGGTCATTGTTTGACAATGGTGTTATTGTAAGGGATTAACTTATCACGATTTGAGGTGTCAAGCGCTTAAAAGTTGACTTGAAATTGTCAGTCATGGAGAAGTTAAGTGATAGAGAGTAAAGATGTGATACATGTAGTCATCAATGTGCTGCAAGTTAAATGGTAAATTTTCATGTAGAAAAAAAATACAAATTTCAATCAAAAACAAATGGTTTTTTTCACTGACATTTTAGTTGAACACTGGTCGAAATGTAATACAAAGTCTAAACAAGATGAACAATCGAAATTGAGATGAACAAAAAAATATCATAATTTTCAATTATCTAGTCAATCGGTCATACCTCGTTATTCAAAACATTAGCAGACAGATAATGACTGAATCCAAATGATTAAAATTAACAGATATGATATCAAAAATTCAATACATTGATATCAAATACAGGTTTATGTATTCTACCGTAGCACCTGCCCCGAGGTCTGGCAGTGGGTGCCCGATTGGCACGCTTTATTGAAACACTTAACAAATCTGGTAACCCACTATTCATCAAACACGATGTCAATGTATGTAGTGTAGATACGTCGGTAGAGTTGTTTAAAAAACGTGTTGTCGTGGACATGGAATAATCTGAATGTAGTGTCTTGATAATATAACATTTCAAAGGTAGTGGTTGTGTTCTGATGTGTGCTAATGACACCACAGATGTTCATAATGGAATACGGTAAGAAATAGTAGCTGGTGGTCCGGTATTACCTGATGTCTAGTAGGTGGTCTACTTGATGTCTAGTAGTAAACACAGCCTAATATAAAGATAATAGCTCAATAATACCCCTAAACACTGACGACCTCCGATTATTTCGAGGTCGGCGCAGTCCTTGAAAAAAACGTGTTATCGTGGAAATGGATGACTGAGCGAATGAGTAGTGACTTGCCCATCCTCCGTGGGGTCGTGGTCACCGGCCGATGATCCAATACAAACATGATTGTTTGCGATCGGTAATACACATGATGCCGTCATTTACTTAGTACAGGGTGATCCGATACAAACGCATCAAACTTGATTCTACTGTTGGAAGTGGCAGTCATCGTCTATTTTGTTTCCAAAGCAGGGTTTATCTAACTACTACAGAATGAATGCTTGATTCACGATACTTCAATTCCACGAAACGTTGAGGCGCACGCATTTGTAATATGTACATACATGTCACTTTCCCATCATTTGCTTCAATTTCTTGTTTTTAGTTCAAACGTAAGTGGCAATGCAACAAAGTAAAATGCCTGTATAAAACAGGTCTCTTCAATGATCTGAACAAAATGGACTTTCTTTAACGTTTACGGTGATAATGGTTGGAGAAATCAAAGTTTAAATGAAATTTTCATTGTGTTATCATATGAAACTTTTTGTTGCAATGTGGAACATTGTAAACTTATTCGATTTTTTTCAAATACGTGATTGAACCCCAATTATGTACATAATTGGAATTTCCTGAAGCCATCTGATATTCCAGACCACCCTGTACACTGTTAGCCTAATAATGTATACATGTGTGGTGATCAGAGTGAATTGTTGCGCTTTTATTTTATTGATTCGGAACCTGTGGAGGGTCTGGTAATTTTTTTTCGGAAGGGGGGGGGGCAAGGCCTGGGGGTCGTCATGTCAATGATGATCATGACATTCAATGTTGCTACCAGCTCCGTGGCGGGCGAGATAAAAAAACTGAACAAATATAGTTTTTAACATTTGTTAATTTAAAATTAGTATTTGTTTATTGTACGCGATGTGATGTTTGATGATTTTCTGTCATTGGTGTAAATGGTGTAGTATTGTAAAGTGATTGCCGGTAGGATACTACTTGACGATCGCATGCAACATCCAAACTTGTTTGTTTGGTTGTACCTGCGTTAATGTGTTTGATTCGGTTGTGGACTGGTTCGGCTGGGTCCATTCATCGTGCTCACCTGTTTCGCGTTCTATTGAATCCCTAATCATTCCTAAAACATGGTTTAATGGAAATTAATGGCAACGATACTAATGTTGCACACAACTTGATTGTTTTGTTTCTTTTCGCGCTCTCACCCATTCATTCATTCCTAGATTCCTTATTCTGGCATTCATTCACTCACTCACATGAACGTTATGATCCGACTGTTGCTTCCTCATTCGTCAAAGATTGAGCGAAATCGTTTGACGATCAGAATGATGATAGTACATTAATGATTAGAGAGCAATAAATTTACAATTACCGAAACTCCAAGATTTCGTTTTCAAGGTTGATGACCGATTGCATTTCCACTTCGTTTTCGATTACTTTCGTTCGATTACCCGAAACAAGGTTAGCCGGTTTGAAAGCTGAAGTTCGACTGTATTAGATTCTTATATGCTTCCATAGATAATGCATTGTGCAGTGTTCTTGAGTTGATTGAGTCATTTGAGTGACTCAGTGAGTCAGTCAGTAGGTAAGAGCATTTTGTAAGTGAATTTTGTGAAAATTGAATTCTTCAAAAAATACATGATTTCAGATTAACTTTTTGGGAAACCCCTCAGTCTGGAATCAAGTTTCAGCGGATACCTGATGAGAACGGCCCAAACGCGCACCCGAATGGATGACCATGTGTACATAAACTAATTATTCAGCCTGTTCGCTGGTTCAAGACAACGACGATCACCAGATTACGTGTCGTATTTATCGGCTTTGTTTATAGACGAATCACCGAACACATGGCATCACTAGCGGGCGAGAGAATAACGCAAAAGTGAATTCCCTCCCCTTCTGGCAGATCCAGAAATTAGAGTTTGTTCCTTAAGGTGTACGTTAAATGACTCAAATACTGATATTTCTCTTTTTTTTTTAGATATTCCTCTGCCTCTGGAGAATGGGCTCGTCCGCCAGTGGATGGCATTGATACTGAGTGACTCGTCACACAAACAGACACCCATACGAACGCCCAGTGACAATCATTAACTCACTGACTGGTTGGGTGACCGACCGACTGACTGACTGGCTGGCTGGCTGACTGACTGACTGACTGGTTGGCTGCGTCCGTCGCTTACGCAAACGTTGACTGACAGATTGAAAAACACGGATTGTTGTGAATTTGAATGACACAAATCGCGGCTTATTTGATCGATCGCCTGGAATCATCATGTCGATGTGTGGCTTTATGGGTTCACTGTTTGTGCCTGAGTACATAATTTTGATTTCTTGGGCTTGACATATTCTAGGAACATTGATAATCGTTTTTATATAAACAAGCGAAAATTCATTCTAGTATCGAGCTAAAAAAGCAAATATAATAGCTAACATTATTCAATGCATCGAACTTTTATTATTATAATATATTTTCACTGTGTTTGCAAACAGACAATAATAATCTGTACACGAAGCTCACTTGGTTATGTCGCTATACATGATATAACAATATAAGTGGTTTATACGTCTTCAACATAATATAATAATAAATCGTGCTGTGCATTGTGCTTGTAATTTAATCACTCTTATTTATTAACCATAGTTTGTACTCAAAAATTTGTATTGGTTTCAGTATAAAAAAAGATTAAACTATTTCATAGCGAGACTACAGTGTAAGTATAAAATACTGATCTCTGAAGATGTTATTTAGTTAACAAGCACAATTCACAGATATGTAGAGAATTATTGATATTACTGAATAGCATAATAAAATTATTGTTGGGCATATTCGATGGGACACTTTTTGACACTTGGTGCATCACAAATCAGGTTGAACATACAAACAAAAAATGCAAAAAATATGATATAATTTTACGCGAATATAAAGCAGACAAAAAGCAAAAGTGAGGTATATGTATTAAGTATGGCAAACGATGCGCTCGATAGGACGGACTTTGTCCATCTTAACTTACATATCCCATAAGTTCAGGTCTCTAACTTGCATAAAGAAAACTTCTGAATAATTGTGAAGAATATAAAGTCATGGTGTATCCGAACGCTTTTTTCTAGAACAGAAAGGAAATAGATGTTTTTGTCAACCGATAGACTGAGAGGGAGGTATAAAATTCATATAACACAGACAAACATATTAACAAACATTTCAAAATTGCTGTAACTAAAAGAGCAGACAAATAGATGTATAATAGGCTTAGGTGTTAGGCTATACAAGCGGGCGAATTCTTGCTTTTCAGCGGCTTCGCGAATCGCGAATAATGTGAAAATTAGAAAAAAAGCTGAATAAAACTACTTGAATAACTAAACCGGCTCAGAAAGCTTAGAAAGAAAAAAGCGCATCGCGTATCAGAGTAAAAAATTTACTGTATTTTATGAGTCGATGATATGCCATTATGAATGAAATCCTGGTAAAATGCGATGGTCGAAGTGCAAAAACACATTCAAGGTACTCATAATTATTATATATAAATTAGCATAATGGTGGTGACCGTCATATATTAAAATACAATTCTGAAAAATATAATTCTAAAACTAACTAATAGTGAAATACTACCATTCCCAACGTATACATAAATCAGTGGACACTAAAGAAAAAATTTCTGCCGACAAAGCAAACAGTTTAAACTAGGCATTTTAGTTATCATAATGTACTGTATTCAAGTGTTTGATTCAGCAGTGGCATCAGCAGTCATCTTGTCCACGGTCATCTCGAGTGCCGTCAATGAAGGACTCTGACCGGCAACCGAGGTAGCAGGTGCCGTCGATTCCGACTGTTGCCAGGCAGCCGCCAGGTTATGACCGTGTGCCAGCACTGACTGCGACCAGAACGGGTCCACTGCTGACGCCTTGAGTCGGTGCTCAACACCCTTGTCGTGCTCACTTTTGACTGCAACAAATGGTAGATGTCAGATTGAATTACTGTGTGCGATAGATAGATAGATAGAAAGATAGAATGAATAAATGAATGAATGAATAAATGAGTGAGTGAATTAATGAATGAATGAATGAATGTAAAAAAACTGGTTCCAACCGTGCACAGAGGAATGTGGTGGATGAGGATCGTCAGGTCCATCAATAAGTCCCGATGACTTGGCTCGTTGCTTTTCATGACGTTTGTTCTTCATTCGACGATTTTGAAACCATATTTTAACCTGCAATTTGTACCAGGTCAAACAGATTTTTTATCAATTATAAATGTTAAGAAAATGTATCCGTAATGTGTTATCGTTTGCTCTTTAATCACGCAGTTCAATAATTGGGATTTTAGATGTCAATGGTAATTCGTTCAACTATATTTGACGAAAACTGCTCGTTTTGATAACGTTTTCCATGAAAAATAACCGGTCCAGATTTCTTGGACGTTTATAAATACTGTAGATAATACTTAAATTTAATAGTGAATCGGAATTTCATTTCTAGAATGAAGGAGCCGAAAATCACATGGAATATCAGTACACAGAAAACTTCAATTATTGAATTTCACTCTATAGAAATATGATTTTCTATGTTGCCAACCTGTCGTTCAGTGAGGTTGAGCTGCTGAGCGAGTTCAGTGCGACGTTGTTTGTTCACGTAACGGTTGTAAAGGAATTCCTTCTCGAGTTCTGTGACCTGTAACACGTGAAACATTGTATTTCATGAAATACGTTAACATTTCCACACGGCATCAAATACTTCCTATAACAACGCCGAAACCGCTTTAACTCTTGCTCAACTCTTGTGTTTTTTCAATAAAATTTATTCATGCATATAAAGTACGTATTCGTTTGAAAACCTGTCTGTGACAAATTCTTATGTCTTCCATTTATAAAAAAATGTTTATTCTACAACCATTACTATATCTTCCCTGCTGCACACAATTCATTATCTTTAATGTAAATTCTTTGTGTTCGGCGCAACAAAAACGTTCGATAAAAGTCTGCCGTGTGGTTATTATGGTTGCCCGATTGACTGACTGACTGGTTGAGTGACTTTGACAGCCAGTTGAAACAAATCATTTTAGTACAAAAAGTTGATTGGTAGGCGGTAAACGTTGTTTGTTCAACCAGGTAGCATAAACGTGTTCGGACAACTGAATAACCAAAAAAGTTCTCTGCATCGCAAAGATGTAGATAGTAAAAAATGAAATTACAATTTTAGTAATATTTCCCAGTAATAAAAAGGTTAAAGTGTAATATGTGAATGTGTATGCGTTTTGGGTAGTATGCTTGAGGTGGTTGAATGTTACCTGATTATTTTCGTATGCCATTCGTGCCCTCTTTGGTTCAGCATTGCCCGAGGTATTGCCATGTGGGGTACTGCTGCACGGACTCACGGCCACGCTCGCTTCTGCAAACAAATTATTGTATAAGTTATGCGAGAAATAAAAACATTGTCTTTTAAGATACTGTCGCGTTCATTTTAATTGGTTTTATGGATGTAATTGTCGCTAAGATTTCATGTCAAATATTGTTTCTTACATTTACAAATTGCTCACATAATCGCCCATCGTACATAAGAACATATTAATAAGAACGTTATGACACTATTCTTCACCCGATCATCGGCACAATTTAAATCAACTGGTCCATCATCAGTCAATCGGCGTTATGATTAACGACCAACATCAAGTATCAAGATGCAACACTTGCACGTCATGACGTTTCCTTATGTCAGATCATCTTGTCCAACAGCAGGTAACCTACCGTAACCTATCGCCAATGTGAATGCTACTCAAAGATTAGAAAACTCTCAGAAATAAAAGCCCGATGAACAAGCATCACTATTCTCATCCCCCAATATACAATGATTCCACTTTTGTTTGCCCGTCGTTCTCGTCCGCTTGTGACCTACCATATAACCTACCGTAACCTACCTATCGATGTACGGTACAACCTTGCACCGTTTGCGTGCTCAATTAATCAAGTGTGCAAGACGCGCACGCCAGCGCACGCAAAGTTGAGGGGTGATGGGGTGATGATGATCAAAGGCAGCAAAGCGCCACATCAACCCCAAACTGTGGACAGTTTGTTCAATCAGACTTTGACCGACCGATCAGCATTACAAGCATTAATCACATTGCAATACACAGTGGCGGGCTGGCATTCACTTATTAACATACCAGTTACCCCTAGGCAGCCATGTTCGCTTGCTTTGGTAAAATCGGGTGATTATGTCAATCACAAATGATTTCATTCTGACTCTGAATGCTGCAATTACGTTGAATGTTCACCCGATTCGTGAAAAGGCAACAGCCAGGTTGTACTGTTTACACAGCGCGCTTGTATGTTTGCATTGCTTGATTGCCATCTACTGTTTATGTATAATACTCGTGTAGTTGCAAGTTATCATGATGATGATGATGATGATGATGATGATACGCGTTTGTTAATAGCCGACCACATTTCACTACCTCTGATAATCTGATAGTTGAAACGAAATGGATTGTAACGATCAAGTCTATTGAGTTGCATGTTTATAGAATTTGGTCATTAAGAAAAAAATTAATTTACCACACAAGGAGATATAAGCCATAAAGTGATATAAAAGAACCACCTCAGATACCTTTTTTCGCTTTGACATTTTGTTTCATGAGTCGGTTCATGAACCATGACTGCAAGACTGAGTCCAATCCCTCTACAACTGCCATATTTATTATTATATAATAAAGACACGCAGCGTAATCATCAACTCCCCTGAGTCAGTTAGTGTGATTCATGGCGCATGTGCCACGACCAAGTGACCAGTGCCACCCAGTCTGACTGACTGACCGTTGATTTATTCATGGTCGAGATTGATTGATTGACAGTTTAGTGGTGCAGCATGAATGAATGAGGGTCAACTGAATGCCATAGTGGTACACATGTACATACATACAACAATACCCAATATGTATCTAGTACAACAATATGTACATATGCTCATATGACAGCCGCAATATGTTGGCACACATAAATACATATGCCAGTCAGCCAGTCAATCGCCCATCTACAAACGCTCCCGGGAGGGCCAACTTGAAACCAGTAAAACTATGGAAACTGGTGACATCACTAGGAATGTCAGGCCCAGGCAAATTCAAGACAATCATAAAAAAAACAGGTATCCCAAGATCGACAATCTCAAACGAATTTTACTTTACCGGTCGGTTTTACGTGCTGGTTTATTTCTTATACATGCATTTTAAACAATTGAATACCTGTTTTTCCCACTTTGCAAGTTGAAATGTACGGCGTGAATGTTGTGCAATCGGTCAACATGCCAAGTGGCACAAGTCAGTCAGTCACCGTACTAATCAGTGTGCCGACAAAGTCAACCAGTCAACCAGTCAGTCAATAAAGGCCACCTTGGATGTGCCATTCGTTGATGTGCCCTAGTATAGGCATAAAAAGCGGATGATACACTCTGTGGTATTTATTTCAATTTATGGAAGTAATTTAGGTGCCCTATTTTGGTTTCAAATAAAAAACGTGTGCTTCAGTCGAATGAAACGAGTTGAATAAATAATGTGGTGTGAGCCAAGTGGTGTGGTACACGGTATATGTAGTACATAAGTGGCATAAGACCACCTCGAAATGGGCACACAACAACAACTGTTGTGGTAGACCTCTATTCAGTGACCACCGTAATCTGGTGAAGACGGCTGTTGCTACCGGCCTGATTGATCGGCTGTGAACCGTTGGCTGGTTTGCAGTGACGTGCCGGTCGTGAAACAAACGCCAACAACAACATCAACACAACAAAACCTTCACCAAAACCTTTAAGAGAGTGTTTATTTACAAGTAAAACCAACTGCATCAGTGAGATATTTCCCCAAAAATGTATGCCGCACAAGAGTTTCAACGAAGTCAAACGATAATTATATTACGAGCAAAAAAGTCGAACGTTGTGAACAAGTAAACTGCCCATTCAAACAAAACCTGTGAACTTCCCCCAAAAAATTGCTCTATTGCAAGACCAGCACCCAGTAAATCTCGTGGTCCCTGAACAGTCCAGTCAGTCTCCTCATTCTGAATACAAAACGGGTGATGATCATAATGATAAAGGGATAATGAATTCGGCGCGCGCCACAAAATGACAGGGTGCACGCGCAATTGACCCCGACTTATCTGACTGATCTTAGTTAATCAGGCCTAATCTGTATAAACTGTTTATCAAGTGAGGACGCGTGTGCGCGCATCAATCAATCATAACTCATCCATTGGCGGACGAGCCAAATCTCCAAAGTGAGAGAAATTTCATCAAAAGAGCGGGAATAGGCAGTTCTGATTTCATTTTACCTACACCTAAGGGAACAAACTCTACTGTTTGAACGCCTCAAAGAAAGAGGGAATTCCATTTTCCCTGCTCTTCTCGTTCGCTAGTATTCATAACTGATCGCATACCGTAGTACATCACTGAGCCAGGGTAATCCATCAGTCGTCCACCGGTTACCTGCATCCATTTATCATCACCGATGCCCGAAACAATGTTACGCAATTGACCTGTAGTCTGACTGGGCGGTCTTTAATACAATATTTAAAAAACCTCGAATGGTCCATTTAAAAGAGAACCATTTTAAGTTGCAATGAAAACATTCAGTTTTGTTAAAGCATTTTTATCTGCAGTGAGGTATCAGTGAACCATGGACCCTGTAATCAATCACGTATGTCTGCGCACATAAAGTATATATACACGAATCGACATGTTTGTCAACTTCAAGTGCATAAGTAATGAATTTACAGGTCAACTTGGCCTTAAAAATGCATGTTGTTTCGCTGCGCTTTTTTCTAACGAGTAATGGCGTTTGTGAGGGTGCGCTGAGGTGAGAGGAAGAAGGCGTCGGGATGACCGGCCCATCTCAAGGATGTCACATACATAATCGACGCGCTACCGTAATCCACTGATTCTCTACTCGTACTCAAGTCAACCACAGGTATATCCAGAGCATATGGTAAACGCTTGTGGATATATCGTAGACGTCGATGACTCCCGATGGTACGCTCATATCTAAAGCTAAAATGTGCTTTAGATGGTATCTCGACGTAAATCCACGCAGATCTTGCCTTGTTGTGGTAGATGTGAGTGCAATGGATGACACTTGATTGACAAATTGACGGTGTAATGTTTGTCTATTATCCAAAAGAAGTATGCATGATGCACAAATAAGTGTCTGAGCTTTGATTAGTACGAGTACGTACAAACAACAAGTTATTTGACAAAATAACAAGTTACATAAATCTGAAGCTTACATGCATTTAACTTTTTTAAGTTACGATGAAAGGAGGGGATTAATGAATGAATCCGTGAAAGAATGAATGAATGAATCCAACCATTGCTGTGTTGCTGTACATTATCGTAGTACATCTGGGCTTGGGCGGCGGCTGAGGCGAGTCGTCCGAGGGCATCCTCATCGTGCTGGTGGAGGGCAGCGACAGCCTGTTGGTGGTCGATCAGGGCACCCCATTCCGATGCACCCGGGTACATCGACGTCGCTGGCATCGGCTCACGGCGGTATGGCTGAAATTCGGAAAGGATTGAGTCAAGATGGCATTAATATGAGCATTAATTGTGGTTGTGCACTTTATAAGGCGGAAAACACACATCGCCTTAAATTACATTTGTTCCACTATTTAGAGAGTGTTTGCTTCCTTATAATATGTCACTTTATCCATTGTGATACTAAGGTATCTGAAGTGTTGAAATAATATGGAAGCTATTGATTGATCAGTTGGACCTGTTTAAAATGAAATAAATTGTATGAGTTAGTGAATGATTAAACTAGGTGAACCCACGTAGGCTCCAACCATGCTGACCAGTGGCAACGGCCAGGGTGCGTACTCCTCGGCATTGGGTGGCAGAAAGCCAGCCGGATTGATCGAAGCCATGTCCAGGTAAAACGCCAGGTTGGCAACTTACTACTGATTATTGGTGTGAAAAGCAAATATGAATGCGAATGACCCAACGCAACTCTGTCACATTTGTAATAAGCAGCGGTTGCAAGTGGACACGAGTCCGAAACGAGCACAAAATGACTCGGATAATTGATGGGACATTGAATGGTTAATGCACCGGACGACATTAACCGATGGCACAGGTACTGGAGCCAGTCAACTTGTTTCACTTGATGTAGTTTTACTGGATGACATGTCATGATGAATAAATGCATGTGATCAATCATCAGTGCCATCATGGGCTCCAATGACCAAACATCCACCATTCATTTACTGCACAGTTGCCTTCAAAAATATGGGGCCTGCTCGTCCAATTCGTTTATGGCTAGTTTTACGATCCAATAACGATGCAATAATTGGGCTATAAAGTTTAATTTGGTTAAGCACGACCTCGTTAAATGACGTTTTGTTTCAGGCACATGATGTTGGAAAACAGTTCCACTATAAACACACACATGACATACGTACGTATGATTCAGTAATCAGCTGTATTTGTTTCATGTAACGTAATTACTCATTTTGAGCAAAAAGTGTTTTCAGAATTAAAAGTCAGAGATAACGGGGCTACCATTTTCAGATATGTTAGTAGCAGGAATTGATTCAATCTTTTCCCAAATAGGTTTTCACACCCGCACCAAATCGCGTTAAACCAGATTAATATCTGATTGCAATCATAAATGAAATAATTTACGACCCCGTAAATGAAATAAACTAATCAGCTGTGATCTTGACCAACACATTTATGTGCGATTGTGAGTTTGTAACCGTGATTACAACCAGATTTACTTACAGATTTTAGATGTACATAACAAAGTGAAACTCACTGACAGCTACATACTTATTAGATCACAAGTTATGACACATATTAATGAGTTGATTATAATCAATGTGGCTACGATTCAGTTAGAGGGGAATCGTTAATCATAACATATGAGGTGTCTCTACCGAACCCAAAACGAATGGATGAATTACTGTGAGGTGATTAATCACAGTTAATGACTGCTTTCACTAATGTAACCGAATCAGAATGCGATTGTGACCGACCTGAAGTCTGTTGTTCTGGTCCATGTAGAGGGCAGCGAGTTCGTGTTGTTGAGTCCATGGTTGTGGTTGTTGGGCACAAGGGTAGGCATGATGATGGTATATCTGAGGTATGTACGATGCAACGTTCCAACTCGGGTTGTCATACTGGTGGACGGGTGGTGGTGGCCCCGATGTGTGATGGTGCTTGATCGGGAGCAGTGATTGTTGATTGTTGGTGTTGCACGTGGTATTAATCATTGTAGGCTGCTATCTGGCAGTAGTGATTTATGAGTCGCACTTTGTGTCCCTGACTGAGTCTAAACGATCCTATCGAGGCACAACCAATGCTCTACTGCTGCTGCTCACCGGTCGACTCACTGCAAAAAATATAGCGGCACCATAAATCTACATTAATGACGGTCATTAATCTTGAGAGCCCGACTACTCTCGTTCTCAATGCATAACACTGCCACGTACATATACACCAACTATGTAATGATACTATTATGTATGTACATGCGACTGGCTGCACGCACACCCGTCAGCCAATCAGCGTCGAGCAACCAGCACCGTAGTAAGCAACACACTGCCGCCATACATATCCAAATGCAGTCCACCGATTCCACTAACCTCAAAAATAATAATCAGCACAAACCTAAACCGCAGAATTTATATTATTTAACAAGTGTTGAATTTGATAAGTTGTGGATGGTAACTGGGTTTGGATGACAATGATGTGCCAGTGCCCGGGCATCCATCATCATATAAGCCATCTTTGTTCAAGCCGCCCGCATATGCCACTCTGTACAAATGTTGGTTTTAGCCCGTCTGTTTTTTGTGTGCCTTATTACCTGTCTGTCAGTCAGTCAGTCAGCTTGGCTTTCTTTACGCCTTTCGGACTTTAGGGCCTCATCGGCATTCGGTGCTTTGAAGAACCCGTCAAGCGGCACATTTCACAAGTTCAGGACATTCGGCGTTTCCAGGTAGCTGTTGCGGTTGCTGGATGATTTACAGCCGGCAGATCAACTGGCTTATTTTTTAAAAGTATCATGACTTAACTTTAAATATCACTCATGAGTGATATAATCACAGGAGATCAGTTGGTTCATTTTTCTATTTCACTTCGACTCGTAAAGACATGGTGGAAACACCAAAGATAGAGCAGAAAATGACTTTACATTCTGCGTTAAAACCATTTTGATTGAGCTACCATCACAAACTTACATAGCTTATTCTAGTTCATTTAAATGATTCAGGGTTTTTTATTTTCCCAGTTTTATTACATCAAACTACATACAGTACATACATACACCATCTTTAATGTATGCAACTGATTAACATTCGGTACTGCGTCTCACCATTGCAGTGAGAGCCAACCTTCCTGCTTTATTTCAGTCTGAATGTGTATCGTTTCTTTATAACTCGTTTTAGACTGTTATATGAACATTTACCCTGTTCTGTATAATTATAAAATCATTATGCAGTTTCAAAGTCACCTGAGAATCCAAATCCTTTCATTTTCGAAGTCATGCCCATTGTTTTGTGCTGAAGTAGAGTGAGAGATAAATGAGCACCGAGTTAAGTGAGAATAGAGGTCTATGCGGTACGAGTATGTAGATTAGTGAATAGAAAAGGTTTCATTGTGATAATTTTGTTACAACCGCTTCAGAGCAGATGACTACAAATAATCATCTTATTGTCTTTAAAATGAAGTTTCAAATTTGCAAATAATACTTCATTTGACTCATCTCTTATTGTCCACTAACAGTTCAAATCCTTTCCCTTTCGAATCCGTTCCTCCATTGTTTTTGTGCTAAATTAAAGTACATCAAGTTCTAATACAAGCTCATCGAGTTTAGAGAGAACGGAGGCCTATGTGGTACGAGTACGTATGTACGTATTTATGTACAGGGTGTCCCATTTAAAAATGAACGTTTGTATTTGCCTTAAAAACCTAAATTTTCATTCGATTTTCAAAATTTTTGCGCTAAGTTGTACACAAATCTTGGAAATTTCGTTTATTTATTTACTTTTAAAAATCGAAGTCACTAATCGGTATTTATGGCAAATTTCCTAACACCCCTGTTTTCGGCGTTTTCACATCAGTTAGTTGACGTTTCAATGTGCAGCATGGTAACGTAAGTTCAACGTTTTGGTTCTATTGAGACAAATAAAGGTAACTGACTATACCATTAAAGCTTGGAAAACTTGAAAACCAAATTGGTGTGAACATAACCTTACCAACTGCTGCCTGCCAGTAGGCGGCAGCACACAGTACCGCAGTTCAACATGGCAACCGTTAGTTGACTATTCCACAGTTTTTACAAAATTTTAATCATTTTTTGAGTGAATAACACACGCGTTCTAGTTTCTCAGTGATAAAACACGCTAAATTTCACTCGAGTTGTCTACGCGAGCGCATCCCTGCGGTTGTGGTGTTGAACTGCTGTGTTGTGTGCTGCCGCGCAACGTTGGGTACTGCTAGGCTGCAGTTGGCTATGTTAGGTTCATACAGGTTTGGTTTCAATGTTTTCTCTGTTATAATAATACAATTAGTTACTATATTTGTCTCGACACATAAACCAATGGTTGAACTTCGTTTTTTATGGTCATGCTGCCCATTGAAAAGTCAACATCTGAAATAAAAAAGCCAAAAACAGGGATGTTGGGAAATCCGCTATAAATACCGATTCGTAACTTCGATTTTTTTAAATAAAAAAATATACAAAATTTCCAAGATTTGTCTACAACTTAGCGCAGAAATTTAAAAAATTGATTGAAAATTGCGGTTTTTAGGGCAAATACAAACGTTCATTTTTAAATGGGACACCCTGTATGTATGTAGATTAGTGAATGGATGGTTTTGTTGTGATAGTTCTGTTACTACCGTTTGGCATGGCAGCAGACGAACACAAATAATCACATTCCTTGTCTTCCGTATAAAGTTTAAAAGTTGACAATAACCCCTGATTCAACCCCTGACTATGAATTCACTGGCGGACGAGCCAAACCTCAAAAGGGAGGGGAATTGTTCCAAAGAGGGGGAATTGGTAGTTTTCAGGCAATTTCACCTATACCTTAGGGAACAAATTCAACTTTTTTAAACCACCAAAGAGGGAGTAATTCGACTTTTCCCACCCTTCTCGTTCGCTAGTGTATGAATTCAAACCATTTCGTTTTTATAAGTCCTCCCATTGTTTTGTGCTAAAGTAAAGTAATAAAGGAGCATCGAGTTTAGTGAGAACAGAGGTCTGTGTGGTACGAGTATGTAGATTAGTGAATGGATGGTTTTGTTGTGATAGTTTTGGATGGCAATGATGAATAGTTGTGGACTTTGAGTCGGTGGTGTATCGGGTGGTTGTTGGTGCTACCAGCCTTTTGGCTCGGCTACTGCTGCTGGTTTACTTGGACGCTTCGACCACTTGATTTATGGTTGCATAAAGTGCACATCAAAACCCAAACAATACGTGACCGTCATCCCAAACACGCTGCTTCACTTATGCATTGTTCCACTATGTATTATAGACGTGTCATTGCTATCATTGAATAACTTTGAACATTTGTATTTGTGCGAATAACTGAACGATTGGATAAACTTTCTACGATTCAAGACATTCTTAAACTTACTAGAATACATGTATCAAATCAATATGCTGACTATATAACTTTCAAATGCCTAAGCCCTGACACTTTGATTCTCTGCCACATTGTATTGATGGTACAGACGGCGGGCACAGTCAAGGTCTCCTCACTCACTATCACTCTACCCAAATCTGGCACACAGCCGATAGTCTGATGCGTACAATGTACATGGAATACTTACGCAGTCCATATGTAGAACATGTGAGCGTGTGTTTGGGCTTTGGTGTGGGTCAAACTAAACTGGATTATGTTATTATACGGCAGCCTTTATCATCGCTCTTTGCTTGTGTACCATTAAAACGGCACCGCCATTTCAACGGCTGCCTGCTATTTTCATTATTTCTAGTGTGCCAAATGCATGGTAATGAGTTTAGCGTGACTTGATTCAATAGTCAGCTACAAATGTATGTAGGCCGTATCACTGTCACAATAACGCTAGATGTCTTCCATATTGTGTGCTACTCATTGTGACACACACAACCTCGATATGATTTCGTTGCCAACAACCTTGCACTGATTTTTGTACTCACACAATGAATTTTGTGTTCACTCACTACTTACGATTCGTGGCGTTACCTCGATTGGACTGTATACATATGGAGTACATGTTAACACCGGGCGAGGGAAGAAAGGAAAAGAGGAATACCCCCTCTTTGGCTGTTTCAAAACTTCGACTTTGTTCCATAAGGTGTTGGTTAAATGGCCTAAAAATTGCCGATTCCCCCCGTCTTAGGTGAAATTTCCTTTCCTGTGGTTGATTAGCTCGTCCGCCAGTGCCGTTGATACGTCCAGTTCTGAACACGAATGTGTCGATTTCGTTTAACGGCATGTGATGTGAGTGTGATGGTATCATAAAGCTGTCACTACCTGACCACATGTTCGGCCGTTTTACATGTGCGAACACATTTATGGCAGCTGAATCATCACGTTCCCACAGTTTTACATCTCAATTAAATGGCATGTGAGATGTATTTCACCTTGAAAATAAAGGTGAACGTCGAAGGGTGAAGCTTCTTGACATGAAAAATTATACTTTTGATTAGAGTAATGAAATTGGAATCGAGTGATCTCATAAAAAAAGTTTTAATTTTACGACAATTGTTCATGAAATACTGTTCATCATATATTAGGAAATCTCTCATTAATAATCTAATTTTACAAAATTCGTGATTCTTATTTTATTTTATTTCAAATTTTGTGTCCGTAAGTATGATACCATTGCAACGCTGCAGATTTTAACGCTAACATAAAATACATATATAACATACATATTCAATAACATATATATGTAAGTGTTGGGTCGTCTCGTCATCTACGTCGCACGCTGCTACCCGTTGCCCATAAAACGCATCGTGTGTAATTTATGATTATGGCCGCCCAACAACCGACAATACATACGTGTCGCATTCTAAACATCGACCAGCTTTGCTTGTATCGTCGTTTCATATGTTCTATTAACCCGAAGCTCCATTGCCAAAGACTAGACATTATTCGAGTTCAGCAATCGACGATGCTAGTGACATTTCTGTTTGGATAAAAATTCTCGGCTGAAACATCGTTAGCCATAAGTTTGGCATTCATTCACCCTAAGCCTGTGGGCGATACGTGCATTTTTTGTAACAAAATGTTGACTTTCAAGTTCACATACTCTTATTTCTGGTTCTTCGTTTTGCATGTAGCTGATTAAGGCTTTTATTGTAGTTCACCTGTTTTTGATCCCTTCAATTCAAATAAATTGTGATCGGTTAACGACCATCGTGGTGAATTTACACCAATCCTGTCATTTTGTATTTGGACGTATGTAGATAAAATTTTCATATAAGGAAGTACACGGATTAATATTGGTGGATGATCGCAACAATGACAGCTACAGTACACATGTAACATGTTACAACCATACTAAAAGACCGGATTCCAGACTACCTGTACCTTGATGTAGTTGTCATGATGATGCCACTTATCATTTGGGCATGGCTTGAACAGATTAGCAGAGTGTCAAGGTCCTATCCTTAAACCTTTCAAGTCTTCTTCGCAAAGGTCGTAACTCATAGATAAAATCCCCAATTTATTTATATCGTTAAATTTTTTCATGCTTTACTGGACTTGGGCAACGAGAAGGGATGTGTAAATATCAGGATATGTCACATGTCAGATAACGTCGACTAGTCCATCAATCAATCATTCCAGCCACGAGGGCACCTTTTTGCTTGAAACGGTGATTTCAACGGCCTTCGACTTTGTTACCATTGAATCGAAACTGCGGGTCATGAGGATAAATGTGTATATGATTTATTAATTTGTGAAATGGTTTATGGAATTATACATCGAAGTCCCACATGAATTGCGGTCTTGAGTCGCCCCCATTCTTGTGGGCTGTAGTCGCTTGCTTTCTTCTTCCTCATATTATTTGTAGATGTATCCGTCAAACATACGATCGATTTACTACCGATTATTAGATACATGTCTTATTGGATTTGTAGATTGGCAAATCATATCTTGATTTCTTAATTTGCAATCGTGAGGGCGTATCCGGTTTGTAATTTACAACTGCTTTATAATGTAAGGATCAATGGGCTTGCAGAATCCGTTTCATTCATGTTGAAAGTATGCATTTGCCCTTGTATTTTACTTTATCCCATCACTAAAAGCGATAATCGCATCTTAACCTGAACATCGTTCCTCTTTTCCTCGTAATAATTCACATTAGGATGAACACGATGAACACGTGTGCAAATATTTTCATGTGTAATGCAGGAACAATTAATGTGCCGTCGTTTATTCGTTGGTTATACATCTATGCATGACCACGACTGTTTACTTCATCGCCGTATCATTATTTATATTTTGTGTCGAAATAAAAAAAGTGTCCTTCGAATTGATAATTACTATATTTGTTCGCCCAAAACTACAGCATCGACTCACGTCGAATGTGGATGTGTCAATCATTAAGATAACTGTGCAATTTACAATTACATACTCCCAACTCTATTTGCACGTGCAGTGCAAGCATCCACTTCCTCTTCACGAATCTACTTATGTTCATCTTCATCAATATTGAAATATATCAGGTGATATTAACAGAATTTGCTATTTATACCTATTCAGTTCTCTTGAAATACATAAAGCTTTATTGCATTATATTTTCATATTGAAAATTGTCTTGAGGAAGTTCCTGAGTTTCTGCTGAGCATCTCACTCAGTTTTGTTCTCACTGTTTTCATCTCACTCACTAAGTTACATACTTACATGTGTAGGATTATTAGAAAGTAAATGCCAGGTGTCTGTCTGTAGTTGACGATGAGATGTTTGCCGTTTGATCATCATTTTACGAATACATGAAACGGAGTGCGTGCAACCAAACGCGTAGACAAGCAGCCTTGTGCTGTCACTCAATCACACGTCGTCAGTCACCCAAAGCATCCACCGATCGCAAGCGTTCACGTATGTAGCCCGAATGTCAATCGTTTCACATCGAACGCACGTCAACTTGATCGGTCAGCAGAATGAGCCGAAGCTGCCAAACGAGAGTCATGGTGGACAATGGGATCAGTCAGTCAGGTACATACTGCAATAGCGATCGATCGCTGCACAACGTTGCATTTGTCATCCAAACCCGATGTATCATTTCCATATTTACAGCAACATGATTATGGAGACGACCTTGACGCACCCGATTTTGATTCATCGCTAGATCAGTCGACTACCGCCATTTGCGCTCGTTACCCGATTGCCTTCTCTATACGCTTTACACCATTTGTATTATTATAATTGTTATTGCGATATGCAAACTGTATACAGCGTTTATCTGGTTGGTGTCCACAACAGTGGGGCTCAGACTTTGTTGTCGTAATTTGTTTACGCTAAATTGGTGTTGGTTACACACACTGTGGAACGCTGTAGACTCAGATTCGCTATGTACTTGTTCAGATTAAATTATGTATGCTTTTTGTCTGGTCAATCTCTCCTATTCCTTAAGGTAATGTATTTTGTACAAACGTTCGGCTCAGACAGTGCAAAGAACAGCCCAACTCTACTTATCTACTATCTGCCCACAAAACTCTGCTACCGACCTTACCAACCAAACCGATCATTGCTTGGCGTTTTTTTGATAGCGAGTGCGCATTGCGCTTGCAGTGTGCATGTGCTTAGCATACATGGCAGTATAGTATGTAGCAGAATAACAAACCAGCTTGTTGTATGTGCACAACTTGCATTCACTGCCGAGCGTGTGATTACGGTAGTTACAGACGTTGCAAGCCATGCAAGTCTCGGTATCGGATCGAGGAATCAGCAATGGGTTATTAAGGTGACCCGATTAACGGAGCACAAGTTGGCAATAGTATCAATGCCCAAACACACTACACTACATCTACTGCATCATAAATCATCGTCTTCGACTGGGGCCGAACTGCGCGCCCTTAATGAGTATTCGGCCCGGCAATTAATCACCGTTTACGGCCAAACCAACGACTGGATAGACAAATCGAGCGCTTTGCTGTTGTGGCCCCTTGCGCACGGTCGAACCCGATGATCGTGTCGGTCAGTCGTGCATTCCGTCCGCTTGTTCATGTCTACCTACATATATATATATAATCTTATTATATTATATCAGTTACCTGATTATGTATTACTGTACGACACTGTTTCGTAAGTGTGGGCACAACAACGGAGTGAGGGCATGATGGATGTGTGGGCATTAGCGACCAGTACTGCTGTCATACACACCAATGCATCGTAAATCATAACCATGTGTCAGCACCAGGGCAACGCATCTGCTCCATCTTCATATACCACTTTGTACACAACCATTGTGCCGACTGTTTCCCATAATACATACTTTTATACTCCATATTTCAGCTTTCAGAGTTTCAGATTGTTTAATTGTGCCCGCGTCAGACGTCAGCGAAATATCATATTTGAATTCAGGCAACAAACAAATGTTACTTATTGTAATGGTTGTTATCGGCTTGTCAACAAGAATGGATTCCTTCTCAACCATTTAATGTGAATAATTTCGACGACAACAAATCATCGAATAATACAACATGAATCACAAAATAAAGCTAAATTAATTGCCCAAATGAGTGTAAGTCGAATATGCCCTGTCGACGCGTGCTTATGCAGATTAAATATCGATAGTCAGAAGCTCGTATCTACAGGTATGTTCGCTGCACTTTCATTCAATTCAATTCCTATTTGATGAGGCATCCGAAATAATCTCCAGCATACGAGACATACGTCGGTATTCGTTGGGTTAGTTGGTATTCAGAAGTAGAAGGTTGGTTTTATCATTCATTCATTGCACTTCTATTCTACATGCCTCGTGACAAACTTATTTATAATTTTTTTGGCAACGGTGGACTTTTCCAGTATGTAGAAAAGCATAAGCATCAAATGTTAATGACACCTCACCACAATTGTAGCTGTTTGAAGTTTACAGAAAAAATATTTAGAAACATTTCAAGTTAATTAAATCAAAAAAATACTTCAGATTAGAATAGCTAATAAATATGAGACAACATTTAAAAGTAAAATATCATTCGAACTGAATTTCCACCGAAACAATATTGAACCCAAGCAACAAACAACCAAGTACGAGTTGACACCTTTCTAAATGTTTTAAAAATATTGTTTAGAAGGACACTTTCAATTTGTATTCATGTCATAAGCTCACATAAACTTAGCGTTTAGATTCTCACCCACAGGTTTACCCTGGCACGCTAGATTAGCATTTTACTTGCCATTCGCAATTCATTCAAGGCTCATCCAAGGGACACACCATTTTCTCCATATTGGATACTTGACAGTCACCAGTATACAGCTATCCTGAGCCCATAAGACATTCGGATCCTAAGTCGGTTAGTCTTTCTTTATTAATTGTAACATTATTTGATTCCTGAATGAGGTGTATAAGATATCTCTGTGGAAATTATTTTCTCGCGTTTTTCTTGATTGCAAGTAATAAGGATCATAGATGTCAAATCATTTATATCAACTACGCTGAATCAGTAATTTTCGTTTTTAGGCCCTCAAAATGTAACCTTATCCTTGTTAGTGGACTGAAACTGTTAAAATGCAGATCGATACAAGCTATATAGTTTAACACCGGGTTTTCATTGACTAAAAATTCTATTCGAGTGTAGAACGATTCAAAATATAAAATAAATGGATAAAATACAACAACCAAAAAATTGAAGCACAAAATTGACGAGTTTCTGTGATAGATATTGACCAAAACGTCAACCCAAGAAAAGAATGCACATACGATTAAATACGAGAAAAAATCAAATGAACAAACAACTTGTGAGTTTTACTTATATATACAATTGAACAACGACATAACAGCAACCAGCAAGGAAGGAAAAACAGTATTTATTTCAAATAAAAAGATCATGAACGTCTAGTTTCTTCTGCAATTTAACACAAAATAATGATGGTTAATAATAAGGAAACAAAAACGTAAACGTAGTTTACAAGAAGCTCAAAAAGATAACTTTATATGATATTCATGAAATGTTTTAAAATTGGTCATTTTGTAATAGAATGGAACAACAAACTCAACAAAAATACAGTTATTAACGTAAATATTAGTTTCCCCAAAAACCCATCAACAAGAAAAACAATAGAACACAGAATATATTTATTCTTGATAAAACCAACAACCAATGAAACAGTGATACAATACAGTTAAGTTGCATCAACAGCGAAACTCTCGAATAAGTCGACAAACCATACAAATAAATTTAATGCCATAAAAATAACTCAATAACTACATGTCAAACAACATAACAGTTTTATTTTAACAACATAACAACTATGTTTATTAACACAATTACGTGTTTCATGACTCTTAGAACAGTCCACCGAATCCGCCGAAGAACCCTCCCGATTTGCTGGTATTCTCTTCAGTGGTTTCATCAAGGTTGCCAAACGCAAAGCCAGCGAATCCTCCAGGTCCGGTCGTGTCGTCTGCACCCTCGTCGTCGTTCTCATTCGACGTACCAGGTTTGCCACCCTATAAGCTCAGTATCGTATGTATCATATTCGAATAGGCTTCAAGATTGTACTATAACACACAAAACGGAGCGACGTTGCATAAACATCTGAGTTGAATGGTGTTCATTTCATTTTAATCCCTAATACTTTGTTAAAGTACATGCTTCTTGGCACCGGACATTACGACATGAGATGCATTGGTTTTTGAGTGTGACTTATCGTTTTCGGTGAACATAGTATACTTTGCTCCCAGCCCAGTACTTTTCGCAAATTTATTTTTTTCGTAACAATTACCCAAAAAATTATGAAAACAAAAATGTGTCTGTTCGTGTACGCAAATATGCCAAGTCAAATTATCTGATACCTTTGGAAACAAGATACAGAGCTAACTCTTTGATGACGTTCAACTCCATAACGAGGATAATAACTTGTGAACGGCATAAAACCTTCTTTTAATCAAGATTATAATAAAGATACATTCAGGGGTCAACAATGGATTGGATTCTGGCTTGGTCTGGGTCTCAAAAGCCTGCTCGCACCCCAAACTCACAAAACGCCATAAAAATCAGTCTTAGCAAAAAACAAACCAAAATTCACGCATATACTTTATCTGCTGGTTTTCTTGCTTGATAAAACGATGAATTATTAACTTTATTGATGACTTTTAAGTATATGTAAGCGTTTACAGACTGTGTCAATAGAATCGATCCTAGCTGGTTCAGCTTTTTCCAGAACCGAGGTCGGCACTCTTTTGGGAAAACTTACACATAAGCAACCTGCACACAAGCAACATACAACCTGTGGCGATAGCGCCAGTAGTTGATCTTTTCACCTAGTTTGAATAGGAATCATATCATAAAACTGGCAGGCTGAGTGGCGCGCAGCGCCAAACTTTCAGCTTTTTAAAGCCCCCTGATTTGTATTAGAGACATGCCTGAAAAGCGACAGGCTGAGCGGCGCGCAGCGCCAAAATTTCTGCGTTTTGAAACCCACTGCTTTTTATTAGAAACATATCTAAAAAGTGGCAAGCTTAGCTTAGTGCCGCAAAGCGACGAAATTTCTGAAATTTAAAGACCCCTGGTTTGTATTAGAAACACATCTGAAAACTGACTGGCTGAGTGGCGCGCAGCGCCAAACTTTCAGCGTTTTGAAGCTCGCTGATTTGTATTAGAGACATGTCTGAAAATTGACAAGCTGAAAGTCGCCCAGCGCCATACTTTCTGCATTTTAAAACCCACTGTTTGTACTAGAAACATAACTGAAAAGTGGCAGGCTGAGTGCCGCGAAGCGCCGAAATTTCTGAAATTTAAAGACCCCTGATTTCTATTAGAAACACATCTGAAAACTGAGTGGCGCCCAGCGCCAAACTTTCAGCGTTTTAAAGCTCGCTGATTTGTATTAGAGATATATCTGAAAAGTGGCAGGCTATTAAAAAGCTATTGGAAATATTATTGAAGAACAACTAACAATTTTGTCTTCAGTTAAACGTTGACTTAAGAAAGAAAGACGTCAGACGTGCGAGCATAAATTTTTTGAAGTGCGCGTGCCAGTTGATCAGTTCAAATTATTCAAGAGCATGTATGTGCACAATTTTGTACTCGCACAAATTGGTCGAACCCGAATGTTTGAAATTCGGAAGAAAATTTTTCTTTCTCTCTTCTTTTTTTCTTCTTTTCTTCTCTCCTTTCCTTTTCTTTCTTTTCTTTCCCTCCCCCACCTGCTCGCACTCCGCCGAAATCCTTGCTCGCAGCTCGCACCTAGACCAAGCCAGACCAAGCCATTGTTGACCCCTGGATACATTACCTTTTTAAACATCGTCAATACGACGTAAAAACAACGGGGTTTAGTAACAATGTCTATGTTCATCCATCTGTTTATATATATTGGATACCTCAGTTGACAAGCTCATAAAAACAACCCAATTATCCCGAACGAAGTCCGAACATAAAAAATCGTACTCCCCCATTGACACCTGTTTCTAAACCTCTCTGTCATTTATTCATTAGCGGGCGAAGGAAAATCTCTTAAATGTAACCTATCATTCAAAATCAAATCAGGGTTATTTAGTAAGATAATAGTTTTTATGGGTTGTAAAAAATACCAACGCCACACTTGAACGGAATATTAAACTTTTTTTCTTTTCGGGTTATCAATTTTCCCCTTATTACATACCTGCGCATGCTATGTTTGTGCTGAGGACACAAAAGATGCTATCGGAAACATTGACATGCCAAGATACATGTGCTGTGGTTGTCGTTGAATGTAAGCAGACGGGAATTGAGAAACGAAAAGTTAGAATTCTGATTATGAAAAAATTAGGAAATTAACCGAGCTGATACTCTGAACTGTTTTGAGTTCGATAAGACCACGTTACTGTGTTACACTCACTGGTTTATATGACTGAATTTCAAACTTGAGACACAGCGCGGACCTATCTGTGATACTTATAACAAATGCATGGCAGGCGGCACCCAACTCGTTTTTGGAAACGAGGCTCATAAAATTTGTTATATGATCGATACTTATTATATTTATGACGAAGAATTCCCATTCAGTTTTCACTTTCACCCAAGGTTGTTCTCATCTGGTGTTATATTTTTGGCGTTCTCCTCACTCAAACTACAAACGCGCTTGTTTCACTCTTTCTTAGCCATTTTTAGTACTACGAAAATCTATTTATAAAGCACCCTTTGAATTTGATGCAAGTGATCTTGATATATAATATTCAACAAATTGCTACCTATTAATAACCTGACCACATTTTAATTACCATCTGATTACAATATTTCACGAAAACCTTGAAACACGATGAATGAAAACTGTTTTCAGATCACATCACCCAAACCAACCGCGAATCCAAACATGTTGCCAAAAGCAGCAAACGGATTGGACTTGCCACCACCGTTTTGTGAGGCCGAAGTGGACTGAGTGATGGTGGAGTTGGTGGCACCACCGAAACAGAACGGCACACCCAACGACGAACGCAGACTCTGCTTCTCTGAGCCGAGTCCCGCCGAACTGGCAGGTATCGGAGTACCCGGTTGAATGGGTGCAGCTGAAACGTTCATACAGTATAGGTCATTTAATACTTTAATATTATTATAATCCATGTCACACTTCTTATCCGAAAGCTTGTCGTTGGCACAGGAGTTAAGTCTGACTTAAGTATCCAACCTGTTTTTGGAGTCAACACTTCGGGTGGCGTCAGTATCGATGTGTCAGGTGAGTTCAAACGATTACCTAAACAAGCAAACACGTCATTTGTTGAACACCCGTACTCGAATTGATGACATTTAACCGATGAGAGAACGCACATGATGATGACATTTCATTGCATATGACGTATGCTCAAATGTATGTTTCAACCAACGGATGTCTTGTTTAGTCTTTTCGATAGCCATATGCGATATGAAGCTGCTGTTGCAACTGGTCTGGCTGATGTCACTGCCCTGACTCGAAACAAAACTCTGGTTGTCGTCCAGCATCGATTCATCTGGCCCACCACCACCCAAACTGTCCTCCTCTTCTTCGGCCGACATGTAAACTGAAAACATAAGCCTTCCTGTCGTTCACTCGTTCACCCTCTTGAACTGTTTCGCATTGCGTGTAATTTTCACATCGGATTAGAACCGACATATTGCAACGCAAACATATCAAAATATTAAAAATAAGTACGCATAAGAAATATGCTTTCATTGATTTCATTTTTAGCTTTATCATTAATCTTTGTGAAAAGCACCTGGCAACTAACGTGTTTATTGCGCTAAAACTTAAGTGTAAAACAACAGAAGATGGATGATGATTACATTTTGCATGTCTTATCATAATTATTATTAATAAAAAACAAAGCAATTTTATAATAAAAAATAAATGACCAGTCGATCGGCTCTGTTGACTGCTACCCACGTCCGTGATGCCAGATTGCTGCGTGTACTGAACCGGTTGCTGAAATTAGACGGTGGTTGGTTGTAGTTGAGTAACCTCACCTGAACGAAATATATTGAACCATGCTTATAAAAAATATGACATCCTTTTTTCGACCACTCATACATGATATCGAAGCAGAAGTTTACAATAATGATATGGATAACTCGAACCTGGGAAATGCTCTGCGACGGTGTGATGGTGCTGGCATTTGACAGGCAGTAAGGATTGCTATGCTCGTAGTTGTCACGCTCCTGAGAAAGCTGCTGCTCGTCCTGGTCGCTGTCCGTTTCCATTCCCTCGTACTCGTGACGCTTGAATAAAGGTAACGTTTTTAATGATTCTTTTGTAACATTTCTGAACGCTTCGATAAAAGAAAAATACTATAAATATTAAATAAACTTCCATGAACGGTTATTAAGCTATCATTAGAGGGCACTGGAAAATTTTTGTTTAGTCTAATAAACACTATTTTGCCCGTGTTTTCTTGCCTGGACTGGAACTATGAACTAATTTATGGTATTCCTTGAAAATAACAGATTTGAGAGTATAAAAATGATATCGTACCGTGTCTTTGGGCGCAAACGTGACGTGCTGATTGGTACGCGACGATTGCGACAGATTCATATCGGTCTGGCTGTCGTTGAGCAGGTTGTTGGTCATGATACTGAAACCACAATGCCATTTAACTTATTTTTATTCTTAACATTTTGGCTTGATTGAACATTCCAACGATTTTACAGTCTACATTTATACACGAGGAAAACATGAAAGGCGGACAGTCTTCTTGTTGCTCGAGCTCGACAACGCAGGACAGGACGTTGAAAAGAATAACCCTTGAGTGGAATTGAGCGAAGTATCGTCCTTGGCGCATTCAACCGATGTTTGTTGGAGTTGAGTTTGCGGGGGCATGGAAACATCATTCTCAGTTTGCTTCTGCAAACGCCAAACAAATTACATTTTTGTTAGATTTTTTTTGTAAATAAGCCCAAATATTTGTTCGGTTCAGTTTGGTTTATGAAAAACTTTATTTAGCACTACGTTTTATATGTCACATGCATAATGTAGAGCTAAATGTAATCCTCGGTAACTGTTGGTCGTGTTTTCTTCAAAAATCTACTTAAACTAAAATAAACATGATGTACTCACGTTAGCAGTATCGTCCAAAGTCGGGCCAATCACGGTCTGTCCAGTAGATGTCATCAACGTGTCCACATCCATCGCATTCTCATCAGACTTGTTCTCCTTGCGCAGACGACTTGCCTCGTCTTCAACCGTTTTCAACTAGAAAATATAATTCAGACTGCACCATTAAAAACTATTCCGTCGTTTGCCATCTGAGTTACCGTAACCGTAAACATCACATAGAATAAGAAACCTATGTAGAACTCATGTAGTATGGTTAACATGACATGCATGAAAGCGTTACATACTACCTACTGGACTGATAAATAAACTTTTTCCATGATCAGGAACAAGACATTATTATCAGCATACCTGATCGTCTAGCTGGTTGTTCTTCAAACATATCTCGGCTACCTGAACAGCGAAAAGACAAAGCGGCATCTTTTTAATGTCAGCATCTAGAAATAATAGTGATAACCGCAGTTGAATAAATATACATCAAATAATAAAATGGTTGAAATATAGTACTCTAGTGAAATGGATGCACTGCACTCATTAAACTCAAAACTTGCTAGATGTGTACCAAACATGGATAGCGTTAACAATTATTTTACGTCTTAACTCGTAACCAACATCGCTGGCGATGTTTTTCGACCTTACTTCGGATATCGCTCAGTTGGGTATTGGAGGATTCTAGCTCACCCGCTACTGCGTCGTTGGTGTCCTGAATTGGGATAAAGAATGATTGTCACTTTACTAGTTTGTTGTAAAGTGGGGTTTGAACAATTTCGACTATAAATCAAGATTATACAGAAGTAACCAGCAAGGACAGCAACTCCTTGGCCCACGGTTGCGCATTCCAGACTTTTTCAAACGTTTTCACCTTCTGCTGAGCGTCAGTTAACTTTTTTTCGAGTTCAGTACTGAAAATGTAAACACTCTCGGTCAATAACAAACAATTATATAACGTTCTGCACTAGTTCCACATTCAATCCGACCTCAGCTATCAACCTGCTGGTGCTGACAACCAGAAACTTTTCACTGACAATATAAAAAATATCAGTCCGAAAAAGTCTGTGCTGGAAATCCCCTTGATATGAAATATACAGTAACCAACGAAAACTGACGGCACTCGTGTTCTTTGGCTTGAATTCGCTGCTGAGCGCTGGCTTTTTGCTGACGAAGCAGCTTGAACGTGTCCTTGATGCTGTAAGTTTTTTTTGTTAATACTAATTTGTTAAGTGGATGCTGCTGAGTAGTAAACGAACAGCGAACCAGCACACCAACCGAGTAATATTGGTCACTTTCATCTTCATTTCCTGATATGACAAATCAACGTGGACCTGAACCTGCCGTTTCAGCGCTTTGTTCGAATCTGACTGCAGTCTCAATTCATTTGCCTGACGTTCCAACTCTAGAAAATTTTATAGTATTTTTGAATAACTAAACACAAGAAACATTACATTCATTTGGGTTATAGCATTTAGACTTCAGGTTGTTGAAACTTTTGTAGTAAATGCACTGGCGGACGACTAAAATCACGAAAGGGATGGGAATCTTTCCAAAGAGGGGGGAATCGACCGAAATTAAGCTATTTTACCTACACCTTGAGGAACTAATTCAACTTTTTGAAAACGCCAAAAAGGGGGGAATTCCACTTTTCCCTCCCCTTCTCGTCCGCTAGTGAGTAAATGCGTAAAATCAGAACAGAATACAAAACTTTATTTCGAATATGGCTTTATCACTGATCACTACTGCACTCAATGTTTTTCTTTTGTAAACTAATTTTATCTCAATGGGTTAGGATAAATAATCATCATCACTATACATACTAAATTCTCACTATACTGACGTTAACCGTCTGATTCGTAGGCCAACCGCTCCACTTCTTCGTTTACCACTCGAATGTCATCATCTGAAAAGGTTACACAAAAATGTACACTTTTAATAAATATAACAACATTTTCGAAAACTGAAATAAGAGAACCGCATTTACCGGAAATCATACGACGGAGCAGCTGGCGGGATAAAAAATGTTTAGCTTGATTTTCACTAACGGTACTCATGCAGTTTGGAGGCGAACGAGTCGACGACCAGACTGCCCGCGTTTGAATCTTCGTCATCTTGGCCGGTTCCACTGGAAACCATCGATTCTTCACCATCGTTGGTTGCTTGCATTTGGAGAACGTTCGGCGACTGCTGTGACTCCTTCATCATTTTTAAGACGTTTGATTACTTCGGTCCAGATTTCTGAAAAAAACGAAGCGGAAAATTTTCTTATATAATTTTTTACTAACTTTTAGTACTGTAAAATAATGAAAAAAAACGGGAACTTATTGAATTTAGCTGATTGGTTCCTTCATTCAAATTTTGAAATTTGGCGCCAAAATATTTAAAAATGCGTATAGATAGCGCATTAATTTATAAAATACTACCGTATATCTTCCGAATTATAGTTATGGTACTTTCACGTTATAATATTTATTGTGGTATTCTTTTCATCTATAGACAAAAAAGGTTTTAGTTTTTTATTAGTAATTTAGATTGTGGGAACTATTTGTGCAAATGGTTCTAAAATATTTAGCATTTGTTAGACAGCGTCGGCGACCTAATTTCACATTATATTTTATTGACTTTTCAAAAAATATCATTTCGGAACCGGGCTAACCATTAAATTCGGATCCTATCAGATTTTCCTAGCCTATAAAAAAGTCTGGTCACAATTTCTTGTTACTCCAAAAATTTTACCGTAATCCTTTTGGCGTGCATTCAAATTTCGGCGCGTGTTCAAATTTATTCAAATTTTTCAGCTGCTCACACTACATCTGTATAACATATGATTAAACATGCCCAACTTATTATTTGTTCAGAATAAGGTTTTCAGGAAATTATTTAGAAACAAGATACCCTGACCAAATTATAACCGTTTTGAGGAATTTCTAATTTCTGTAATCCCGAAGAAGAAAACGAAAACAGCAGAAAACTTTTGGTGTGCAGTAAAAAAATTCATAGCGACTCCAAATTGATGGAGCACCCGATTCTGATATGAAATTTTCAGTAAAGTCACTATACTTTGGTCAGGGTATTATATCAAGTGGAATTCATACAGAAGTTGAATTTGATAAACCGTTTATAACACGTTTTCAATAATATTTTCGCACCGTATAGTTTTTTCAGGGGTTCTTGTTATCAATTTTGCCGGTTGGTTACTCACGTATGCAATGAATTATACGCAATGTATTTTCGTATACTCGTTATTCTTTTTCTTGTCTATTTGCACTTCTGCCTTCCTGTGTATTGGATAGGGTACGTAGAAGTGTTCCTCTGCACGCAAATAGACAATAATAAGAATAACGATTATATGTTGTCCAAATGTTATGTGAAAAGTATTCATTTTTCGAAATTTTGAAAGCGTGCCGAAAAAAAACAGATTTAAATTCAAACTGCGCGTCAAAAAGTTATAACAAGAAACGCTGGTTTGGATCGACTATATAGCCCATAGCTTGTTCATGGTTTCTTGTTATCAAAAACTATTATTGCATGTCGGTTACGCACGTATGCAATGAATTAAGCTCGATTTTCGCATGTTTTCCAAATGTATGAAAAATGTAATTATTTTTCGAAAATTTGAACACAAATTCAATTTAATTTGTGCGCCAATTTTTTTTGTTTAACAAGATATCTTGGCTAGGTTATATTCAGAGTTTCTTGTTACTCACAAAGTTTTTGGCGAACAGTTTGAATTCGAATCTGTTTTGACGCGTATTCAAACTTTCGAGAAATGAAATCTTTTTCACATAACGCTTAGATAACATACAAAAATTGCGCCTAATTCATTGCATATATGCGTAACCGGCGCAGTCCTCCGAACCCCAGACGATTTCCACATTTCCACATCTCCGTTAAACACCTTTCCTGAGACCCAAAAATAGAGCTAAAAAACTTGACGAAAACTCTGTCGACCGGTATTTTCGAAAGTAATGCAGTGTAAAATGGAATGTGAATTTTAAAATAAAATAACGAAATAAATAATAAAAAAACGCTCGAAGTGAATTTCGAAATTATTAGTATCATCAACGTTTTTTTCAATCAATCTCAATCTCAATGATCAATCATGTGTTTTTCCGTTTTTCTTAGGTTGTTCATGGTACAGCTCATGGTGACATTATTTACCACGCTGAACACCGCCGCTTCGCGGTGCTCGGAAATTCGGCCTACGGCCGAAGCCTAACAATAGGTTATCGGGGGTTAACGAACAGTAAAGCTTCGCATGAACATTTAAAAACCTGTCACCTCGAGCTGTACCAAGAACCATATAGAGACGCCATCAAATTGGTTCTAAGTCCGGGCTCAGGTTAGTTCGAAATCTCTTCATGAACGAAAAAGCAGCCAACACATGTTTTGAGCCGATGTTTTTCCGAATAGATATAAAAATGGTCATTAACTTACATATATACGTTTGAAAACGATCAGGAGTAAGTGTGAGAACCTTGATTCAGTCGGTTTTCTAAATTGAAATCACGGCAACTTTAGTAAGGGGGTTTTCTACGGAGCCTATTCAACGACACGTTTTACACTGACCCGGCAATTTTTGGACGGGCGCCGGAAGGAATTTCGGCTTGGATAAAAAAAACAGATGAACTAAAGATAACTAACAATGAAGAACATTCAGGGCAGTAATATAAAATTACAAAAACGCAATTATTAAACGAAAATTCAATCTCATGCTTGACAAGGAAGGAAAAAGTACACATCAAACTGACCTCGAAAACTTGGTTTTCCGCTCTTGAATCATCTTTGTTGCTTTTAAATGACTATACTATGGTCCATCAATCAAACAACTTGATTATGGGATGCGTGAATCAACATCTCCGCCATTTTCGGGGAGGACACGCATCACCACAACAAGCCGGTGATCAACGCCTTAGTCCGTACAGGTACTAATATTCGTCTTTCAATTACGTAATAATTTGCATTAGATTATTGCCGACATTTATTTTAATTTATTTTTAATTCATCGACAATTTTTTGATTTAATTTAAATTTCGTTCTTCAAAAAATTAAAAAAAATTCGGTCGATTGAGTTTTCGTTTCAAGCTAGGGTTTCAGGATAGGTGTTTAACGCATGTGGAAATCGTCTGGGGTTTGGAGTACTGCGTAACCGGCTAGGCTAACAAATTAGTTTTTGGTAACGTTATCAAAATTAATTTTGCAGGTCGGTTACGCACGTGTGCAATGAACTAAGCGCAGTTTTCGTATGTTGCTATGTAAAAAAGTATCCAATTCTCGGAATCTTGAAAGCGCGCCAAAAGGTTTTCGACCGACAAAAAATCCTGGATATGTAAGAGTGTGAAGATTTGACCTATCATAATAGCGTTAAATTCGATTCTGACCAATGACGGCCGAGTACGTCGAAATACAATAATCGATAAGCCGCCCGCTTAGTCACCGATAATCCCCTGCACTTGGGCCAGCTGGCCGACGAATAAAAGTGCTGCGCACTGACGAAAAGAGTCAGTTGTGGCTCGGGCGTGTTTTTGTGGTAATTATTCGGCCGTTGAAGCCGTGCTCAAAATAATATTTCTTTTCTGGTTGAAAGATATATTTTACCCGGCCCAACCCTCGTGCCGTACCACCGCTCCGATTTGCCTGCGGGTATGTGAGCTTCCTCGTCTCGATTGACAGGTTCTTAGTTACTTTCATTGCATTTTATTTGGCTCTAATGTTTCATTCTAATCTGATGTCGATTTAATTCTTAATTCATCAATGTTTGCTTACATAATTTGAGTGATTCTCATTTTTCTCATAATAATTGATGCAGTGCGTTGGTGCGCAATAGCAAATCACCGTTAATAAACCTAAATTATAACCTATACACTCAAAGGTATTGGTTTTATATTTTCAAATTAGATTTGCGGCGTTTTCCTCAGGGGAAACGTACACACATGTAATAAATAATATATTTTAACAATTTAGTCAGTTTAGTTGAGAATAACGTTCTATTTATAGATTTACGCAGTCACAGTCACAGGTCGAGGCTGCAGTTTAACAGACATAAATCAGGTCCGAGTACCTGATTCATTCAGCCATCTGCACGACGCAGATTTGGTTTGGACGTCATCGTTGCATGCCATTCCCTTGGTGGAACGCATTGCTTGTAAACTTTTGTCCTCATCCGATTAGCGGACGGGACGTCCTCATCTGTTAAACCAGACAGGACAATAGGAACAGAAGTCTTCATCTGTATATCAGACAAGACAGTAGAAAACAGTGTTCCTCATCCATTTACGGACAGGAAAGTCGGCGAAGGATTCCTCATCTGGCCTAGCCGGACAGGACAAGCAGATTCCTCATCTGGGTAAATCCCGGACAGGACATTCAAATACATCAAAGTTCTCATTCAGCTAGTCTGAACAGAACTGTGGATCTCCCTTTAGTGGAAACCACCTTCATCTTCTTACGTCTAAATACTACACGGGTACCGGCCTATTAGTAAAAATTTGGGAGAAACGAGCTCGTGAACTCGTAGAAAGTCGGATTTATTTGAATTGCCGCCAAAACCAGCTGACTCATTTCAGTCTGATTCCAATAGCAGAAATCCGCACCGTTACAATTGGAGGTCCCACCATCGAGCTCGCTCCCCGGCTTCTCTCTCGTTTACATTTTTTCCCATCTACATTTCCCCAAGACGGGTGACACTTTGTGATCGTTTCATTGAAACATCACAACACCTTTAACCCATGATCGACCAATTTTAAAATTGTCCAGTCGTTATTTGACGTCTACATTTCTCGACTACGTTTTCCCCAAGACGGGTGACACTCAGTTGATCGTTTCTTTGAAACATCACATCACCTTTAACCCATCATCGGCAATTTTAAAATTTTGTCCAGTCGTTGTTTGATGTCTACATTTTCTTCGTCTACATTTCCCGACTGCATTTTCCCCAAGACAGGTGACCAGCAGTTCATTGTTTCATTGAAACATCACATCACCTTTACCCATCATTGACAAGTTTTAAAATTTGTCCGGCGTTATTTGACGTCTACTTATTATACCTGATATAGTATTGTTGCACCGAGGGAGTGCATTCCTAATTTTGCCTGCCATTGCAGTGCCCCGTCATCCGCTAACATAACACATTATCTGTGTTGCAGCAACGTGCATGCGTGCACCATCTACATACTATACGTTCCCTTGAATCGTCAATTAAGCAGCGTATACCTTTGAGCGATCGCTTTGGTATAGCAGCATTTTCCCCAACGACATATAAATTTTGGGAAGCCTGTCTGGGCTTGCTCCCTCCTTCCATATCACTACACGCGCTATTTATTGCATACTGTGCTGTACAATAGCCCCCCCCCCCCCCCCCTATTGCATTGTTGACTAGTGCACGCGTGTGAGTGAGTGCTATAGTAAAACAAATTTTAAAATTTGTGCAACATTTTCACCTCTTCCCCCTTTTCTCCATCCGCTTGCGCCTGCGTGTGCGTATTGTTTTATTGTTGGCTAGCAAGTAGCAACAAATTTGGTACGGTTGTGTCGCTGATTCCCCCCCCCCCCCCCCATTACCGCGCGTATTGTTTTGTTGGCAAGCATCGTTCATAGTGAACTGTGGTGCACCCGGTTGTTGATTAACTGCGCTGTTGTTATTGATGCGTGAGCCCTGCTGAGGCAACTGGTTCAACCGGTGATAATATTTTATAATATTATGGTGTTTTGAAAGTAGCACACACCAATTAGATATCTATACACACACGCATGTTTATAAAATATATGTCTATGTTCATAGTACATGAGAAGTATAACTGTATGAACGCATGGTTTGACTGCATTTGGGGCAGCAACATTAAAGGTTGATCATAAATACGCATTGGGGAATGTATGATTGAATGCCTTGCGAGATACGTCTATAAAAGGGAACAATTTGTGTGACACACTGTGAAATGGGAATGAAGTAGTTCAACACCGCGAGGGATAACTTGATCTAGTAAACATTGAGTAAACTAACATCAATATAACCTACAAACGGCTGATTGAATATATTCCCAGTACCCAAATTACACACATAGTCTACACCAGCATCTACACTACAGTTATTAACTGATTGGTTGTAACTACGTGATAATTCCTACCCAAAACCGATAAAATAATTGCTCGAAATAAAGCAAACTAGATAAACAACAGTATTTGAGTTAATCAAAACCCTCATGCTCCAGACATGAAATACATCACCAACTCATCGATTTATCCTCAATTACCCTAAACACATGTATTATGTTGTAAACAGTATACAAAACCCAACGTCCGTGTTACTTGAATCTTTTGGAATTCTACAAAGCAACTGTTGAAAGAAATTGTCCCTCCTTGTATTAATTGATTAACAGTTACTGATCCCATTCCAATATATTATCCATTCTGGTTTTATATTTCTCGGATTATTACACTTCCTTAATAATCCAAGTTCACGTAAACGTCCAGGTCGATTCAACACATTGATCTTGCTCCTAAAGCATTTCTGCCCACCTGACTGAACCGAGTATCACAAAACAGTGATTTCTAGATAATTCTATCTGCTTTTGATACTTGCACAATATCATTTGAATTGCACTTATCAGCACACTATTTAACTGCTTCATCCCCAATCACCATCGTAGTACTAGTTACACATCTACCTGGCTCCCTATTACAACATCTCTACACAACTAATCGACTACTACATACTACGTAATTCATTGATGCCCATCCATAAGTTCATTCATACATCGACAAAGGATCATGAATATCGATTATATGATTTGAATGACAACATATTACATTGTACTACATGAGAATGACTTGATTCATTGTGAATGGTGAATTAATTGATACAAACCACACGGGACTACTTCCGGGAACACTTGATATCCTGAAACATTGAATCAGTGAACTTCCTCTCCACGTCACGTCATCAACACACACAAGTTGCAATATAATCCCATATATCCATATGAAATGTTACACCGTGTATACAACACGTCGTCATGCGTACCATTAACTCATCGTATATAACTCCTCTGCAATCCCAAACCGTGGCACTGAAGCACTTTTTATCAACAACAGTAGAACGAGTAATACAGTGGTTCGTAAATCCAACTGGTCTACAGCGGCACTATTCTTCCATCGATAGCATTACTCCGATAATATCCCAATTGCTATTCAGTCAGTGGAATAATACTCTTAACCCAACTACCCCATAATATTCCAGTCATTATTCTGTGGAATATTGCTTTTACCTCAATTACGGTTGCATTTTTCCCCACCATACAACACAAAGTGAATGATTCACACCCAGTCTACCCAAACTTCAGTAATCCCAACACAATCCACTACAGTTACTCATCACATCTACATCATATACTACCGAATTCAACATTGTATCACCATCACATAATCAATTCATTGAACCGTGTTATTCCCCGAGTCAGCTGTACCTCTAACACAAGCTAAGTACAGTACTATCCAAAGGGAAAGTACCCACCAGTGACTACCCACCAGTGACAATAATTTCCTAAAATTATTGGACTCACTGATTATCGACAGAAGGCTCCGGTGAATAAAATTGAAGACAAACCTTCCTCTATTAAACAACCCATCAGAACTGTAACTCCTAAATCTGGATAATAAACCTCGTAAATATCCTACTTACAGCAACATTGGTTATTTGCGTTTCCTACGTGATCGATTTATTGAAATACCCCTCGGCCCTCGTAACCCAGTCTTTCTAAAGACCTCTACCGTTACGTGTTCCATACTACATACTGACTCCAGAGCAGTAACAAAAATTTGCACCGCAGTTAAACTATCATTGGTTAACTTTAAATTCCGCAACTATCATACCAACCCAGCACGAGTTTCACATAAAAAGACCACTTGTAGTCACAATCTACCACATCTTCGTCACAACACACTACCTAATTGATCTACTGAAATCTGTACCCTATTCACGTAGTGTCACGAGAGACATCATCAAAATAAAACCATCATCTTCATTCGCGTTACATCTCGGATACCCTTCATTCGGTTTTACCTGATCACCAATCACTACTCGCATCATTATCATCAATTCTATAATCATCAATGAAGACTCGTCATGCAAATCGTTAATCGTTATATAGTTATAACACAACCCTACAGCAAGCTACGTACCATAACTATTATTAACGATCAACCCATAACCGCTTCAATATATACCACCCACAACAGTGACTAACTGTCTTAATTGGCTTATCCCAACTGATTATCGACGGTCACCAGATTCCCAAAAGCCAACTTTAATTTAAGACAACTCATCACACGTATAAGTTACGACTTATCATTGATTCATCGATACATACCATGTCCCACGTGACCTGCAATACTGACTCCGGATATGGAGATCAAATGACGATTCCGAACGACACCTACCATCAGTCGTCTCCCAGCCCTAATGTGATTAATAAGTACGACAGTGACATGCCGTCGCTTACAACTTCACATGAGTCCCAACAGCTGAGTCATGAAGCCTCTATGAACTCGTATGAGTCTTCAGCCTCCATGAACTCATATGAGCCTTCAGATCATCATATCGTCGGTCATGAAACATCCACATACGGAGCCTCATATTCTACCCCGTTGCCATCACCTACAACTACGGGTACAAATCAGCTAACTTCAACGCCTAACCATCGAATTACCACATCATCACAACATACTCTCATGTTCTCCCATGGTGACAATATGAACAGTAATGTGAGTAGTGGCATTCCATCAGAGCTGGTCGGCACTAAATATCAAGTGATCTATCCGTCATATCAGACGATGAATTCACACGATATCAACCCATACGCCAGCTCAACGCTTTCTTTGGCTGATAAGATCAATATACAACAAATAGTTGATGAGGAGTTACAGAAACTGATACCCAACTCAGAACCACCTCCTAACATGTCACCATGGATGAAACATGTGCGTCAGGAGTTGGCTCACAACCCACACCTGCGAGCTGATCTGCAGAAACATGCCCACCTGATCAGACTGGATAAATTTTCCATGGAGGATGGAAATTCGTTCCTGAGTTGGTTAGAACAGTATGAGCATTATTGTCTCATCCATGATGTGTCTGAACAATTGAGGGGACTCCATCTACAATTCTATTTGATCGGCACAGCGCTATCCCTATTACAGAGTCTGCCACTGGAGACTATTGTGGACTATACAAGTCTACGACCTAAACTGCTGAAATTGATTCACGGACATACCAACACCGCTCTGTCTCGTAGAACCATCATGCTGACAAAGCAACAACAGGGTCAAAGTGTGCGTGACTACTACATCACCTTCATCAAAGCTGCACATCCATTTATGAACTGCGAGAGTGACAGGTCATGGATTTGCATGTATTTCTGGCAAAATTTGCTTCCCAACATCCGCTCACAGATACGTCTGACTGATGAGCATTCACTCGACAGCGTGTACCTTAGTGCTCTTGATGTTGAAGTTGATTCGTGGCTTAAAAGTCGAGAACGATTGAAGACTAACACCTGCATGTCAGTCACCTCTCGTTCAGATTCCAACCAGTACCTCAATAGTGCGCATGAATATGAAGCCTTTGAACGCAAGCTTCCTAATCTGATGAACGTCACCTCTCCGTCTCACTATGAGAATGCGACATACCGAACTCTTGAAGCAGCTCGCATATCAGCGCATGTTCACGACGGTACCACAGTCAAGAAATATTCGCGCCTACACTTCAAGCCTACCACACATATTCGTCATACGATCTCAGGCTGTGGTAATCAACGATCTGACATTAAGCGCAAACTGACGTCCGAGCAGGTGAGCAAACTTCGGTTGGCCCAACGTCGTGTCCCACCAATGAAGGCACAAACAGCCATGAATAGTGGGTCTATCAAATCGAATATACTACGGCAACACATACCATTGACTCACAAGGTCACCAGCAGAGCTTCGGTTTCCCAAACACCAGTTAATCACAAGACACTGGCGGTCGACAGAAGATCCGAATCGAAAAGCTGTATTAACACCAGAATACCACCTGTGGTCATGCCTAGTAAAAGCAAGCGATCTCACGTTTCACACCACTGCCCTAGGTTACCCTGCCACAATTCCACCGTCAACCAAACATGCAACCTCACGCCGTCTGTTGGCACTATCAAGGGCGAACCACGGCAAAACATACCGTCAGTTCATGCAGCGACCAAGAAACCTGCTGTTCCTAAAATGCCAGCATGCGGCAGAACGTTGTACACCACTTGGCAGAACAACAACAACATCAAAAACCGCACATTGGTGGCTATGCCTGATACAACGAACAACATCAGGAAAAAATCATTGTGGTCGGTACTGCCGTTCCATGCTAACATCAATGCCGCCACCGTGTATAAAACCACATCCAAAGACAAATTATCGGATCATGCAGACACCGGTTTTAGCATGCCGACCATGTCAACTCTGATGAATCCAAGTCGCAATCCATCAGAAAAACACCAGCGCACCCTGGCATCTAATGCCGAAGGTCCCATGGCTAAGTATAAATCTGGTGGTACTATTAATAGACCAACACGGATTCGGTCCCTTAAATTCTGGGCTTTCAACACCGATGGACCGATGAGCAAGTTCAAACCTCACACACTACCATCCGTGCTCGTCCATCCATACCATCGTCACAAACTATTCAAGAGTCCACATCAAGCTGCATACTATCCATCCATGCCACATAACCGTCACTCGAAGTTCAACAATCTTGACGGGCCCTCTTCTAGATTCAAGTTTTATCTTGCATAGAAGCAACGAGATGCTGGTCTTCTATCAACCACCAACATGAAGGACTCATCATAATTTACCAACAACAATCATCATGAATCAGGTGATGACAACACCTTGATCGACGGATTATGTTACTTCACATAAATCCGATTATCCCATCCTAAAGCCTTTGTATCATTTATTCTATGATACGTTTGTCTCTTAATAAATTCGTTACAACAATACATTGCTGTGTATGACTATATCCCATGTTATACTTCTATTGATTCATTGCCGTATCCATTACAATATGTCGTAATGCTATTCGATATGCTATTTATCTACCAAATCCTTCGTCCGGTATCCATTCCATCCATAAGCCTAATTCGGCAATTCCAGTCAGCTCGTACTTCTGTCCCCATGACTGACTGTTATAACTTTGGATAAAGATGCTGAACATTTGTGTATGTTGCGTCGTCGTCGTGCACTATAATGTACCGCTGTTGTACATTGCACTTTATTTATCATACCGATGTTCTTAAGGTATCTCTCTCTGGAGCAAATAACGGTTTCAAGCATGGGGCGAGTGCTGGCCTGTCTGATTGCTGCGTTAGCAAGAGGGATGAAAATCGGTTTGGATGTGTCCATTCGATTTATTCATCATACATCATTGATAAAATCATCCTTATAAATTATTGCTAATCCCGTATAATATTGACACTCAGTGATCCATTACATTCATACACATAACATTAATATTTACCTTGTATTATTATTTATTATTAGTTTTGATACAAGGCTTATCCTGTCAATCAATCCCTCCCTGACCCGAACCCAGTAACACCTCCCTCAATCTTCGCACACCCAAGCTTGAAGTGTGGCAAATTGGCATTTGCCAAAAAACAGAGGGGTGTGTAAGAGTGTGAAGATTTGACCTATCATAATAGCGTTAAATTCGATTCTGACCAATGACGGCCGAGTACGTCGAAATACAATAATCGATAAGCCGCCCGCTTAGTCACCGATAATCCCCTGCACTTGGGCCAGCTGGCCGACGAATAAAAGTGCTGCGCACTGACGAAAAGAGTCAGTTGTGGCTCGGGCGTGTTTTTGTGGTAATTATTCGGCCGTTGAAGCCGTGCTCAAAATAATATTTCTTTTCTGGTTGAAAGATATATTTTACCCGGCCCAACCCTCGTGCCGTACCACCGCTCCGATTTGCCTGCGGGTATGTGAGCTTCCTCGTCTCGATTGACAGGTTCTTAGTTACTTTCATTGCATTTTATTTGGCTCTAATGTTTCATTCTAATCTGATGTCGATTTAATTCTTAATTCATCAATGTTTGCTTACATAATTTGAGTGATTCTCATTTTTCTCATAATAATTGATGCAGTGCGTTGGTGCGCAATAGCAAATCACCGTTAATAAACCTAAATTATAACCTATACACTCAAAGGTATTGGTTTTATATTTTCAAATTAGATTTGCGGCGTTTTCCTCAGGGGAAACGTACACACATGTAATAAATAATATATTTTAACAATTTAGTCAGTTTAGTTGAGAATAACGTTCTATTTATAGATTTACGCAGTCACAGTCACAGGTCGAGGCTGCAGTTTAACAGACATAAATCAGGTCCGAGTACCTGATTCATTCAGCCATCTGCACGACGCAGATTTGGTTTGGACGTCATCGTTGCATGCCATTCCCTTGGTGGAACGCATTGCTTGTAAACTTTTGTCCTCATCCGATTAGCGGACGGGACGTCCTCATCTGTTAAACCAGACAGGACAATAGGAACAGAAGTCTTCATCTGTATATCAGACAAGACAGTAGAAAACAGTGTTCCTCATCCATTTACGGACAGGAAAGTCGGCGAAGGATTCCTCATCTGGCCTAGCCGGACAGGACAAGCAGATTCCTCATCTGGGTAAATCCCGGACAGGACATTCAAATACATCAAAGTTCTCATTCAGCTAGTCTGAACAGAACTGTGGATCTCCCTTTAGTGGAAACCACCTTCATCTTCTTACGTCTAAATACTACACGGGTACCGGCCTATTAGTAAAAATTTGGGAGAAACGAGCTCGTGAACTCGTAGAAAGTCGGATTTATTTGAATTGCCGCCAAAACCAGCTGACTCATTTCAGTCTGATTCCAATAGCAGAAATCCGCACCGTTACAGATAGGTTAGATGTTTGCAAATGCTTTCACAAAAAACAATACGTTTCTCGGAAATTTAAAAGCGCGCCGAAAGCATATTTGAATTTGAACTGCGCGCCAAAAACTTTCTGGCTTTTTTTAAAAAAGAAACTCTGATTCGGCTCATAATCTGAAAAAAATGTGAAAATATTCAAATTCGCGCCTTTTTTATATGTGTGAAAAATTCTACATTTGAAAAATTGGGTTACGGTAATTGATTTTTTACTGCATCCAATTCCAGTTTCAATTTTCTATTCCAATTTCCAATTCAATTATAACTTTCGATTATTACTCCCATCCCCATTAAAGTAGAGTCTGTTTATCCTATTTTATTGCAGGTATTCTACGAAAAAGACTTAGCAAGACGGTGGCGTGGCGCGCGTCGGTGTTGCAAACGAAAAATCCTGACTTCTTTCGTTTAGTTCCAAATCGAATCGAAAAATGCCGAAGAAGATTCAAGGTTACATTTTACATGCCGAGTCATTACGACATCAACTGGAAGATGAAATCGGTCGTCCACTGTCTCGGCGGCAGCTCGTTGAAGCTTCGCGAATTCACTGGGAGGTTAGTAACATTAAAAGCGAAAAAAATTATTCCGATTCATTCTGTTAGTATATGTATGTTATAAATGATATTTGCAAACGTTCGATAATTTTCGCGAATCGCGAGTTTGGTCGAAAAGTGCCAAAAATCTGACTTTTGACTTCTGACCTGACCTGGCAGTGGCAGATCTGACACGACCTCTTCCATGTGTGCCTGATTAGTTGAGATATACTTGATTGCTGGTTGACATGAATATACGAATTTTCATTCTGCATAAACATGGTATGTGAGTGTGTGCAATCGGGTGAGCTGGCATATACTTACATGCCTTTTTACCCCTATTCGACATTTGAATCTTTAATTTTGCGTTAATGCTACGGGTTTGATGCCATCACCATATAAGCATCTTCCTTCTTTATTCCTTGCCAGTTGCTTTTAGAGGCTATCAATCGAAGAGAAGAACATGTGGAAGGAGAAGTCCAAGCTGACACGTTTCGAAAACGTCTGTGTTAGTGTATCTTCGACGGTATCGTTTATAGTTTAGTTATTGAATCGGCTCGGCCTCAACCGAATATCTCTGCGTCGTTAAACTAGTGAATTTCGCAGTTGCCGACCTGATACCGGGTATATAAGGGTGCCTTCATAGTCCGTTGCCACTAGTGTTGCAACTTTGTTCGACAACTTTTTTCACGTTTCGAAATGTTTTGGAACTTCAAAGAGGGAAGAAAATTTCGAAACTAACGTCAAAAAAGTTGTCGAACAAAGTTGCAACTTTGTTGCAACACAAGTTGCAACGGACTATGAAGGCACCCTAAAGATTCTTTAAATTAAATGGTCTGGTCGGAAAATTACCTAGCTAAAAAGTTTTAGATTTCAGTCGGCTTCCGATTCAGCGTCGACAATAACCGATCCGAGCAGACAAGAGACGGATGACGAAGAATACTTTGATGTTGATTCAGGCGACGTTTATGAGCTGATATCGCAGTCGGACACCAATCACGATGGACGATTACACAGTACCAATACTCCCCATCATACGGTAGATTTAGTTATTTCAGTAAAACAATCACGAATGGCTTATTATTCGGGAACGTAGATGCGAAAGCTGTTTTACTTTGCTGCATAAAAATATTTGCCCTCTTTTTATTTGTGCCACTCAACGTGTCCGATCATGTCATTTAGGTTCCATTAATGGATATCGTTGCCCATCCGGCCGATGTTACGCCGGAATTCATTGAAATGCGCTCAGATAGCATGCAGATGGACCCCCGTAGATTACCTCAACGTCGGTTTCGGAGTTATTTTCTAACCCACACCCACATGTATTACGAATTTAGGTTTTTTTCAAACTTGAAGCATTACGTGGATTTTGTAGAATACTCTGACGACGTGGAAAGCTGGCGCCAGAGACAGATCCGTAAGTCGTCAAAACGACCTCACAAATCTCGGTTCGGCGATCAGTTCGAGAGTGATAACAATATTAAAGACGTTAGTTTCGTCGACTGCATTTAAAAGTTAGCTTGAAAAATAGTTTAGGTAAAAAAATTATTAATCACTGGAAGTTTTTCAAGCTCATACTGATCACTTATTATTAGTATTACTAGTGTTTTTCATGTGCAACTAGTAACTACATAATTTTTTTGAAACAAATTTTTGGTTGCCGATTCAATGTAATAATTGTTAATAAATTTTATTTTATTAACTAGGTGTACACTTCACCAAGCAAGTTCAAATCGATGCGAAAGAGAACGCGTGATGCTCTATATGAGAAACTGGTCTGGCTGTCTAATGCGGGACAAACCGATAAGCCTTTGTGCTCTTCCCTCAATATCGGTTGGCCAGGGTGAATAATTTCTTTTTTAATGGCATGTTTAATCAATGCATGATATTGATGTGATAAATGTCAGTTGTTGTGAATTTTATACCTCTGCGCTAGCCGCTACCTATCGTCTATCGACGTATGCAGTTCAAATTCACGGTTCACGCAAAATTTCTGAAACTTCAGAATTAATTTTCTTGTAGCCGACCTGACCTTGAACGAGCATGTAGATGAATACGCGGGTGATGTACCGGATTCAGTGTTTGGCCGTTCGTTGCTGAGTCAGGCAGCCGGCAAACGCATGGAGGCGCCGCCACTCATTGCCCGTCCTAATCACAAAAATAATGACGTTGAAAGGTTCACATTTCCGTTTTGTTTAGTAATTCTTCTATATTTGTAGATCATTCAGTTACAGGGAGAAGCCACAAACGATTTCTTCGATAACCAACAAACTGATGGATAAGAAAGACAAGATTCAGTCGTTCTGTGTGCTGTTCTTCGGATTCAGAGAAAGTTGGTTTGGATGTGGATTACCAATGGAATACACCCAGCTTTCTGATGACCCTGAGGATGGATTATTGCATTTTAATATCATTGTTCTAAGAACCCCACTGATCGTGTTTCAGATGGCGATGCCAATACAGCGACGGCCGAGGAAGTTTGTTGTGTACGATTCTCCTTAGAGCACGGTATCCTTGATTTGTTCCATCGATGGCTTGCCCTTAATCGATCACCGCGCACCTGCAACAGAGGTGAATGCCTTAGCTGGCTGCTATTTATTATGGGTTTCGATCCGTAAATTCACCTATGATCGATACCATATCAATTACGGTGAAGTACTGTGCTTTTTATGCTTTCTACGACTATGATCATGTTTCCAAACGTTCTAATTCAGTGGTGGTTGTGAGTTATCATTTCAAAATCACTTGTTGTTTTTACATCAATTAAAATTATAAATGTTCCAGGTGCGGCGCGCCTCCAAGCCAAAGAGCACGCCGAAGTATACAGCACGGTGTTAAAAATGCTGAAACTGGTCAAAGAGCCGCACTATATCTACATTCAAGTAAGATGATGGAATTTTTTTTTATCAGTCGCAGTGATCCATTAATCGTGTTTCACATGGGCAGATACTCTTAGTTGAATGGTTTGCAGGGCGAAAAATGGAATGAAACGCTGGCAACGATGAAGGCACTCGGTATGGCTCGCGAACAAGAAAAAGGTTTACAAAATCATGCTAATAAGCTGAGTTGACTTCAAATTTTAAATTGGTGGCTCTTTTCTCAGTTATTGTTATTCGGGGGTGGGCGGTGTATTGTCTTCATGTATTCTGTTTTTCATTTTATTATTTCATTGAATGATAAAAAATACCGTTTCTGCCGATGGGATTTGTAAATTGTTTCAGCATTGTTTCCCTTAGTTTTATTTTTTGATTCCTCAATTTCATTTCAGTGGCTGGCAGCACACTAATCAAGAGCAACCAGTTCAGGTGTTTCAGCGATCTGGCGGGCGTGCTGGAAAAAGTTAGTTGTCCATGCCTATAGTCGAAAATGAATTACTGTTCCCAAAAGCTGCGTGAATTCTCGATAAACAACCTGATGTTTTAGGGTGTCACATTTTTTGTCGATGAACATTTCGTCTGTACAGGGAAGAGAAATCACTTTTATCCGACGAAATCTTCATCGACAAAAAATGTGACACCCCAAAACATCAGGTTGTTTATCGAAAATTCACGCAGCTTTTTGGAACAGTAATTCATTTTCGACTATACGGTAGTGAAGTATAACGACAACCAACTTGTTTTTGTTCATCATTCCTATACAATTATCACGCACTGCTTGCGAACTATCATTCACATACTAGTTGCGGCTTACAATTAACTTCAGACAAGAAGCATAGTGAGGGAGAAGTTCGTCTGGGCATACGATACATACAGGGTGGCTAAAAAAAAACGTGTCGCGTTTGAGCGGTTATTGTGAAAGTTATACGAATGCTATGAGGTTGCGGTAAAAAGCATTCAATTAAGCATGTTTTGGCCTACAAAATGATGTCCTCCTAAAGTTTAATCTTTCGTTTCCTAACTTTTACACGCGATTATAAAAAAACGCCGAATTTCACATCGAAAACTTCATATTTTGTGGTAAAACTAAATAAATATCCATAACTATAACTTGGTGCCGGTTTCTAGGCTTAGTTGATTGTTTTATTCAAATAAAACATTTTAGTTTGTGTGGTTCGTATTGAAAAAACGTTCCTGTTTATAGTCAGCCACTAAGCAGTTACACGCGTCCGTGCTGTCATTGCTCCTGAGAGAGGCCAAACCGAACATACTTTTCTGCTTGATTAGTTATGATTTTTTTGAAAACACATCGATCTATTATTCTCTTGTATTTAATGGTAATGTGATCCAAACGCCGTGCAATAGTTATGAGTATTTATTCAGTTTCACCACAAAATATGAACTTTTCGATGTGAAATTCGGTGTTTTTTTTATAATCGCGTGTAACAATTAATAAATCAAAGATTCAACTTTAGTAGAACATCATTTTGTAGGCCAAGACATGCTTAATCGAATGCTTTCTACCGCAATCTCACAGCGTTTGTATAACTTTCACAATAGCAGTTCAAACGCGACACGTTTTTTTTGAGCCACCCTGTATGTATGTCATGTGTACTCATGCTTTTGTCCAGGCCCTGGTCCTAATAAAATGAAATGAAACTTTGAAATGATGTTTTGTTCAACTTCTGCCGCTTCAGATTGCCCTGAACGACGAGTCGCGCTTCACGTCGTACGAGGATACGGAACGCGAACTCTGGGATACGTACAGACGCAATGAACTCGGTCTGACTGGCACCCAATTGTGCTGCAAGGTGCACGCCGGCAGACACCACGACATGAAGCCCGGTGCCACCTTCGCTGACAGATGTGTCGTAATCAAGATTGTCCGACTCATGTCAGTTTGTTTGTTTGTAAGGCCCTCACGGTCAACCACATACGGGAGTGAGAGGTTGTTTGATATTTGCTTTGCTCCAGCCTCAAAGTCGGCTTCAAACTCTGAGCACGATTTTCAGTGGTAATCGTACATATGTGTACGTACCGGGCTATATCGGCTCAGTATCATCTGCGTCACGATTTATCAGTAGCACATCAACATTTTATACTCATCTCATCATCATCGTTTCTGTGCCGTTGAATATACAGTATGCAATTGGTTAAACATGTTATGCATTACCTTACTTTTAGAACGGCACTGTTCCAACGCCTGCACTACCTGCAACCCAACAGCTGTATGTCACCAGCCAAACTGTTTGTGTCCACCCGATCTCTGGTCGCCGAGGCAACCCAGCAGGTGCCGGTGAGTGCGCGCATACCTCCGATCATTGATGAAGATGACGTCTGGCGGCCGTCTGCTCAGGTTTACTTATCAAATATTTTGTAACAGTCATTTTTGCTATTATGTTTGCATGCAAGGAATCATGCGCATCATTCGTATATTGTCAGAAAGTAATGTGAAAAAAATTCGGAGTTAAACTCTCACCAACAGCAGATTTGAATATGCGTTTTGTGCCATAAACTTTTCTGAGTTGCTAGAAGAAACTCTGGGAATAGGCTATATGCATTAATGTCTTCATTGAGACAGTATTCCAAATGAGATGTGTTAAGTAGGACAAATGACATGAAACTGAGAATTACGTAGGATGAGGACGAGCATTCGGCGAGCGGCCAAATAAATGGAGAAGCCAATCCGTGTTTGGTGTTCGATGCTCGTATGCCTACTAATGGTGCTTGTGGTGATTTTAACATACCACCCGTCACTGCTCAAATTCCCATGCCGGTTGGTTGTTTGGTGGTCTTGTCACTTTTCACTGTCGCACTGTTTTACCTCAATTTACTTCGTAATACTTTTAAATGCTACCATACATTCTTATCATTATAATTAAAGAGTGCTGAAAAAAATCGCATAAATAATAGTGAGTGATAGTTATAATTGTGTCTTGAATTTGTATAGAGTATGTTGTTCGGACCGCCAGCTCCGATGTACATGCCTCGGATGCCACCAGCCCTGCGTGCCACCTCACCACTGCGCTTTCTACTGCCCAATGTGTGCACCACGACGGCATTCACTCCTCAGATGCCTGTACTTTCTCATCCACATTTCACCATGCCAAGGTACACACCCTTAGCATTGTTACTAGAGTACTTATCACTGGGAGACGAACCAATCCTCGAAAGAGGGAAAAAAATTTAAATATGGGATTTAGCAGTTTTAATGGGCATTTTACGCACACCTTAAAGAAACATATACTATTTTGAACTTCCAAAGTGAGGTTGAATTCCAGTTTTCCGTTAGTCGTTCGTCCGCTAGAGTATTGACAGTTGGAAGACAGAAATGTGTATTTTTGTGTAATGTTGCAGATATGTTATGCCGGAGCCGTTGCGCTTTGGCCCGATCATGGCTGCTGGTGGACGACAGCCGTTCCGAAGTCATCCAAGTCAGTACCTTGATCCTGGATACCATAATCGTTGGTTCGAGTGCATGTTTGGTAAAAAAAAACTATTGAAGTTCGGTGGATACGCTCAGTGGTGATCCCCGGGGTAGCTGGGCTGAATCACCGATAAAATCTACTTTTTGCGTCCGGTTGCCATGGCCCATGAAATAATGATAATAGTCTATTTTTAATCCAAAATGCCACTAGTAAAAAATAGATTTCACCTTTTTAGACTGCTTTCCAGACCAAACCTCGCGTCACCGCTGAATTAAATGTTATAAATTTAACTGTAAATAATATGTTGGTTTGCAATTTTAACATTATTGTTTTGTAGTGGATAATGTGAAGACGCAGTTGGACATGCCGCCACCAGATGTGTATGGCATGCTGATAGACAACAACAACAGCCCGTCACCGCCTCACAAACAACCGATAACCACAACAATACTGAGCCAATCTCAACAACAACAACACCATCGTCCAACGACAGCCAACGACAAACCGATGACTCGACTGCCGTTGGACTTTAACGATGACATGTGGAAAGATGCTGAATATGAGGATGAACCAGCCAAAATGGATGTTGGTTTGATTCAGGGTGTTTAAGCGTCAAACATGGTAATGCTGTTATTTGGTGCACTATTTTTTGGTAAATTTAATTTTGATGTCGATGTCGCAATTGATTCAGGAAGACCCAGACTTGGGCTCACCGGACGATTCGTTGCTGTGCAGTGACGAGTGCACGGATACTGATGATGAATTGACCATTACTGATCACGGTTGGTTGGTTAACCGTTTACAGTTTGCATCATAAATCACTAATTAACACGGTTTGCCCTGAAGTAATCTGAATCTGAGTAACCTTTTACCGGCCGTCTAGCTTAGTTGGTTGAGTGTTAGACTTCGGACCACCAGGTCTCGGGTTCGACTCTTGGCTGCTAGGTTGGGTGAAGACACACTCGATATAGCCCGTTACGCTTACATACGATTACCACTGAGCACTGATAATTATGTTCGAGTTTGGAGCCAACTCTGAGGCTGGAGTGGCGAGACGTTTCCTGGTGAGAGCAGGACAAATCCCTGGCAACCTTTCCCTCACCGTATGTGGTTAACCGATGTTGTGAATTGAGGGCCATACAAACAAAAAAGTAACCTTTAGTTTTGTTTTCGGAGTAAGCTTTTTTGAATAAATGTCATAAAACTTGTCATGTCAGTAACAGTTAGTCGTTATTTGTGTATCTCACCAACCTCTCATGTTAAAGATTCGAAACATCGCGGTTTCACGGCGGCCGCGTTCCGAGAAGCGTCTAAACCGATGAGCAATCGACGCAGCAGACTCGACTACACCAAAGGGTGGCTGGAACAGCTCGTCAAGGTTCTGTATCATGTATCACTGTAGTTAATTGGAGGTCTTAATTTCTCGGTCTGTACTTGTAGTTGTCTTATCTCTTCTACAACTAACTTTTGTCAAAAACTTCATTTTGGAATTGGCGGGTGGGTAATACATTTGAAGTACCAGCATTTGTCTTGACGAATATGGTTAAATGCGAGTGGTGCAATAATAATATTTCTGGAATTGAGTTCAGTCGTCCGATACCGGCAGCAGCTCACCTTCATTTACGCGTTACCGTAACCAACGACCGCAAAATCAGCCTTCGATGGGCTATTCTGGTCCTGTTGGTTGGTATTTTTTTCTTTAAACATACATTTTTGGTAATTTTGCTCATTAGTTTATTAGTTGGATTTTGGCACAATTTGTATGCTCTACCTAAAAAGCATGATTATTTATCAGGCGGTCCCAGAGGCTGTCCAACACCATTGTGGAGTTGTAACAACAACAACAATATCCAATTCAACAATAACAATGGACGTTATCAAGCGATGCCCAATTTTAATATTCGGCAACGCAACAACAACAACTTCAATGGTGGGTATCATTCCGCTCCTTATAGCAACGGATCTCCCAACGGACAATTTGGTGGCATTCCGCAACAACCAAAACGACCAGGTCTGTCTGTCACACGCTCTTTCCAACTGGATTGCAGTGCAAACATGTTTGCACTTGGCAGTTTAGTTTGCATAAACTTTTTTGGTAACCTATGTATTTTCATACTTCCGACATTTCTTGTCCATGAGACAAAGGCTAGAATTTTTTTCTCGATTGTTCATGCTCAATTACTCTATCATCAGTTTGCATACACAGCAGTAAAGGTCAAACTTGATTCTTTTTAGACAAACTTGAGCGAATTGAGCGTGATCGAGAGATCTGGAACAGTCAGGCCAGTCAGACCGGCAATTGCAACAATAATAATAATATGGGTTGGTTTGGTTCATTCAAGTTCATAATCTGATTCGAAAATTTTCTTGTTTTCAACAATATTAATTTATGCGTTTCAGTTATCGTTTTCAATATAAGTTTCATTATTAATGACAGTATACCAATTATATTATTCATAACATTATTCAGATATGCGGACATTTAGCGATGGTGATAACAGTGATCTGGCAGTGAGGTCGCAGTCCGAGCATGATGACTCGACAATGGCCTACTACATGACAACGCCCGTCGCACGCAGCTTCTCTGCCGTTCGCCTGTTTTTATATTAGCTACAACTTGTTGTAACAATAAATCATACGTTTTTTTATCACTAATTAGCAAAGCAGTTAAGTCACTTCACAAAAAATTTTACATCAGAGGGATCATATTAGATTGAGAGGGACGTTTGGAGCTAGAAAACATAGTAGAACAACATTTTATTATCTTAGTCAGGCTAATTTTAGGGTCAGATCTGATTACTTATAGCAAAACCAGTCGAGCAGCCAGCCATTGCCAACTTCTACGGTGATCGAGCCGCCCCCGATGTGCGGTTTTGGTGTGGTCGCTCAGGTGGATGACTCCGTTGAGGAGGAGTACAAACAATTGAACAACACGAACAACAGCCAAGCAACAAGTTGGTGTAGTTTTTAGTAATTTAATAGAATAATTGGTTCCTTTCCTGGAAAAGCTTCTATTCGCGGTTTGTATGTTAAGATTTGTCATTTTGCTCATTAATATTTTGCAGATGCGAGCAATTTGGCATCGCCTGTTGTGTTCACCGATTATTCCAGCACCAATAACACTCGCAAGCCAGCCAAACCTGCTGGTTTTGGTCGCGGAATCAAACCGTATTAGCATTGCAATATTGGTTGCGTTAATTCATCTGTAACGGCGCATCGAACTGATTCTTACATGACATAATTGAGTACATCGAGTTGCATATTGTTTAAGTTCATGTTCCTATTCGCTCAGGTGTTTGAATAACTTTATGTATTACGTGATCGACATCCGATTGTCCATACTCATTCAATTACATCATTTACTTTCAGTGTCATTGGGTTCTCAATATAAGAATTGTTTTATCATAGAAGCAGATTGTAGACTTTTATTCAGTTACTTCTCGCGTATTTGTATCCAACCTTTCGGGAATTATGTTTCAGCAGTTTTGATTGACGGCCTTGGCTGCCTCTGTTGCTTTGTCATTACTTCTCTGCTCCACTTTTGTGATACTAATTTCAGTTTTATTTCAGCTGCTTATTTACATTTTACCCAGAATGCTATTTCGCACCATGTAGTCACTTATTGTCATGCAACAATAGTTAGTATTCCCTTCTTTTGTTTTACGTATTGTTTTTTCTTTGATGTTGTAAGCGAAATTTATTCAACCTTTAATTTTTCATTGATTTAATCTATTTTCCTAGTCTTTCTTTCTATTTAATAGCTAATCTGATTGTCCTTTGTTTATTACGGTTTTGATAAGTCACTCAACAAGTTGATGGATGTATCGTGTAAATGGGTATTTGTGGTTTCTAACTAATAAACGGTTATCAGTTATCAAATCTCGGAGTTATTTATGCAACTAATATGACAGATTTTCAAAAACAATTTAGAAGTTTATTGTTCAGTTTCTCGTCTTGTTAATCTTGGAATTCGCCACAACTTAACCAGCGGTTTGGTTGTTCTGCAATGATATAATGCGGTTGCTTCTAATTTAATACCGACAATCAATTAGCGATTAGTGTCACATCAGATTAGACCGTCTATAAAGCATTGCAACACCTTTTCGATTGGCGGAGTGCAGTTGACAGCAGAGCAATAGTTGTTGCCACCTTTGATGCGGCATGTCAGATTAGTGCAAGGTGATGAAGAAGCCATAAGATCAGGTTAGTGCCAAGCAATGATATGCCTTTGTTGGTACTGCCCTCTCATTCGCCACTGTTAGTAGATAAACGTATTTAGTAATGGGCATGACATGATCCCTATTAGCTGATTATTGCAGCAAGTTGGTTAGAACCTGGGTTGTCCAGCAGCTAATAATGTTTAGTTGGCCGTGATCAATCAGACTGGACATGAATTGCTGCCAGGGCACATGCATGTATGCGGCATGTCCCTTTGTGCCACTCACATCTGCCAGGTTACCAATGGCACACCCCACAAAGCTAGCTGCTGCACAAACAGTGGCGGGTAACTTAATCGTCATATTGTCAACACTAACAGATTTATTGAGTATTTAACTAACCATTAATTAACATTTATTACTTAAGTTCCGTAAAGATCGATAAGTTTGTGTGTTTATGCAGTGAGGACAAACATAAAGCCACTAAATCGGACGGTAAGCGGGATGGTTTGCTTATTATTGCATGATTGACTGAGTGGTTCGTGACGTCGCTAATGAATCACGCGTATGAATCCCATTTTGTCATAACTTAACAAAGTATCGTATTATGTACCTTTAATTATCCTTTATTTATTATTCAATCATGGCTCTTAAAGTTAGTTTAAATACGGCTTAATTAAAATTACCTTGTCTTATAATAAAAATCAGTTCCTCAGCCAACTTGAAATTTTTTAAGACACTGACTTTTTGAGTTTCGGCTGACTGCGTTTTGAATAGATTTAAATTCCGATTGAGCTTTGTTTGATGGCATTAATAAGAAACACGATAATGTGTTTGTGAAAACTTGGTCCCTAACGAACGTGAAACAATTGGTTGTGTTATTAGTTGGTTGGTTGTAGTTTGGGTGGAATGAGCGTCCGATGTCGGTTAGCATCAAAGCACTGCCCTACCGAAGACAGAGACGAACGCATGCATTGGTGAGCACATGATTAATTGCTGCGTCAACACCATACAATAACACTCAACACTATCATCATTATGTAGCACACATTTCATTGGTTCACGTCAATTCCCCAAATATCACCATCACTCGAGTTCGAGTCCCAATAGATCACCATCAATAAACAATTTTAATCACGATTTCACACCTTTTTGTCGCAATAAATACTAAAATTGGAATAGGTACATAATACAGTACACAGTGCATAAAAACAAGAACACGAACGTGTATACAACGTAATTTGTGATGAATATGGGAGCCCGAAATATCAAAATAATGCGAACGATGAGTTACGAGTTTTGAACAAAAAATACGGGGGTACGCCGTGAGAGCGCAATGAATCGACGGATCTAAAATAACAAAAGATGATTTGTAGTTACTCACTTACTTACATCCAACAGTAAAAAGTGTAACACCCTGCTACGGTACATTTTTGCTTGCTCAAAAATTGTGTAATAGAAAAGATTATTATGAGATCATCCATCAAATTTGCAACTCTTGAAAATAATATCTTGCAGCGAAACATGCATGCATATAAATGTAAAGTTTTAATGGGCAGATTTATCATATATGCGTACATACAAACCGATTAAGATCATTACATACTTGTAAAAAGTTATATATAATGGAATCGCGTTTGTTATAAATGGGAATTATTTATAATATTTACATGGTTGAACGTATTAGTCGTTGTGATTATGTATGTACTAATTTCCGTTGCAAATTCCGAGTGAGAGCCGTGTAAAAATTATGATTTTGGTGCAAAAAATTTCCGTGTGTTAGAACGGTATGGAACTTGAACATGCATTATTTCACCAGTATAATAGTAAAAATAATAATGATATAATAATATAAAATGGTAAATAAATATTAAATAATAATAATAAAAAACACTTTGATCAAATGAACAGCGTTTCACGCCCGTTCGATCCCATTCATTGCCATTATACAATTGAGCTTGTCATCGGATTGGCGTCATGAATTTCGAATATGTAATATATGGGATAAGCTAAGGTTATGAGCAATTTAGTCGTAGTGGTCTGTGGTGGACAGTGGCGGTTCAGAGAACCATTCCAAAAATGGAACATTAAACTGCTTTATGAAATCGGGGTTCTAATGTAAGACTATCACTATTGTCTACTTCAAGTCCGATTTTTTTCGAACTTCAAATCGTGGTTTGGATGTGTTAATAAGGATTAATAGTGATTAGCAGAGCCATTACGCAATCAATCATGCAACCAGTCAGCCTATTTGCAACCAAAACAATCGTCTCTGGGGATTCGGGCATTCCGAATGAAGCACAACGGTCGGGGCCAGGTGTGCTGCATTCAGTGACTGGTTGAGTGCCGTGACAGACTGACTGACTCACTCACTCAATGACTGAAATTTCCGTCTAAAATGTCAGGTTAACCTGCAAACAGATAACGATAGCAAACGAACGGATCAACGCGAATTTACTGTATTACTTATTAGTACTTATTCGACCACCATGAGAAGAAAAACCTACATTTCCACATATTGTTTCACAAAACAAGCAATTTAGGATCAGGACCACTGCACTTCGCTAGGCTAAAACCTTCATCTTACTAGATTTAAAAAAAAAACACGATAGAGAATGCCTATTTGGCTAGGTTTCAGACTGTATTTGCTACAGACTGTATTCACATTATCCGATCCAACGGACCTTCTAATAATTAGAAGCTAAATAATTTGCAACACAGAGTTCTGTTTCAACAAAATATTTCAGGGATTGTCATCAATATAAAACCCTTTCAGTTTTGATTCAGTATACGCTGCTTCTTCTCTTAGGGAGATGGAAGCATTTTAAACCCTTTGAAAAAAACATGAGAATTACGGTGACCTACTATATTTCAATAAAAACGAAAAAATTCAAGAAATCAATTCAACACCGACGACAGTATTTTCATTTAGTTCGCCCAACCAGCTTAACGTGATTTTCCTCGCACTTCAAACAATACTTGCATATCCCAGAGCTTTTAACTTCGGTTTTTGGTCCAAGCGCATTTTTCAAAATATTTTTGTGTGGCAACCGATTGTTCAATCTCTCAAACTTGAAAAAAATTTATGTGAAAATATTGCTAAGAATGGCTGAAAGTTTCAGTGACAACATAACTCTGTGACACAAGTTAATTAAAGTGTTGGTATTTTTTGAAACGCCGTTAGATGATGGACAAAGTACAGTAATTGTGGCATTCAGTTAACGTAATTCTGCAATTACCCTGCCAGTTATGATGAAAGATTCCGTATAAGTTGAATTAATATTTGATCAATTGTATCAACGAAAACTAGTTATAAAAAGTACCTAGGTCTTGCACAAGGTGGAAGCTCAAAAGCTATTAAATAGAATCGATGTGTTAAAAATTACGTTTGTCTTAGATTCTTTTCGATCAGATTGACCTGTAAACTCTTGAAATCTGTATGAATAAAATTTAAATTTTAACTAACCCATCACACCGAGCAAAAGTGGAGGATGTGTTAGTAAAGTTAAAATTGGGATTTAGTCGTTTGGGTCTACGATCTTTTTAAACATCAAATAATTAAATTTAAATTAATATAATAAAAAGGGGGACATGTAATGCAACGATTGCCGTGTGATGATAACACGAACAATTCCAATTACATGCGTAAGTAATCTTCTACCCATGTACGGAGATACCGGTCTTCTTTCAAGCTGACCGCTCGCTAAGTATTCAAGAACAAACTAATGCAGGGTTTTGTCACAACATTAATCATTTCAAGATGCAACGATATTCACTATAATTCAGCTAAGGCTATTATACTTCAGTTTTTTTTGATATATTTGTTTAGAGAAGGTGCATCATTGAGTTTTACTATCTGTAGTTAACTTTTTTATTTGAAATTCATAGACCGTTCGGAAAACTCAATTATAACTGTAGAACATCGTTTCTTATGACACCTTATGACACCTTTGGACGATATGTGTCTCAAACTTTCTACCGTCGGAACTCAAAAATGGCCTTCTGTATAAAAACCAGCCTGTTCTCTAAGAAATTAGTAATCACTAAATCTTGTTTCTAGATTCTATTAACTAACAAACATCCCAAATTTTCCTGTAGTGAAACATCACCTAACAAAGTTCACGGAGATGATTGGCTGCAGTATCCACTCAAAAGGCTCAGGTTTATCGATTTCGTGGGTTCAAGAGCTAGAATGTCTGTCATTTCTAAAAAAACAGAAAATCTTGACATCACCATACAACCGTTAAAAATTAATAAAAACTCATTGAAATGGATCTGTCTTTCTTGAATTTACTAAAGATAATACTCACGATGCTATCAGATTTTAAATACCATGGTTTGTGCCAAAATAAAAAAATACCTATGGTCGATGAAGAGTTTCTGCAGATTAAAATACCAGTAAAAAGATTCCATTGCACCGTTCTTTTTTATAACTTCTTCCATGAAAAATAATCGCACCCTGATTCTTAGGATTTAATAAATACTGTAGAAAAAATCTTAGGGCAAGTTATAGTGAACTAGCATTGTTTTCCTAACTCGTGTACTAATGTTCATTAAAAGAATCGGTTCAGAATTGACAAAAAAAATGCAGTCAACAGAAATTCATCATCGATTATGCTAACATAATTATATCTATATGTGTATTTGAAGATACTTGTTGTTGATTGTGATGAGACGACGATGATTGTAACAGTTCCTCAGTATGTAGAAGTAGATTACTGTGTTTGTTGAGCCGTATGTTGGACAACAGGTACTGTATGTGCCACCGTAACCCAATCCGTTGATCCGTGAAGTATGTACATTGAAGTTGAATTGTTGGAGCACTGAAAATGGAGTAAGTTGACTTACATAAGTTGGTTAGATTCAATTGGCTTGATGTGGTGTTTTTTCTCATCATTGTTGTTGTCTCATATCGTGTATTTATTCACATCATGGGTGGGTAAATGAACCTCTAAAAATAAACTTGAAGATGAAAAAGCTTGTTGTATTGCTCATCATCATCATCACCATTTTGTTTATTCAATTAGCACTTTTGATATTAACAAAGAAGAGGTAATAACGATGAGTAACTAACAACCATACAGTATGCTACGAATGATGACCAACGGAGAGGAGATTAGCACAAAAGACTTGAAATTCAGTCAAGCTTTGTTTCAGTCAAGCAGTAATTTTAGTTCAGTAATGCTTATAAAATAATATGATGTTCAATATACGTTTGTACTTTTTTCGATTTTTTTAATGGTGATTTTGTCCTGATTTCTTTGGAAATGTTAACTCCATGTAGCTAAACAATTTACTGGATGTAGGTGAACAGGTAATGAACAGCCTACTAAACAGGCAATGATCGAGTTATCCTTCTTGTGTCAACAATCTGAAAGTAATAACTACTGTTAAAATTTCTCATTCTAAATTTTGCAGAGATTTTGTTTCTCTATCCACCACAATTCTCACTCTAAGAAAGGATAAGTATCAAAGACTCGCTTAGGTATGTATCCAAAAATGAAGGAAAAAATTTGGAACAGTTGATCGGAACTAAAAAAACGTCTTGGCTTTTACAACAAAGCAGATTTAATTTTTCAATACGTTCAACGCTTTTAGAATGAAACGAGGTGGAGTAGGAAATGGCATTACATTATACTCAATCTTCGAAAACGCAAAAAGATTTTCTTAATCTATAATGACAGGCGTATTAAATGTTTAGTTTTATTTTTGGATACAATTTGTAAACTTCAACTGTAAACAACTGAACTTAACGATGACTCGGCTTTGTAATCGAGTTAAATAAAAGCAACTATTCAAACACTTGAATACTTAATACCTTCAATCAAATTTATGGTTTTTCTCGGATGAATGTTCATATTCATATGTAGATTGAACTAACGTAAATCGATATGTAAGATTGTACGGTACTGTATGATATAATAATATCCTCAGCATCGAATGAAAATAATTTTCTTAAAAAAACTGAGATGACTGGATTTCGTTACTGAAGTTATCAATGCACAATAATACCATATCATATTGCTGTTTTCTTAGTGGCCAGAGATATTGAATAAACAAGTGGGCAATGGCAGAAACCCCAGAGCAACTGACTCATCTGTGTCTGGAGTCAGGTTTCGAACCAGGACCACCAGTTTTCGAGGCTGGTGCTCTACGACCTAGACGAGACAATAGACAACACGGGATTTTGACCGAAACAATGGATGCTCATCTCAGGCAAACACTCAGGATTAATGTAGGTAGATAATGATCATGACTTTAATCCAAGGTTGCCGTGTACGCCTATGATCACGAGAAGACGGGCCAAACTGAATATGAGATAAATTCATAAAAATACGGAGAGTTGACTCTATTGATGGTTAACATTGTGTTACAGTTAATCGTGAGTGGTAATTGTGTTACAGTTACATTAGCAAAACTTGTACAGTTGTTTCAACCATTAATAGTACCACCACGGTTCCCGTGATGGGGCCAGATGTTCCGTGCTATCCAGTCATAAACACGAGGGCAACAAATCATGTTGTGCCAGGGCATTTATCCGTCCCTTCCAAACATGGGAATCATCACGAATTTTACTGCAAATTTGTTTCCTGACACTGAAATCAAAATTACAACAGTGTTCACGTATTTTTAACTGCTATGATCACCAACTAACATTTGCAAACGCTAACGAAAAGCAAGGCGGAAAGATACTTTTTGATGGGTTCCTCTTTTCTGTGAGCCATTGACTTGGCTGATAGAACCCAAAGTTGTCCAACATGCATGTAGTTTACCACCTTACCGTTGTTTATTCCACTACATACATTGACATACAGTTCCTCCAAGTATTCCAAGCAGTACGTGATCAATCGTCGAACTGACCTGACTGAACATGCATGCGTAAACTTCCAATTATCAAATTAAATTTTAATTTATGGGCTACAAAACTAATCGCCAGTATTGCATAACTTCCAGTGAATACTTTGACTATTCAAAAAATTAGCAGACGCTGTAATATACAGAAAGTGTAAAACTTTAACCACCAATACCTATCCACCAATGGTAGCCATCAAACTCTCAACCAACGAACACAAGTGACTGAGTTACTGACCGTCCGACTACATCGGCTTTATGCGATGCCCAAAGTCGTTGAAGTGCTCGTATTTATGTGCTACAGTAAATCATCACCTAATTTATGATTATTGCATGCGGCATTACCCCTTGTGCGTGCCCTTTTTGCGTGTGTTGGTTGCGGTTGTAGTGGCACTTTGATGTACATGTGCCATGGGTGTCATTAGCTGATTGCATGTGTGCCATGCAGGTATGTGTGTACTGTAGATGCGGAATGGGCATTGTTGTTGCTGGTTAGTGCATCCATCCCACCACCATAATACATAAGCGAATATCGCACAAGCAGCAGCCAACAGCACAACGTCAGTCCATATAAATACACTATCTAACCGTTAAAGGGGGCACTGGGGGGTGAGCGCGAGCGATGAAAAATGAGCGTGCGACGTGGCAGCGGGGCAGAGGGGGGTAAAAGGGGGGTAAAGGGTGGTAGAGGGGGCTGACCGACCGGGCTGGGCGGCAGTGCGCCTTTGACTTGAAAGACGCCGACACCACCGCTGATTAATGACGCCTCCCCTCGGTTACAGAGATAGAGACTAGAGAGACAACGACTCCGGTTCGAGCTATTGCGCATGTACCTATTCACAATCATGTTATACTGTAGTTGTACTGTGCACATGCACCAATACCTGTTCACACAATGGCGTACGCGCCACACAACTGTCAACCGTTTGGCCCATCAACCACGCACAAATGCGTCTGATTTCCCACAAAACTCAGTCGTATAGTTTTTCAATTTAAATAAAACTTTTAGTTCTCACCCTTTGCTCATAACCGTCAGCACACAAATAAGTTCACAGTAACACAAACACTGTAAAATTTTTAAGGTCAAAGTGATGCTTTTGACGTTGTGACCGAACACAAACTCAAAAACTGGAATGATGGCATGAAACTGTAATCCAAGCCACCTAAAATACTCCAATTAGCTGAATTGGCTAAACAGCCACTTTATACGATTCCATTCCAGTAAATTTGAATCAATCATACCGTAATTTTCTGTTCCAAAGTGGGTGTAGTTAGGTTTCTATTTTCCACTCAAAACTAGTGGATTGTAGGATATGCCAACTCCTCATCAATGGTTCCATAAGCGTGGCACAACAGGAAATGTGCATAGACACCTGTTCGCAGGTGCCGGGGACGTACAGACCCAAAGACCTGATGATCTATTGCTATCGGACATTCGAGCGTACGGGAACCACTTAATTTAATGCCCTTTATATGCCACAGATACTACCAATTTGACCGTCTTACACGTTCATGCTAGATGTTATGGCGGATGATTTGTTGGAAAGATTAAGGGAAATTGAATTGGTGACGTAGAAGGACAATGAAGATAGTTGTGGTGACCGACTTGATCGTATCGTTGCAACCCTATCATATTAGATTATGTTTTCTTGTTGTAAGATATACGAACATACAACAGACGTTTGAACACGATATCTGTGTACAACGTTGGACTGTGCCACGAGGCATCGCACATTCCAGCACCATCCGGCATAGTTAGTGCCCTGGCATATGTAAGGCACCGGGGCACATATGTTTGTGTAAGGATAGCACTTTAAATAATATAATAAGTTTAATTAAACATTACACATACTTTATATGATGGTTTCGCCACTTCCACTTACGAAAGTATGTCCCAGCTAGTAGTTATCCCTTAGCGGTGTGGTGTCTATAAAACTTGTGATGAAATATACGTTTTTTTAAACCGTCCCAATTTCCGGACAATCCACGACGGTATTCGATCCCACCTGAAACTAAGAAACGAATGCATTCGATTGAACTTCTTCTCAAGAGTTGTTGATTGAATTTGCAACTTATCAGAGTCACTTGATCGCTCCTCCCACCCCTCAATCTGGATGTTCATTTAGCCATTCAACAATACGAGTCGATCTACATATCCACTAAACGGTCGGGTCGGCTGAGGTCAAAGCCATCGTGGAACAGCTGTGTTCGTATGTATATATAAGTTGGCCATGTTGCAGCTGGTCGCATTTAATGAGCAGTCGATTAATCTGACACATTGTTCAGTCCATCTACACATGAGCGGATCGAGTTCGATACAGTAAAACTAATAGAGAATGGTCAGGTACTTCGGAACATGACTTTGGAAGACATCCACTTAATCCCAACTGAAGCTAACTAAAGAGAAAAGCGGTTTCTAAGAAAGTATGCCTGTTGGATTAATATTTGGTACGATCCGCCTGGCAATGTTTTGACTGGCTGATGTCGGTTTGTTGTGACGGCGGTATCGTCTTAATCTTAATCGAATGATTGATAATCGTTTTGTTCCCTGATCATAGTTTATATACGACTACTTGGGCAACACTGATTGACTCCGATTCCAGTGCCTCTGATCGTCTCTAAACAGCCGATACATTTTGCTGTTTAACTCTTTCTACCGGAATGGATATCGTTAACAGCAGTAAAAGAGTATACTACTGTTTGGTATGTATATCGTCCGCTACTGAGTCATGAGTCACGACTGTGAGGTCTCGGGTGGGCGGGTCTGAACTCAAGGTTGTTGTATCACATGCTTTATATACTGATTGCTTGATGCACTCGTCCATTTGCATAATACTGGGCGGGGAGGATTAGGTGGTGTGTCGATTGATTGATAACCGTCAGCAAGGTTAGCATTTCGTTGTTGTTGTTGTTGTTGTTGTTGTTGTCGTTGTTGTTGCTGTTGTTGTTGTTGTTGTTGTTGTTGTTGTTGTTGTTGTTGTTGTTGTTGTTGTTGTTGTTGTTGATGTTGTTGTTGATGATGATGAGTATTGAGGATAATGATGATGAAGATGTGTAACTCCAATATATGTAAATCCTTTTAATCGATTCCTTTTACCGTTGATGGTTGTCACGAAACGATGGTGCGGACAGAGTGGCAATTAACTCTTCGAACGATTCATACAGGGTGTGGTGATAATTATGATGCAAGAAAAGTATTGATTAGCGACACACTATTTTCAACAATCAACTTTGCAGTTCACCAAGAAAACACTTGAAACTGACTATAACTACATGACTCAACATCATACTAACTAATGAATGTAAGAGAAAATAATTGATAATTGAACGCACATAAATGTAAGTATTATAATGGTCAAATTGAAAAGCAAGAGGAAACTCCGTTTTAAAACCTTAAACTTACAACAAAGTATAACATGGAACGGTATGCTGGCCTACTATGAGCACGTAGTCATAGACCAACATGGTAAAGTACCGAGGATCACCAGAGTGATACGGCAACAATAATGGCAGTGATTGTACTTCGAACATGAACAACGGGAACAGAGAGAGAGAGAGAGCTGTATTTTGGAGTGAGAGAGAGAAGGAATGAACGAACAAATCGTTTGAACACAACGACCAGCGATCTCACCCGGACCATTAAAAGGCGCACACGCACATTATACACGCCGTATATCTGGTCGGGCGGCCGACTCCTTTGATCTTTGCCGCGCCGCCAATTCTAAATGAGTTTCGCCCAAATTTATTGTCATCATTATAGTGTGTGTGTGCAGCACATAGCATTGCAGCAGGCATATATTGGGGCGAAACACATGCTTGCTGCCTGTTCAACTCGTTCGGGGTGGGTTCGTGGTCGTGGAATAGGATCATGGTTATTGGCACACCCTGTAACATTATCGAGTGAACAAAAGTTACCGATTGAAATTTTTTCAGTATCATTTTTATTGGGAAATTGATGAGTGATATGAATGTTGATTGATCCGCCGCGACGTAGCTGCCTGTATTGGTCGTGGCTGGTGGTGTCGTCTGCAAACTTTAGGCTTTATTTATTGCATTCTGATATACCAGTGTGATTTGTGTGTGTCTGATACGGGCGATGATTTGTGGCACTTGATATTATTGACGTCGTGTCATCACATTCATCACATTTTGCATAGTCATGTCCAGGTGAACGTGTCAGGTGGTATACCTCATAAAACATACAGTGGCTAATCAGTAACTCATCAATACCCCATAACTCACTCCGTCACTCACTCCCTCACTAACTCTCTCACTCACACTCACTACCCAATACATCTGCAATCATATCAGATCAATAACTTGTTTATAGCGACGCCCATTTTTACGGTGTGCGTTGATTTACGGTGTTCATCTCGGCCATCGAACGTGTTAATGCAGATAAGCAGTGCCCTGTGATTTGTGATCCATTTGAAGAGCATAAATATTTGGTGATTATATAAGATTGTGTGTTGCAAATGCCAGTGGCGGGTGAACAATTAAGCAATTAGCCAACTCACACGTACAACTTTCAAACAACATTACATATTAAACTCATTCATACACGAACTTCATAATTAATTGTGTCTCCAAAGTGCATATACCCGATTGAGTTGCAGACCCAACCGCCGTCCAGTGGTGGACAGATATACGGCCGAGATACGGGCAGCGCGATCGGGTTACGGTAGTAGATGTTGCAGGTGTGCCATGATGGTGCGCGCGCAGCCAATGAGCGTGCAGCGGGGGCGGAGTCAATAAGTCATATGTATGTGTATGTGTGTACGTGTGTATGTGTGTATGTATGTATGTTGGCAAGAGTATATATATGCAAATGTACATTGGGTGCGAGTGGGCCATAAATTGTGGCCGAATGCCCGAAATGGCCGTGCCGTCACAGTGTTATGGTCGGCTATAATTCTCCGGCCGATTGGGCCGTTATCGGCATTAAGTGGCGGGCGATAACGCTCACCATCCACTTTCTGATTTCCACCCAACCTGGGAAACTTCCGCCTTCTGAAATATTTTTCCCAAGTCAGATGGCAAGTGCATTTTGTGTAAAATTCAGCCAGATTGCATCGAGTTGATGGTGCCGTCCGCCGTTGGTCGGGTATCGGGCCCGAGTCGAACCGCCCCTTTGCCGACAACGACGTCGATTTGTGTTATAATGTGTTACATATATTGGGTATTGACGATGTGATATGTGTGTGCGCGATGCTTAACTGCTATTTATTGCTATCGTTATTATG
>OZ038442.1:16045075-16195528 GCA_964036265.1 Daptonema setosum | reverse complement strand
TTGTAAATTGTTTCAGCATTGTTTCCCTTAGTTTTATTTTTTGATTCCTCAATTTCATTTCAGTGGCTGGCAGCACACTAATCAAGAGCAACCAGTTCAGGTGTTTCAGCGATCTGGCGGGCGTGCTGGAAAAAGTTAGTTGTCCATGCCTATAGTCGAAAATGAATTACTGTTCCCAAAAGCTGCGTGAATTCTCGATAAACAACCTGATGTTTTAGGGTGTCACATTTTTTGTCGATGAACATTTCGTCTGTACAGGGAAGAGAAATCACTTTTATCCGACGAAATCTTCATCGACAAAAAATGTGACACCCCAAAACATCAGGTTGTTTATCGAAAATTCACGCAGCTTTTTGGAACAGTAATTCATTTTCGACTATACGGTAGTGAAGTATAACGACAACCAACTTGTTTTTGTTCATCATTCCTATACAATTATCACGCACTGCTTGCGAACTATCATTCACATACTAGTTGCGGCTTACAATTAACTTCAGACAAGAAGCATAGTGAGGGAGAAGTTCGTATGGGCATACGATACATACAGGGTGGCTCAAAAAAAACGTGTCGCGTTTGAGCGGTTATTGTGAAAGTTATACGAATGCTATGAGGTTGCGGTAAAAAGCATTCAATTAAGCATGTTTTGGCCTACAAAATGATGTCCTCCTAAAGTTTAATCTTTCGTTTCCTAACTTTTACACGCGATTATAAAAAAACGCCGAATTTCACATCGAAAACTTCATATTTTGTGGTAAAACTAAATAAATATCCATAACTATAACTTGGTGCCGGTTTCTAGGCTTAGTTGATTGTTTTATTCAAATAAAACATTTTAGTTTCAAAAAATTCATTGTGTGGTTCGTATTGAAAAAACGTTCCTGTTTATAGTCAGCCACTAAGCAGTTACACGCGTCCGTGCTGTCATTGCTCCTGAGAGAGGCCAAACCGAACATACTTTTCTGCTTGATTAGTTATGATTTTTTTGAAAACACATCGATCTATTATTCTCTTGTATTTAATGGTAATGTGATCCAAACGCCGTGCAATAGTTATGAGTATTTATTCAGTTTCACCACAAAATATGAACTTTTCGATGTGAAATTCGGTGTTTTTTTTATAATCGCGTGTAACAATTAATAAATCAAAGATTCAACTTTAGTAGAACATCATTTTGTAGGCCAAGACATGCTTAATCGAATGCTTTCTACCGCAATCTCACAGCGTTTGTATAACTTTCACAATAGCAGTTCAAACGCGACACGTTTTTTTTGAGCCACCCTGTATGTATGTCATGTGTACTCATGCTTTTGTCCAGGCCCTGGTCCTAATAAAATGAAATGAAACTTTGAAATGATGTTTTGTTCAACTTCTGCCGCTTCAGATTGCCCTGAACGACGAGTCGCGCTTCACGTCGTACGAGGATACGGAACGCGAACTCTGGGATACGTACAGACGCAATGAACTCGGTCTGACTGGCACCCAATTGTGCTGCAAGGTGCACGCCGGCAGACACCACGACATGAAGCCCGGTGCCACCTTCGCTGACAGATGTGTCGTAATCAAGATTGTCCGACTCATGTCAGTTTGTTTGTTTGTAAGGCCCTCACGGTCAACCACATACGGGAGTGAGAGGTTGTTTGATATTTGCTTTGCTCCAGCCTCAAAGTCGGCTTCAAACTCTGAGCACGATTTTCAGTGGTAATCGTACATATGTGTACGTACCGGGCTATATCGGCTCAGTATCATCTGCGTCACGATTTATCAGTAGCACATCAACATTTTATACTCATCTCATCATCATCGTTTCTGTGCCGTTGAATATACAGTATGCAATTGGTTAAACATGTTATGCATTACCTTACTTTTAGAACGGCACTGTTCCAACGCCTGCACTACCTGCAACCCAACAGCTGTATGTCACCAGCCAAACTGTTTGTGTCCACCCGATCTCTGGTCGCCGAGGCAACCCAGCAGGTGCCGGTGAGTGCGCGCATACCTCCGATCATTGATGAAGATGACGTCTGGCGGCCGTCTGCTCAGGTTTACTTATCAAATATTTTGTAACAGTCATTTTTGCTATTATGTTTGCATGCAAGGAATCATGCGCATCATTCGTATATTGTCAGAAAGTAATGTGAAAAAAATTCGGAGTTAAACTCTCACCAACAGCAGATTTGAATATGCGTTTTGTGCCATAAACTTTTCTGAGTTGCTAGAAGAAACTCTGGGAATAGGCTATATGCATTAATGTCTTCATTGAGACAGTATTCCAAATGAGATGTGTTAAGTAGGACAAATGACATGAAACTGAGAATTACGTAGGATGAGGACGAGCATTCGGCGAGCGGCCAAATAAATGGAGAAGCCAATCCGTGTTTGGTGTTCGATGCTCGTATGCCTACTAATGGTGCTTGTGGTGATTTTAACATACCACCCGTCACTGCTCAAATTCCCATGCCGGTTGGTTGTTTGGTGGTCTTGTCACTTTTCACTGTCGCACTGTTTTACCTCAATTTACTTCGTAATACTTTTAAATGCTACCATACATTCTTGTCATTATAATTAAAGAGTGCTGAAAAAAATCGCATAAATAATAGTGAGTGATAGTTATAATTGTGTCTTGAATTTGTATAGAGTATGTTGTTCGGACCGCCAGCTCCGATGTACATGCCTCGGATGCCACCAGCCCTGCGTGCCACCTCACCACTGCGCTTTCTACTGCCCAATGTGTGCACCACGACGGCATTCACTCCTCAGATGCCTGTACTTTCTCATCCACATTTCACCATGCCAAGGTACACACCCTTAGCATTGTTACTAGAGTACTTATCACTGGGAGACGAACCAATCCTCGAAAGAGGGAAAAAAATTTAAATATGGGATTTAGCAGTTTTAATGGGCATTTTACGCACACCTTAAAGAAACATATACTATTTTGAACTTCCAAAGTGAGGTTGAATTCCAGTTTTCCGTTAGTCGTTCGTCCGCTAGAGTATTGACAGTTGGAAGACAGAAATGTGTATTTTTGTGTAATGTTGCAGATATGTTATGCCGGAGCCGTTGCGCTTTGGCCCGATCATGGCTGCTGGTGGACGACAGCCGTTCCGAAGTCATCCAAGTCAGTACCTTGATCCTGGATACCATAATCGTTGGTTCGAGTGCATGTTTGGTAAAAAAAAACTATTGAAGTTCGGTGGATACGCTCAGTGGTGATCCCCGGGGTAGCTGGGCTGAATCACCGATAAAATCTACTTTTTGCGTCCGGTTGCCATGGCCCATGAAATAATGATAATAGTCTATTTTTAATCCAAAATGCCACTAGTAAAAAATAGATTTCACCTTTTTAGACTGCTTTCCAGACCAAACCTCGCGTCACCGCTGAATTAAATGTTATAAATTTAACTGTAAATAATATGTTGGTTTGCAATTTTAACATTATTGTTTTGTAGTGGATAATGTGAAGACGCAGTTGGACATGCCGCCACCAGATGTGTATGGCATGCTGATAGACAACAACAACAGCCCGTCACCGCCTCACAAACAACCGATAACCACAACAATACTGAGCCAATCTCAACAACAACAACACCATCGTCCAACGACAGCCAACGACAAACCGATGACTCGACTGCCGTTGGACTTTAACGATGACATGTGGAAAGATGCTGAATATGAGGATGAACCAGCCAAAATGGATGTTGGTTTGATTCAGGGTGTTTAAGCGTCAAACATGGTAATGCTGTTATTTGGTGCACTATTTTTTGGTAAATTTAATTTTGATGTCGATGTCGCAATTGATTCAGGAAGACCCAGACTTGGGCTCACCGGACGATTCGTTGCTGTGCAGTGACGAGTGCACGGATACTGATGATGAATTGACCATTACTGATCACGGTTGGTTGGTTAACCGTTTACAGTTTGCATCATAAATCACTAATTAACACGGTTTGCCCTGAAGTAATCTGAATCTGAGTAACCTTTTACCGGCCGTCTAGCTTAGTTGGTTGAGTGTTAGACTTCGGACCACCAGGTCTCGGGTTCGACTCTTGGCTGCTAGGTTGGGTGAAGACACACTCGATATAGCCCGTTACGCTTACATACGATTACCACTGAGCACTGATAATTATGTTCGAGTTTGGAGCCAACTCTGAGGCTGGAGTGGCGAGACGTTTCCTGGTGAGAGCAGGACAAATCCCTGGCAACCTTTCCCTCACCGTATGTGGTTAACCGATGTTGTGAATTGAGGGCCATACAAACAAAAAAGTAACCTTTAGTTTTGTTTTCGGAGTAAGCTTTTTTGAATAAATGTCATAAAACTTGTCATGTCAGTAACAGTTAGTCGTTATTTGTGTATCTCACCAACCTCTCATGTTAAAGATTCGAAACATCGCGGTTTCACGGCGGCCGCGTTCCGAGAAGCGTCTAAACCGATGAGCAATCGACGCAGCAGACTCGACTACACCAAAGGGTGGCTGGAACAGCTCGTCAAGGTTCTGTATCATGTATCACTGTAGTTAATTGGAGGTCTTAATTTCTCGGTCTGTACTTGTAGTTGTCTTATCTCTTCTACAACTAACTTTTGTCAAAAACTTCATTTTGGAATTGGCGGGTGGGTAATACATTTGAAGTACCAGCATTTGTCTTGACGAATATGGTTAAATGCGAGTGGTGCAATAATAATATTTCTGGAATTGAGTTCAGTCGTCCGATACCGGCAGCAGCTCACCTTCATTTACGCGTTACCGTAACCAACGACCGCAAAATCAGCCTTCGATGGGCTATTCTGGTCCTGTTGGTTGGTATTTTTTTCTTTAAACATACATTTTTGGTAATTTTGCTCATTAGTTTATTAGTTGGATTTTGGCACAATTTGTATGCTCTACCTAAAAAGCATGATTATTTATCAGGCGGTCCCAGAGGCTGTCCAACACCATTGTGGAGTTGTAACAACAACAACAATATCCAATTCAACAATAACAATGGACGTTATCAAGCGATGCCCAATTTTAATATTCGGCAACGCAACAACAACAACTTCAATGGTGGGTATCATTCCGCTCCTTATAGCAACGGATCTCCCAACGGACAATTTGGTGGCATTCCGCAACAACCAAAACGACCAGGTCTGTCTGTCACACGCTCTTTCCAACTGGATTGCAGTGCAAACATGTTTGCACTTGGCAGTTTAGTTTGCATAAACTTTTTTGGTAACCTATGTATTTTCATACTTCCGACATTTCTTGTCCATGAGACAAAGGCTAGAATTTTTTTCTCGATTGTTCATGCTCAATTACTCTATCATCAGTTTGCATACACAGCAGTAAAGGTCAAACTTGATTCTTTTTAGACAAACTTGAGCGAATTGAGCGTGATCGAGAGATCTGGAACAGTCAGGCCAGTCAGACCGGCAATTGCAACAATAATAATAATATGGGTTGGTTTGGTTCATTCAAGTTCATAATCTGATTCGAAAATTTTCTTGTTTTCAACAATATTAATTTATGCGTTTCAGTTATCGTTTTCAATATAAGTTTCATTATTAATGACAGTATACCAATTATATTATTCATAACATTATTCAGATATGCGGACATTTAGCGATGGTGATAACAGTGATCTGGCAGTGAGGTCGCAGTCCGAGCATGATGACTCGACAATGGCCTACTACATGACAACGCCCGTCGCACGCAGCTTCTCTGCCGTTCGCCTGTTTTTATATTAGCTACAACTTGTTGTAACAATAAATCATACGTTTTTTTATCACTAATTAGCAAAGCAGTTAAGTCACTTCACAAAAAATTTTACATCAGAGGGATCATATTAGATTGAGAGGGACGTTTGGAGCTAGAAAACATAGTAGAACAACATTTTATTATCTTAGTCAGGCTAATTTTAGGGTCAGATCTGATTACTTATAGCAAAACCAGTCGAGCAGCCAGCCATTGCCAACTTCTACGGTGATCGAGCCGCCCCCGATGTGCGGTTTTGGTGTGGTCGCTCAGGTGGATGACTCCGTTGAGGAGGAGTACAAACAATTGAACAACACGAACAACAGCCAAGCAACAAGTTGGTGTAGTTTTTAGTAATTTAATAGAATAATTGGTTCCTTTCCTGGAAAAGCTTCTATTCGCGGTTTGTATGTTAAGATTTGTCATTTTGCTCATTAATATTTTGCAGATGCGAGCAATTTGGCATCGCCTGTTGTGTTCACCGATTATTCCAGCACCAATAACACTCGCAAGCCAGCCAAACCTGCTGGTTTTGGTCGCGGAATCAAACCGTATTAGCATTGCAATATTGGTTGCGTTAATTCATCTGTAACGGCGCATCGAACTGATTCTTACATGACATAATTGAGTACATCGAGTTGCATATTGTTTAAGTTCATGTTCCTATTCGCTCAGGTGTTTGAATAACTTTATGTATTACGTGATCGACATCCGATTGTCCATACTCATTCAATTACATCATTTACTTTCAGTGTCATTGGGTTCTCAATATAAGAATTGTTTTATCATAGAAGCAGATTGTAGACTTTTATTCAGTTACTTCTCGCGTATTTGTATCCAACCTTTCGGGAATTATGTTTCAGCAGTTTTGATTGACGGCCTTGGCTGCCTCTGTTGCTTTGTCATTACTTCTCTGCTCCACTTTTGTGATACTAATTTCAGTTTTATTTCAGCTGCTTATTTACATTTTACCCAGAATGCTATTTCGCACCATGTAGTCACTTATTGTCATGCAACAATAGTTAGTATTCCCTTCTTTTGTTTTACGTATTGTTTTTTCTTTGATGTTGTAAGCGAAATTTATTCAACCTTTAATTTTTCATTGATTTAATCTATTTTCCTAGTCTTTCTTTCTATTTAATAGCTAATCTGATTGTCCTTTGTTTATTACGGTTTTGATAAGTCACTCAACAAGTTGATGGATGTATCGTGTAAATGGGTATTTGTGGTTTCTAACTAATAAACGGTTATCAGTTATCAAATCTCGGAGTTATTTATGCAACTAATATGACAGATTTTCAAAAACAATTTAGAAGTTTATTGTTCAGTTTCTCGTCTTGTTAATCTTGGAATTCGCCACAACTTAACCAGCGGTTTGGTTGTTCTGCAATGATATAATGCGGTTGCTTCTAATTTAATACCGACAATCAATTAGCGATTAGTGTCACATCAGATTAGACCGTCTATAAAGCATTGCAACACCTTTTCGATTGGCGGAGTGCAGTTGACAGCAGAGCAATAGTTGTTGCCACCTTTGATGCGGCATGTCAGATTAGTGCAAGGTGATGAAGAAGCCATAAGATCAGGTTAGTGCCAAGCAATGATATGCCTTTGTTGGTACTGCCCTCTCATTCGCCACTGTTAGTAGATAAACGTATTTAGTAATGGGCATGACATGATCCCTATTAGCTGATTATTGCAGCAAGTTGGTTAGAACCTGGGTTGTCCAGCAGCTAATAATGTTTAGTTGGCCGTGATCAATCAGACTGGACATGAATTGCTGCCAGGGCACATGCATGTATGCGGCATGTCCCTTTGTGCCACTCACATCTGCCAGGTTACCAATGGCACACCCCACAAAGCTAGCTGCTGCACAAACAGTGGCGGGTAACTTAATCGTCATATTGTCAACACTAACAGATTTATTGAGTATTTAACTAACCATTAATTAACATTTATTACTTAAGTTCCGTAAAGATCGATAAGTTTGTGTGTTTATGCAGTGAGGACAAACATAAAGCCACTAAATCGGACGGTAAGCGGGATGGTTTGCTTATTATTGCATGATTGACTGAGTGGTTCGTGACGTCGCTAATGAATCACGCGTATGAATCCCATTTTGTCATAACTTAACAAAGTATCGTATTATGTACCTTTAATTATCCTTTATTTATTATTCAATCATGGCTCTTAAAGTTAGTTTAAATACGGCTTAATTAAAATTACCTTGTCTTATAATAAAAATCAGTTCCTCAGCCAACTTGAAATTTTTTAAGACACTGACTTTTTGAGTTTCGGCTGACTGCGTTTTGAATAGATTTAAATTCCGATTGAGCTTTGTTTGATGGCATTAATAAGAAACACGATAATGTGTTTGTGAAAACTTGGTCCCTAACGAACGTGAAACAATTGGTTGTGTTATTAGTTGGTTGGTTGTAGTTTGGGTGGAATGAGCGTCCGATGTCGGTTAGCATCAAAGCACTGCCCTACCGAAGACAGAGACGAACGCATGCATTGGTGAGCACATGATTAATTGCTGCGTCAACACCATACAATAACACTCAACACTATCATCATTATGTAGCACACATTTCATTGGTTCACGTCAATTCCCCAAATATCACCATCACTCGAGTTCGAGTCCCAATAGATCACCATCAATAAACAATTTTAATCACGATTTCACACCTTTTTGTCGCAATAAATACTAAAATTGGAATAGGTACATAATACAGTACACAGTGCATAAAAACAAGAACACGAACGTGTATACAACGTAATTTGTGATGAATATGGGAGCCCGAAATATCAAAATAATGCGAACGATGAGTTACGAGTTTTGAACAAAAAATACGGGGGTACGCCGTGAGAGCGCAATGAATCGACGGATCTAAAATAACAAAAGATGATTTGTAGTTACTCACTTACTTACATCCAACAGTAAAAAGTGTAACACCCTGCTACGGTACATTTTTGCTTGCTCAAAAATTGTGTAATAGAAAAGATTATTATGAGATCATCCATCAAATTTGCAACTCTTGAAAATAATATCTTGCAGCGAAACATGCATGCATATAAATGTAAAGTTTTAATGGGCAGATTTATCATATATGCGTACATACAAACCGATTAAGATCATTACATACTTGTAAAAAGTTATATATAATGGAATCGCGTTTGTTATAAATGGGAATTATTTATAATATTTACATGGTTGAACGTATTAGTCGTTGTGATTATGTATGTACTAATTTCCGTTGCAAATTCCGAGTGAGAGCCGTGTAAAAATTATGATTTTGGTGCAAAAAATTTCCGTGTGTTAGAACGGTATGGAACTTGAACATGCATTATTTCACCAGTATAATAGTAAAAATAATAATGATATAATAATATAAAATGGTAAATAAATATTAAATAATAATAATAAAAAACACTTTGATCAAATGAACAGCGTTTCACGCCCGTTCGATCCCATTCATTGCCATTATACAATTGAGCTTGTCATCGGATTGGCGTCATGAATTTCGAATATGTAATATATGGGATAAGCTAAGGTTATGAGCAATTTAGTCGTAGTGGTCTGTGGTGGACAGTGGCGGTTCAGAGAACCATTCCAAAAATGGAACATTAAACTGCTTTATGAAATCGGGGTTCTAATGTAAGACTATCACTATTGTCTACTTCAAGTCCGATTTTTTTCGAACTTCAAATCGTGGTTTGGATGTGTTAATAAGGATTAATAGTGATTAGCAGAGCCATTACGCAATCAATCATGCAACCAGTCAGCCTATTTGCAACCAAAACAATCGTCTCTGGGGATTCGGGCATTCCGAATGAAGCACAACGGTCGGGGGCAGGTGTGCTGCATTCAGTGACTGGTTGAGTGCCGTGACAGACTGACTGACTCACTCACTCAATGACTGAAATTTCCGTCTAAAATGTCAGGTTAACCTGCAAACAGATAACGATAGCAAACGAACGGATCAACGCGAATTTACTGTATTACTTATTAGTACTTATTCGACCACCATGAGAAGAAAAACCTACATTTCCACATATTGTTTCACAAAACAAGCAATTTAGGATCAGGACCACTGCACTTCGCTAGGCTAAAACCTTCATCTTACTAGATTTAAAAAAAAAACACGATAGAGAATGCCTATTTGGCTAGGTTTCAGACTGTATTTGCTACAGACTGTATTCACATTATCCGATCCAACGGACCTTCTAATAATTAGAAGCTAAATAATTTGCAACACAGAGTTCTGTTTCAACAAAATATTTCAGGGATTGTCATCAATATAAAACCCTTTCAGTTTTGATTCAGTATACGCTGCTTCTTCTCTTAGGGAGATGGAAGCATTTTAAACCCTTTGAAAAAAACATGAGAATTACGGTGACCTACTATATTTCAATAAAAACGAAAAAATTCAAGAAATCAATTCAACACCGACGACAGTATTTTCATTTAGTTCGCCCAACCAGCTTAACGTGATTTTCCTCGCACTTCAAACAATACTTGCATATCCCAGAGCTTTTAACTTCGGTTTTTGGTCCAAGCGCATTTTTCAAAATATTTTTGTGTGGCAACCGATTGTTCAATCTCTCAAACTTGAAAAAAATTTATGTGAAAATATTGCTAAGAATGGCTGAAAGTTTCAGTGACAACATAACTCTGTGACACAAGTTAATTAAAGTGTTGGTATTTTTTGAAACGCCGTTAGATGATGGACAAAGTACAGTAATTGTGGCATTCAGTTAACGTAATTCTGCAATTACCCTGCCAGTTATGATGAAAGATTCCGTATAAGTTGAATTAATATTTGATCAATTGTATCAACGAAAACTAGTTATAAAAAGTACCTAGGTCTTGCACAAGGTGGAAGCTCAAAAGCTATTAAATAGAATCGATGTGTTAAAAATTACGTTTGTCTTAGATTCTTTTCGATCAGATTGACCTGTAAACTCTTGAAATCTGTATGAATAAAATTTAAATTTTAACTAACCCATCACACCGAGCAAAAGTGGAGGATGTGTTAGTAAAGTTAAAATTGGGATTTAGTCGTTTGGGTCTACGATCTTTTTAAACATCAAATAATTAAATTTAAATTAATATAATAAAAAGGGGGACATGTAATGCAACGATTGCCGTGTGATGATAACACGAACAATTCCAATTACATGCGTAAGTAATCTTCTACCCATGTACGGAGATACCGGTCTTCTTTCAAGCTGACCGCTCGCTAAGTATTCAAGAACAAACTAATGCAGGGTTTTGTCACAACATTAATCATTTCAAGATGCAACGATATTCACTATAATTCAGCTAAGGCTATTATACTTCAGTTTTTTTTGATATATTTGTTTAGAGAAGGTGCATCATTGAGTTTTACTATCTGTAGTTAACTTTTTTATTTGAAATTCATAGACCGTTCGGAAAACTCAATTATAACTGTAGAACATCGTTTCTTATGACACCTTATGACACCTTTGGACGATATGTGTCTCAAACTTTCTACCGTCGGAACTCAAAAATGGCCTTCTGTATAAAAACCAGCCTGTTCTCTAAGAAATTAGTAATCACTAAATCTTGTTTCTAGATTCTATTAACTAACAAACATCCCAAATTTTCCTGTAGTGAAACATCACCTAACAAAGTTCACGGAGATGATTGGCTGCAGTATCCACTCAAAAGGCTCAGGTTTATCGATTTCGTGGGTTCAAGAGCTAGAATGTCTGTCATTTCTAAAAAAACAGAAAATCTTGACATCACCATACAACCGTTAAAAATTAATAAAAACTCATTGAAATGGATCTGTCTTTCTTGAATTTACTAAAGATAATACTCACGATGCTATCAGATTTTAAATACCATGGTTTGTGCCAAAATAAAAAAATACCTATGGTCGATGAAGAGTTTCTGCAGATTAAAATACCAGTAAAAAGATTCCATTGCACCGTTCTTTTTTATAACTTCTTCCATGAAAAATAATCGCACCCTGATTCTTAGGATTTAATAAATACTGTAGAAAAAATCTTAGGGCAAGTTATAGTGAACTAGCATTGTTTTCCTAACTCGTGTACTAATGTTCATTAAAAGAATCGGTTCAGAATTGACAAAAAAAATGCAGTCAACAGAAATTCATCATCGATTATGCTAACATAATTATATCTATATGTGTATTTGAAGATACTTGTTGTTGATTGTGATGAGACGACGATGATTGTAACAGTTCCTCAGTATGTAGAAGTAGATTACTGTGTTTGTTGAGCCGTATGTTGGACAACAGGTACTGTATGTGCCACCGTAACCCAATCCGTTGATCCGTGAAGTATGTACATTGAAGTTGAATTGTTGGAGCACTGAAAATGGAGTAAGTTGACTTACATAAGTTGGTTAGATTCAATTGGCTTGATGTGGTGTTTTTTCTCATCATTGTTGTTGTCTCATATCGTGTATTTATTCACATCATGGGTGGGTAAATGAACCTCTAAAAATAAACTTGAAGATGAAAAAGCTTGTTGTATTGCTCATCATCATCATCACCATTTTGTTTATTCAATTAGCACTTTTGATATTAACAAAGAAGAGGTAATAACGATGAGTAACTAACAACCATACAGTATGCTACGAATGATGACCAACGGAGAGGAGATTAGCACAAAAGACTTGAAATTCAGTCAAGCTTTGTTTCAGTCAAGCAGTAATTTTAGTTCAGTAATGCTTATAAAATAATATGATGTTCAATATACGTTTGTACTTTTTTCGATTTTTTTAATGGTGATTTTGTCCTGATTTCTTTGGAAATGTTAACTCCATGTAGCTAAACAATTTACTGGATGTAGGTGAACAGGTAATGAACAGCCTACTAAACAGGCAATGATCGAGTTATCCTTCTTGTGTCAACAATCTGAAAGTAATAACTACTGTTAAAATTTCTCATTCTAAATTTTGCAGAGATTTTGTTTCTCTATCCACCACAATTCTCACTCTAAGAAAGGATAAGTATCAAAGACTCGCTTAGGTATGTATCCAAAAATGAAGGAAAAAATTTGGAACAGTTGATCGGAACTAAAAAAACGTCTTGGCTTTTACAACAAAGCAGATTTAATTTTTCAATACGTTCAACGCTTTTAGAATGAAACGAGGTGGAGTAGGAAATGGCATTACATTATACTCAATCTTCGAAAACGCAAAAAGATTTTCTTAATCTATAATGACAGGCGTATTAAATGTTTAGTTTTATTTTTGGATACAATTTGTAAACTTCAACTGTAAACAACTGAACTTAACGATGACTCGGCTTTGTAATCGAGTTAAATAAAAGCAACTATTCAAACACTTGAATACTTAATACCTTCAATCAAATTTATGGTTTTTCTCGGATGAATGTTCATATTCATATGTAGATTGAACTAACGTAAATCGATATGTAAGATTGTACGGTACTGTATGATATAATAATATCCTCAGCATCGAATGAAAATAATTTTCTTAAAAAAACTGAGATGACTGGATTTCGTTACTGAAGTTATCAATGCACAATAATACCATATCATATTGCTGTTTTCTTAGTGGCCAGAGATATTGAATAAACAAGTGGGCAATGGCAGAAACCCCAGAGCAACTGACTCATCTGTGTCTGGAGTCAGGTTTCGAACCAGGACCACCAGTTTTCGAGGCTGGTGCTCTACGACCTAGACGAGACAATAGACAACACGGGATTTTGACCGAAACAATGGATGCTCATCTCAGGCAAACACTCAGGATTAATGTAGGTAGATAATGATCATGACTTTAATCCAAGGTTGCCGTGTACGCCTATGATCACGAGAAGACGGGCCAAACTGAATATGAGATAAATTCATAAAAATACGGAGAGTTGACTCTATTGATGGTTAACATTGTGTTACAGTTAATCGTGAGTGGTAATTGTGTTACAGTTACATTAGCAAAACTTGTACAGTTGTTTCAACCATTAATAGTACCACCACGGTTCCCGTGATGGGGCCAGATGTTCCGTGCTATCCAGTCATAAACACGAGGGCAACAAATCATGTTGTGCCAGGGCATTTATCCGTCCCTTCCAAACATGGGAATCATCACGAATTTTACTGCAAATTTGTTTCCTGACACTGAAATCAAAATTACAACAGTGTTCACGTATTTTTAACTGCTATGATCACCAACTAACATTTGCAAACGCTAACGAAAAGCAAGGCGGAAAGATACTTTTTGATGGGTTCCTCTTTTCTGTGAGCCATTGACTTGGCTGATAGAACCCAAAGTTGTCCAACATGCATGTAGTTTACCACCTTACCGTTGTTTATTCCACTACATACATTGACATACAGTTCCTCCAAGTATTCCAAGCAGTACGTGATCAATCGTCGAACTGACCTGACTGAACATGCATGCGTAAACTTCCAATTATCAAATTAAATTTTAATTTATGGGCTACAAAACTAATCGCCAGTATTGCATAACTTCCAGTGAATACTTTGACTATTCAAAAAATTAGCAGACGCTGTAATATACAGAAAGTGTAAAACTTTAACCACCAATACCTATCCACCAATGGTAGCCATCAAACTCTCAACCAACGAACACAAGTGACTGAGTTACTGACCGTCCGACTACATCGGCTTTATGCGATGCCCAAAGTCGTTGAAGTGCTCGTATTTATGTGCTACAGTAAATCATCACCTAATTTATGATTATTGCATGCGGCATTACCCCTTGTGCGTGCCCTTTTTGCGTGTGTTGGTTGCGGTTGTAGTGGCACTTTGATGTACATGTGCCATGGGTGTCATTAGCTGATTGCATGTGTGCCATGCAGGTATGTGTGTACTGTAGATGCGGAATGGGCATTGTTGTTGCTGGTTAGTGCATCCATCCCACCACCATAATACATAAGCGAATATCGCACAAGCAGCAGCCAACAGCACAACGTCAGTCCATATAAATACACTATCTAACCGTTAAAGGGGGCACTGGGGGGTGAGCGCGAGCGATGAAAAATGAGCGTGCGACGTGGCAGCGGGGCAGAGGGGGGTAAAAGGGGGGTAAAGGGTGGTAGAGGGGGCTGACCGACCGGGCTGGGCGGCAGTGCGCCTTTGACTTGAAAGACGCCGACACCACCGCTGATTAATGACGCCTCCCCTCGGTTACAGAGATAGAGACTAGAGAGACAACGACTCCGGTTCGAGCTATTGCGCATGTACCTATTCACAATCATGTTATACTGTAGTTGTACTGTGCACATGCACCAATACCTGTTCACACAATGGCGTACGCGCCACACAACTGTCAACCGTTTGGCCCATCAACCACGCACAAATGCGTCTGATTTCCCACAAAACTCAGTCGTATAGTTTTTCAATTTAAATAAAACTTTTAGTTCTCACCCTTTGCTCATAACCGTCAGCACACAAATAAGTTCACAGTAACACAAACACTGTAAAATTTTTAAGGTCAAAGTGATGCTTTTGACGTTGTGACCGAACACAAACTCAAAAACTGGAATGATGGCATGAAACTGTAATCCAAGCCACCTAAAATACTCCAATTAGCTGAATTGGCTAAACAGCCACTTTATACGATTCCATTCCAGTAAATTTGAATCAATCATACCGTAATTTTCTGTTCCAAAGTGGGTGTAGTTAGGTTTCTATTTTCCACTCAAAACTAGTGGATTGTAGGATATGCCAACTCCTCATCAATGGTTCCATAAGCGTGGCACAACAGGAAATGTGCATAGACACCTGTTCGCAGGTGCCGGGGACGTACAGACCCAAAGACCTGATGATCTATTGCTATCGGACATTCGAGCGTACGGGAACCACTTAATTTAATGCCCTTTATATGCCACAGATACTACCAATTTGACCGTCTTACACGTTCATGCTAGATGTTATGGCGGATGATTTGTTGGAAAGATTAAGGGAAATTGAATTGGTGACGTAGAAGGACAATGAAGATAGTTGTGGTGACCGACTTGATCGTATCGTTGCAACCCTATCATATTAGATTATGTTTTCTTGTTGTAAGATATACGAACATACAACAGACGTTTGAACACGATATCTGTGTACAACGTTGGACTGTGCCACGAGGCATCGCACATTCCAGCACCATCCGGCATAGTTAGTGCCCTGGCATATGTAAGGCACCGGGGCACATATGTTTGTGTAAGGATAGCACTTTAAATAATATAATAAGTTTAATTAAACATTACACATACTTTATATGATGGTTTCGCCACTTCCACTTACGAAAGTATGTCCCAGCTAGTAGTTATCCCTTAGCGGTGTGGTGTCTATAAAACTTGTGATGAAATATACGTTTTTTTAAACCGTCCCAATTTCCGGACAATCCACGACGGTATTCGATCCCACCTGAAACTAAGAAACGAATGCATTCGATTGAACTTCTTCTCAAGAGTTGTTGATTGAATTTGCAACTTATCAGAGTCACTTGATCGCTCCTCCCACCCCTCAATCTGGATGTTCATTTAGCCATTCAACAATACGAGTCGATCTACATATCCACTAAACGGTCGGGTCGGCTGAGGTCAAAGCCATCGTGGAACAGCTGTGTTCGTATGTATATATAAGTTGGCCATGTTGCAGCTGGTCGCATTTAATGAGCAGTCGATTAATCTGACACATTGTTCAGTCCATCTACACATGAGCGGATCGAGTTCGATACAGTAAAACTAATAGAGAATGGTCAGGTACTTCGGAACATGACTTTGGAAGACATCCACTTAATCCCAACTGAAGCTAACTAAAGAGAAAAGCGGTTTCTAAGAAAGTATGCCTGTTGGATTAATATTTGGTACGATCCGCCTGGCAATGTTTTGACTGGCTGATGTCGGTTTGTTGTGACGGCGGTATCGTCTTAATCTTAATCGAATGATTGATAATCGTTTTGTTCCCTGATCATAGTTTATATACGACTACTTGGGCAACACTGATTGACTCCGATTCCAGTGCCTCTGATCGTCTCTAAACAGCCGATACATTTTGCTGTTTAACTCTTTCTACCGGAATGGATATCGTTAACAGCAGTAAAAGAGTATACTACTGTTTGGTATGTATATCGTCCGCTACTGAGTCATGAGTCACGACTGTGAGGTCTCGGGTGGGCGGGTCTGAACTCAAGGTTGTTGTATCACATGCTTTATATACTGATTGCTTGATGCACTCGTCCATTTGCATAATACTGGGCGGGGAGGATTAGGTGGTGTGTCGATTGATTGATAACCGTCAGCAAGGTTAGCATTTCGTTGTTGTTGTTGTTGTTGTTGTTGTTGTCGTTGTTGTTGCTGTTGTTGTTGTTGTTGTTGTTGTTGTTGTTGTTGTTGTTGTTGTTGTTGTTGTTGTTGTTGTTGATGTTGTTGTTGATGATGATGAGTATTGAGGATAATGATGATGAAGATGTGTAACTCCAATATATGTAAATCCTTTTAATCGATTCCTTTTACCGTTGATGGTTGTCACGAAACGATGGTGCGGACAGAGTGGCAATTAACTCTTCGAACGATTCATACAGGGTGTGGTGATAATTATGATGCAAGAAAAGTATTGATTAGCGACACACTATTTTCAACAATCAACTTTGCAGTTCACCAAGAAAACACTTGAAACTGACTATAACTACATGACTCAACATCATACTAACTAATGAATGTAAGAGAAAATAATTGATAATTGAACGCACATAAATGTAAGTATTATAATGGTCAAATTGAAAAGCAAGAGGAAACTCCGTTTTAAAACCTTAAACTTACAACAAAGTATAACATGGAACGGTATGCTGGCCTACTATGAGCACGTAGTCATAGACCAACATGGTAAAGTACCGAGGATCACCAGAGTGATACGGCAACAATAATGGCAGTGATTGTACTTCGAACATGAACAACGGGAACAGAGAGAGAGAGAGAGCTGTATTTTGGAGTGAGAGAGAGAAGGAATGAACGAACAAATCGTTTGAACACAACGACCAGCGATCTCACCCGGACCATTAAAAGGCGCACACGCACATTATACACGCCGTATATCTGGTCGGGCGGCCGACTCCTTTGATCTTTGCCGCGCCGCCAATTCTAAATGAGTTTCGCCCAAATTTATTGTCATCATTATAGTGTGTGTGTGCAGCACATAGCATTGCAGCAGGCATATATTGGGGCGAAACACATGCTTGCTGCCTGTTCAACTCGTTCGGGGTGGGTTCGTGGTCGTGGAATAGGATCATGGTTATTGGCACACCCTGTAACATTATCGAGTGAACAAAAGTTACCGATTGAAATTTTTTCAGTATCATTTTTATTGGGAAATTGATGAGTGATATGAATGTTGATTGATCCGCCGCGACGTAGCTGCCTGTATTGGTCGTGGCTGGTGGTGTCGTCTGCAAACTTTAGGCTTTATTTATTGCATTCTGATATACCAGTGTGATTTGTGTGTGTCTGATACGGGCGATGATTTGTGGCACTTGATATTATTGACGTCGTGTCATCACATTCATCACATTTTGCATAGTCATGTCCAGGTGAACGTGTCAGGTGGTATACCTCATAAAACATACAGTGGCTAATCAGTAACTCATCAATACCCCATAACTCACTCCGTCACTCACTCCCTCACTAACTCTCTCACTCACACTCACTACCCAATACATCTGCAATCATATCAGATCAATAACTTGTTTATAGCGACGCCCATTTTTACGGTGTGCGTTGATTTACGGTGTTCATCTCGGCCATCGAACGTGTTAATGCAGATAAGCAGTGCCCTGTGATTTGTGATCCATTTGAAGAGCATAAATATTTGGTGATTATATAAGATTGTGTGTTGCAAATGCCAGTGGCGGGTGAACAATTAAGCAATTAGCCAACTCACACGTACAACTTTCAAACAACATTACATATTAAACTCATTCATACACGAACTTCATAATTAATTGTGTCTCCAAAGTGCATATACCCGATTGAGTTGCAGACCCAACCGCCGTCCAGTGGTGGACAGATATACGGCCGAGATACGGGCAGCGCGATCGGGTTACGGTAGTAGATGTTGCAGGTGTGCCATGATGGTGCGCGCGCAGCCAATGAGCGTGCAGCGGGGGCGGAGTCAATAAGTCATATGTATGTGTATGTGTGTACGTGTGTATGTGTGTATGTATGTATGTTGGCAAGAGTATATATATGCAAATGTACATTGGGTGCGAGTGGGCCATAAATTGTGGCCGAATGCCCGAAATGGCCGTGCCGTCACAGTGTTATGGTCGGCTATAATTCTCCGGCCGATTGGGCCGTTATCGGCATTAAGTGGCGGGCGATAACGCTCACCATCCACTTTCTGATTTCCACCCAACCTGGGAAACTTCCGCCTTCTGAAATATTTTTCCCAAGTCAGATGGCAAGTGCATTTTGTGTAAAATTCAGCCAGATTGCATCGAGTTGATGGTGCCGTCCGCCGTTGGTCGGGTATCGGGCCCGAGTCGAACCGCCCCTTTGCCGACAACGACGTCGATTTGTGTTATAATGTGTTACATATATTGGGTATTGACGATGTGATATGTGTGTGCGCGATGCTTAACTGCTATTTATTGCTATCGTTATTATGAACAACTGCCGCCATTATCAGTGACTGACGACCTGTTATTGTTAACGATCATAGTAAATTGAACCATCCAATAGATGGTAATGACTAGCTATTAACACCTCTTAATTACTGAAAACAATCATTTAACGTATCTTTCGATAGGAATTTTATTTTAATGGGTTTTTCAGGATATGTAGATTCTAGTTAACAATCTGTAATTTATTGCTGCAACTCATACATTTATTATACTTTGCTGACACACCTCTGTGTGTATCTCTCCGTTTAATTAATCATTTCATCCGCAATTTAGGTGCAATAACTAGTGAGTCATGTGTTTGTTAATCCTTAATGTAATGTTTCAGTGTTGATTAGCACAAGAACATCATCCAGCAATGGCAGACTCTGGCATGTACCTGAATTCGACGGACTCGGTGTACCAGGCCGCCTACCAGCAGGCCATCTACGGTCACAACCAGACATCATCCAACAGTCGTCAACAACTGCTCAGTTCATTCGGCTACGATCCTCAGGTATCGGCCGTGTCGTTGGCCGAATCGGCAGCGGTGGCAGCGGCGGCGGCATCATGCAACTACAGCCAGCAGGTGCCGACTCCGTGTGCCTATAACACTACAAGCACAACAAGCACAAACAACAACAACAACAACAACATTAGCAGCACCAGTGCCATTATTATCAACAACAACAATAATACAAACAACAACAACAATTCGGACATCAAGCCGAGGGTGTCGACGGCAACGTTCAACGGCACTTCGTCCTCGTACTCCGCCACCACATCACCCAACCTCGACCAAACACCCGGCAGCTCCGAGCCACATCGACCCGACTCCGGTACTGGATCCATCGAGTCATCAAACAGTGGAGATGCCAAGAAGGATGACGATAAGGACACGCCCGAACACAAGAAGGTGTACGCTTGGATGAGGAAGGTGCACTCCAGCTCCGGTTGGTCCAGTCATTTATAGTGTTGGATGGTGCTTTGGTGATGTGAATGTGTTGATCCACATAATCAATCGTGACAGGGCTAAACCAGTACATGTAATCATCAATGGTCAATGTGTATCAACTGAAGATATGTACTTGCTACATGTTTGCTATTAATGGCTCAACAACAAACCGATATTTATTACAGCTGAATGGTTGCTAGATGGTGTTTCTATTATCTTTGGTAAACCTAGATACTTATATTTTGAGTCTCAGGTATAAATTCTAATTCTAACTTGTTCGTTTGCAGTGGTAATCGTTATCGAATAATTCTCTTTGGGTTCTTGAAAATAGTTAGGAGCTCTAAGGCTTTTGATTTCAGCCTCCAGTTGATGGTGAGTTTGTACATAGTTTCTGTAGTGGATTTGTACTTCAATGAAACGCATCTATCAGTGCATCAAATTTACAGTGTGGTTTTTTACTCGTCTTTCAAAAGGTTTCATCATGTATTACTCTATATTTTCTTGGAAATAGCTTGATCACATTGTAAGCTTTTTCCAAAAGCTAATTTAATTTGGTAATTTGAGTTAACAAAGGAACTCAAGTTATATTAAAAAAGTATCGTCAACCAGAACCCAAAAATATTATTCAATGAGTCAATCAGAAAGCCAGGTCTTCTTCGAAATTATTCGTTTTCAAGTTGAAAAACCTATTAAACGTAAGCCAACCCAATATCGTTAATTATTTCCGTCTATAACCTCGATATTTATGTGTATCAGAATCTCAATCCAGGACAAAAATGTAGGTTATCTGTAGTTTGAAGCCTACATACCTGAACAGAAGTCAACATCATTCATCTCTAATCCAACTGCCTGTTTTCCAACGGTCATAAATCGATATATTTCAGCATGGTTGTTCTCAGAATCATCGTCATCTGTATATCTCACGTAACTTTCCTAAAATGAACCCCAAGGTAAATTCAAATAGCGGCGGCAAACTGAAAGCCAAAAGATTAATGCCACAACCAAATTAGTAATGGTGTGTCATATTCTATCTTCAAGTTGCATTAAATTCAAAAACATCCGAATGTTAGACCATTTTTTTCTGGCGTTAAACTTAATCGTTCTCTGTGTCAACGTCCATATTTGAAGATTGATTCTGTTCACCCACTTGACCTGATCTGCCTCTACCTATGTATGATATTTCAATCCTCAAACCAGTCGGCACTCGGCAGGCATGTATAAAAATAAATATTAGTGTATGTGTTTCATCCAAAGATATCATAACTTTGGCAGCACACAGAGCCCAGAATTAAAACACTAGAGAACGAGTTTATGATCTTGGTGGCACTATGGTCCATGACTCGGTGCTTTGTTGCCACACTTGACCTGATCTGCCCCTACATGTGCTGTTTCAATCCTCATCCAAATCAGCAGCTAATTACTGTATGTATTTCATTCGAAAGAAGAATATCTTTGGCGGCCCAGAATTAAAATGCGAATGAATGGGACTGCACTGGCGGACGAGCTAATTCTTCAAAGGGAGGGGAATCTCTCTAAAAAGAGGGAGAATTAACAGAAAATTTGTAGTTTTACCTACATCTTAGGGAACAAATTAAACTTTTTGAAAATGCCAAAGAGGGGGGAATTCCACTTTTTGGTTATTCCCTCGTCCGCTATTGTGGGACTGTGATCTTGGTGGCACTATGGTCCATGATTCGGTGCTTCGTTGCCAAAGTCTTCTATATCTGGTGATTTATTCTGTTGCCACACGCCCACACCTAACCTGACTGATCTGCCACTACATTCGCAGTTCCAAACCAAAGCCGGCAGCTAGTATGTAAGTACATTCATAAATTCATTCAAAGATATCATAACTTTGGCGGCACACAGAGCCCAGAATTAAAACACCAGTTTATGATCTCAGTGGCACTATGGTCCATGATTCGGTGCTTTGTTGTCAAAGTCTTCTATATCTGGTGATTTATTCTGTTGCCACACGCCCACACCTAACCTGACTGATCTGCCACTACGTACATTCGCAGTTCCAAACCAAAGCCGGCAGCTACATAGTATGTAAGTACATTCATAAGTTCATTCAAAGATATCATAACTTTGGCGGCACACAGAGCCCAGAATTAAAACACCAGTTTATGATCTGAGTGGCACTATGGTCCATGATTCGGTGCTTTGTTGCCCAAAGCCGTCCGTATCCGGGTATCAAGTCAATAGGGGCATAGAACGGGAAGCCGCCTTGTCCCAAAGAGTAGGAAATGTCAAAATGCAGCCATTTGTCTTGACAGGTCTGAGGCTGCAGCTCCGGTCATTTCGAGTTGGCACACGCCAAAACAATGTTATGTCAAGTGGCCATTATCATAAGAAGTTGTACCAGGTATGTGTATGATTTTGGTTAGAATTGATGATGGGTTGGGCTGAGGGTTTGGATCAGTTGGTTGGTTGGTGGGTTTGGTTGGTTGGTTGGTTGGTTAGAGTTAATTTCCTCAGATGGACAACTTCAGGTTCGGTGTATACCTTGAAATTCCGTGTAAAATGCTTGACACGCTTAAAATAAAATTTTTGACACAATTAGATCGAGATATTTTCTAAGTTTAACAGAGGTAATACCTAGTAACAATTCAAGTTATAATGATTAACTGCCTTGTTGTAAACTTACATTTTTCCAGCACATCCAACACGTCCGGTTGACTAACTAAAGATTTCATAAAACACTGCAGTGAGTAAAATAATGACAGAATTTTGTCCTCTATGTTGGGTCCGAAATTCTTCAATGAAACCATTCAAAAATTTGAAATTAGTACTTTTATTTACAAAGGATTGGGGACATTATGCATTTGAACAATCTTAATATACGGTTTTGTTCATCTCTTTGTTGTTCAACTGAATTTCAAAGTCTATCCCTTTCTCGTTCCGAACTTGATGCTCTAAATTTGTTTGTGCAACTTTTCTGCTAAAAAGTTTAAGTTTCGGTACTTGTTTCAGGTATAAAAATTCGCATTTTTCGATATGTAATTACGAAACACACTTCTATTCAGCCATATTATCGTAAAATTCAAATTCTTGCAACAAGTTCCACTAAAAATAGGGCGTATGCGTTGCTGATCTGTTTGCTGTAATCCCGATTATAACCCAGAAAAGGTAATGACTTGTTCGCAGACCAGATAGTTTTCTTAGTTTCAACAGCACCAAATCATAAGCTCGAATGGTTCTTCAACGAGTTTCCCAGGTTTCGTCACAGTACCGAGATGCTCCCATCCCAACTAATCCCTGCAAAATTGTTATAGGATTTAGACTGTTCACGATGGTCTTCAACTGTAAGTCAGCCTGATTTATTATCAGCTGATATGGTTGTAAGCTTTAGACACGTTTATTTGCAGGCACTTGGCGCCAATAACAAAAACACTTGTAACAAAAACACAATGTCAACAGCTCCTTACAAAATTACGACGTGTCATATTGTTATTCCGGCAAAGTTAGACTTCTGTAAATCAACACCATTTTCATGTTACATTGTTTATCAGTGAAGTTGATTTCATCCTGTTATCAGTAGTTTCGACTGAAAACGTCGGTTCTTCCTTTGTTGGTTGACACAACTGACGCCAGGAGTTCCGAACAAAAAATATCCGGAACAATGAAATCGATCAAAGTAAGTTAACGTCTGGAGGATGTTGAGGGGATGGAAAGGCTTTAACCCCGTTGTGGTAGTTGACGTTGTTGCTAGCCATTGGCTTTCACTACTTGAAAGGTTTCATCACGGTTTGATTCATTTGCTCTACTTCAGTAAGTTAAATCTACGTCATATGATAACGGGACTCTAATTGAAGTCCAGGTGGAAAAAATAGGTGCTCCCAGCATCTTACAAATTCAAGTTAAAATCCTGCGTTAGTTAATTTCATGTATCCATCCACCCTATCCACAACTAGTAAACAAGGAAGCATCGTAGCAGGGTGTCAGTAGTAAATTTTTCAATAAACTTTGGTTATCTTTGGAGAATTGTAGCCGGGTGTCAGTAGTAAATATAAATAAATTCGTTTTATCTTTGGAGGAGAGTTTGTGGTGGGCAGACGTGCGCCGCGCCGTCACCAAGTCCGATGCCTTGGCGATTGGCTACTGATTGCAATGGACTTGCTTGATTTATGACTGATATGCTGTTCCAAGGTTTACGGTCTGATTACGAATTACGACTTTATTGACAGAGGACGAACGTTCATGTAGGCAAACGATCCTAATTATTGGAGGGGTGGCCTTTAATATACATCAATAGCTTTTGCTGAGTTTATTTTGCCATCTTTAAGGGTTTTGAGTGTGTGGAAGGGTGATTATTGGACGATGAAAGTTTTATTTAGCCCACGAGGTATAAGCAGATAATGGTACAGTGTTTGCCATTTGCTTGAGTCGGGGATCAACAAGAATTTGTTTGCAATATGACCTTTTAAGAACAAGGATCAGTTAAGAATTTACTCAGCGTGTTTTGTTTTTTATAGTCAGAATTTTTGCTTAATGGATAAAGAAACCATTGGTGCATAGTTGATACGAAAGATATGAGAGGTAATTAGTTGATTACGAAGAGTTGGTAGTTGATAATTAAGTTCAAGTTAGTGTTGATTCATCCCCATACGTTTGTATGTCCTTTGTTAATAGTATTCCATATTACACGAAAATGACTGACAGTATAATAGAAATTTGGTGTGTTTCGGCATTTTTGTTATAAATGAATACCTGTCTTCGCTAAACCATTTGCATATTCATCATATATTTTCATTAGCACAGAATCCAATCAAAACCTGACGAAATTTCTCAATCAGTCATCGGCCGGAAATCATGCAGACGTAATCATTAAAATGCGCTGTACAAGCAATACATATGTTGGTTGGTTGGGTGAGCAAATTGGATACAACATGACAATTGGGCAAATCTGTGTGGACGTCTATACATGTCAATGGGCGTCTGTACAACTACAGTAATAGGCAACTTATCATGTGATTCGTGCATGATTCAACAAATTGTAGTAACTAGTAAGTCACCAACATTTCGGATAAACTATGCAACTCATGGCACAAGTCACAGATCACAACTCAAAAAAATACCTTAGTTCGTCAGGAATGATAACCGCTAAACCACCGATGATCCGCTACTGGTAGCGTTTTGATTTGATTCGTATACGCGGTCAGGTCAGCCATAACGGGCGGTGTTGTACAGTACATGTACACGTACATACTGTATGTATGTTGACTGATTCGGGTTACGGTAGATGGTGCGTTGCAGGTGTACTGTAGTCGTATGGTCGGGCAAGTCACTGACTGCCTGTTGCACACCGGGGTGGCTATTCACCGCGGACGCTTATTCATTCACTCAATGACTGATCGATCCGACTGACTGACTGATTGCGTTAATAAAAATTCTGGCTGATTAAAGAACGTACCGTTGAACTTTTAGCCGACTGAATCGGTGAACCACCAATTGATTGACCGATTGATGATTTTATGGATTAAGCTGGATTACAACCAAGGAGAACACTTGATCAGTTGAACATGAGTTTTGTGTTGTAATGTCATGTTCCACTATTGGTGTATGCAACTTCATACTGTAAGTACACACAGCACCACGACTTCACATTATTTCACTCCGTCTGCCTAGGTTTCATTCACTTTACCGTTTGGTCCTTCAATAAGAGGCTCGTTATGCCAAAGAAGTAATAATTGGAAGAAAAACAAACTGAAGATCATTTGGTTTGAATAATGAAAGCTCCTTTACTTCCCACGGTTATTTTGGTTTACCCGTCCCGCAGTCACCGGTCAGCCTCAACCGTGTAATGTAGCGAATTATTGGGTAGTCGGATGTGAATGTGAGATGTGCATCCGTTGTTTGACCGGCACATATTCTACATTTATGTATGTATATCTTCTGGTCTGTGGGTGGATGGTGCTCCTCCCTAAGGGCACAACACGGCATCTTCTTGGCCCCAATCATTACTGTTGCCTCTTCTAATTTATTGTGTTCGACTGGTTGGCAAGTCAATAAATCGTCTCTGACTCGCGACTGGTCTTGCGACTTTGTGTTATATTGACGGACTGACCGACTTTTATTGACTGACTGACTGACTGCCTGATTTAGTGACTTGAACAGGGAACGATGTAAACGTTGTTAAACTAAATTGACATTCAAATCGAAGTAGGAGATGAAAAGGATGTGAACTCGGCGATGAATTTGTATTAGGTATGTTATTATGCAGTCACGACCACAAGTAATCAGCATTGACTACCCGCTACTGCAAGCCTAGTTTGCAGTCGCCCCTAATAAACTGCTACTTGACACAATGCACGCAGAGTTGCACTGTTAATTAATGGCACGTCTGACCTGACCAATGCCAATATATACGCCCGGGGGCCACTATAAATGCCTGCATTGTTCCAGGGTGCCTTTTTGGCCTTTTGTCACTGTATGCCATTATTTGGGTTTACGAACACGCGTGTTTGCACTCACCGCTTTATTACAACCTGTTTACAATGTTTACGGCTACAAATTGGGTGGAGGTGATCGGCTTCTGTTGCTGATCGATTGCGATGGACGGGTTATCAAATTGACAAACTGGGGAAATAATTAGTGAAGTTGAAAAGCCAGTTGGCAAAATATCAGTTATGGCAGACAAAGGCAAAGTTCGACGGTTTTTCTGATAATCGGGCATTGGTTCATGATTACATACATACATTTTTGTGCACATACATACATGTTGAATGGAATATGGAACCGGGTGCCAGCTGGTTGTCTGGCATGAGTATGTACCATGATTGGTTCATGTATTTACGACGTGTTGATTGGGTGCGTAGCTGCATCTGATTTATAGACCCATGGCACGCCATCATGACCTGAATGTGGCCCTCAACCTAAACGTGGATAGCCAACACCACTAATACAAACTATTCTACACTTTGAGATTCATGCAACTTTCATAATTTTTTTTAAATATCTAGCAATTTAGCTTTTGGTTTGAAAATTTTCCTCGAATGATTTATCCTGTTTTTGATGGATTCGCTCTTCCGCTCGGTGGGGCTTACCCGATGGCATACTTAGATATGCATGCATGTGCCAGATACCCGATACCACGGCACCTGGTGGGTTACGATAATGATGCTTGATTGATACTACGGTAGTGCAATGCATATATACATACCACCTACCGTAATACACAACGTTGCGGCATTGGCTTTCAGCTTTAGTGCTTGCGCCATGCATCAAACATCGATAACAACTTGCAGTATTTATGTGCCAGCACAACTTAATCGGTCTGCCATTTCATCCAGGGACCGGGTCTGGCGACCTTTCGTTTAAAATTTGCAGAGAGATGATTATTTTAGGTTAACACCCAACTGTCCCAAACCCTGCCCCAAACGATAAAGATGAAGACATGTTTTGTTAGTTTTGAAGTAATTTTTTTGTTTCTCTTGATAATAGGCTTATACATATTGTACCACATGTTGGTGGCGCCGGTACATAAAGCCATCGACGAGTTTTTTACGGGATTGCTTTGCATGAGTCAATTTAACTACAATTAGGGTCCAAACCGTGCAAGATGATTCACCATTAGAGTGCTAGAACGGTGGACTAAATAAAGTTCGCCGCATCTAATCGTACCGTATTAATTAGCAATAACTTGTGGAAAAATTTCAGGAAGATTAGCGGCGTTTTCACATGGTGAATCAGCTCAGGGTTACGGTAGCTTGTATGATACCCCACTAGCAGCGGCACCTAAGACGTAAGGGACATGCCAGAGTATTGGGGTATCAGGCTCTGATGGAACCAGGCAGCACTGACTTAAATGGCTCACAAAGTTCAAAGGCGTCAGACCGCATTCCCGATGCCCGACTGGTCAGAGCGTGCCGGGTGCGGATTAACGCATGGGATCAGGGCAAGGGACTTGGCAAATACAGGGCTGTTCAGGGTTTACTGCCTTTGGGAAAATACACTGCCACCTTTATTATGCCACAACAGTATATATCGTGTTTACACTTCTGCTGTGCCACCATCGACGGGCCAGAGTGGATGTATAAAAGCAGAGAGCATCCAATCACACTAAACTTTATTCCCAGTCATACACGGACACGTCGATTTTTGACGTTTTCATGAAGTGGCGCGGTTTGGCGGTATTTCGGAATGGGATATAAGGAACCGGTGGTCCGTTGAGGAATATCTGGCAGGGGGTCGGACGATTGAAATATACGGCTCAATGATCGTGATCGTTTTACAATCATGTGGGTAGTATATAGACACAATACTATCAACCAGATGATGATATTATATTGGGACATGGAGATGAGGGTGGGTCCTTTGGATTAGTGTGCCAACACATCGGCCTAATATCGATGAATGACTACCAATCTTAATTCAACGTTGCAAGTTTATAATTTGCATACTATCTTACATAAGACATAAATTATTTGAAAATGAGAGCTTCAAAACTGAAAGTCAGTTCTCCAGACCTTTTTTGGGATCGCAAGCAGATACATAAATCCACAAAGTATCTTCGATGTGCCGAACGTTTGACATAAATAGGCAAGTTGTGCTTCATTAGGTTAATCAGTGTCCACCCATCTCGCTACCGATCGCATTATATAAAGACGCGACGTCACACGGCTCAATGGAACACTTCAACTTGACACGCTCCACTGATCACCCAAACAAAGTCCGACCGACCGTCTGACATGATACCACATCGGGACTGGCTTCTGTTCCGGCCAGTACAGCCAAGTATGCTTGTTTGACGTTTGCTGGGGATTTGCTTATGTTATGTGTTTTTTGGGATGTGATCCTTTCAATTTGGGTAGAAAGAGGGGGTAAAGTCGCTAATATAGTTAGTACATTTTTATATGTGGGTTGGGCTTATTGGGTTGAATGTAACAGGGGTGATAAAACTCGAAGAAAACTTTGTGCGAAATTTAACGGCGGCAGATAGAAGTTCGCATGCATGTATCTATCATCGGTGGTTTCATCATGACGATCTTTTCAGTCATTTAACTTGGTTGCGTGATAAGTAATGACGGGTGCCAATACCACTGGAACAATTGAAGAAAAAGCGTTGAAATATTGTTGATTAAAGTGTCTAACGATTTGTATTAACGATATAAAGTACTAGGCGAACAAATTAGATTGATCCATTGCTAGGCATTTCAACCCAAAAATGTACATGAGTCGGCCAGGTATGTACATAGAATATGTACACATATCGTACCCAACTGGTACATACATATAATGCTACATACAGTACAACACACGGCATAACTCTACATACGCCATAATACTACCGTAATCATCTGTCAGCGGTGTATACAGGCTAATCCGAACGTCGGTGGCACAAAAAGCCATGCCAGATTCGAGTCGGGTGCCGTGGGCAGCGATGCGTTCAACCAAATACACTCCGGGTTACGGTAGACACATATACATAGGTGGTATGGCACACCTTCCAATGTACACGACATCGTGCGATAATGCACTAGTTTTTAAATGATCGTTTCAGTTGGAAAACAACGATCGATAGCAAAGAAACGTGAGACTAGTTCCAACCAATATATATGGATGCTCTATTCTGCAGTTGGTCGCACATTGGTTGAATTAACATATTGAAGAGTGGCGTACAACTGTCTACCCAGGTACATACATAACCTGCATAGTGTAGTGGTGAAGGTTCCAGACTCGCAATCTGCAGGTTCAAGGATTGAAACCTGAAAGGAGACGGAGACCCTTCGTTGCCCGGATGTATTTGGCTTTGTCTGTCAGGTTATTCAATCTCTTTGGCCACAACGTAAACAACATTCTGACATGGTATTCGTGTGCTTGATCCCTCCAATAATAAAGAAAGTTAGATCAAAGGTTTGGAACACTATTAACTTTATTTATTGGTTGAAACATTAACTAAGGTATGTTGTTTTGCAGAATGAACAGCGTTATTTTCTTGGTTTAACATGAACACCGTTTTAAGACATTTCGTTAACCTTTTGTTCTATATTCAAAAGTTGATACACATTATGCTCGACTATATTACTGATCCACAGCTAACGGGACCAAATCAACCCAGATTGCGGAAATAGCATTTTATTTTGAAAGTAATTAGTTGGGAACAATCATTTGAGACCACCTGGCTAAGGCTACCGTATCTTGAATAATTGAGATTTGATTGTTAGACGTTGACGTTATTGATTCGGGGTCATTGAGCCCGAGTCTGAGTCATCCACAACCACGTAATCCGGACTCTCTGTTGGCTACCGATCGATTGATCACCACTCTGTTTTTGTGTCCGATCTCTGATTGGATTGGGATTGGCTACCTACATTACAGTATGAACATGTCGACCAAACGATTCTCTACCACGAGCACATGTACATCAATTGCGCCCAGTCCAGTCCCGGCCATGCTTAATTGAAACTCATTTTTAACATTTTTTGTTCGCCGTTTGTGATATACCGCCTTACGCCTGCTGGTTTGATCGATGGGCTGAGGTGGCAAAAAATGCAATCGAATATAAATATGTGTGTGCTTGTGTTGGGATGCGGTTGCGTATCAACAAGTCGCTACCAAACATACGAATAATCGTTTTTTTCACTCAACGACCAGATTGACTGCGTCGCATGGGCTGATCGCAGAATGATTTGTTGCATATGGTGGAATGTACTTGGGTTGTTTCATGTTGCATAGTAAACATGGTGAGAATTAATAGGTTGACTTGTGCAACTATTAAATACAACAAATACAAATAAACACGTACAGTATAGAGAGACCTACAGCCATGCTTTACTTTCCTTCCCATGTAGACTTTCTCTGTTTGGGCTCTATACTTTTAATTAATAAAAACCCAAATTGCCCGCCTTCTAATCTGTTACTCAAATGATTTGTGTTGCATATGGCGAATAAGTAAGATTGTAAAAAGTGCTGTTTATATGGTATGATGTATGGACATCGATACAACGTTACATATGGTCTATTTCTTTGACTAGTTGGGTGAATAATAACGTTGATATGTTGCCTATATACCAGATGTTGGGCACCGTTGATTTATGCTGCATTATATTCATTAAATGGGTGTTGCACTGTGATGCACGATGTTGCGCATAGTACTTTATCATTATACCATACGAGTATTACGGTAGGTGCTTGCACTACGAATGTTGTATGTACATAAGATTGGATTAAGGATGCTAAACCAACGTAACATAAATACTGCAATAGTCGCTATATTTATGTTGAATAACGAGGTTACATATCTTGGAAAAGTTAGTTTTATTACTATCTTTTTTCTTACTGTACATACGTAAAACAGTTTGCATCAACTCCGAATTAATCCATTTGTTTGGTATTGGTTTTGGTTTCAATAGATGACAAAGTTGATGAAGACTGGTCGTTAAGTCATCATTACATCATGTTGGGCACCTGCAGTTAAAGGATGGTTGCATAATGCCCTGATACACCCGGTGGTCTATACAATAAGCCATTGGGCGCTGGCACCCTAACGAAACGATGCGTCTTCATCAGGGCGGCATCTTTTCAACTTGGGCCATCTCGGGGTTGGTTTGTTGGTATGTGCCCGTTGGCCCCTCTGTTATTGGTTGTAGCAGGAAAGTGTGACTAACGCGTTGTGTTCCGTTACATCAAAGGGATGTTCTTGCTTTTCTATGTTTTAAAAGGTTGATTTTAAATGGGATGGACCCTCGAGCATTAACAAATGAAACGGGAACTTTGTGTGATTGTGGCAAGCGAAATAAGTGAATAAAGTGACCAGTAAATAAATGTTGTTGTTGGTGACAACCTATAAAACTCATATAACGACACCATAATCATCATCATTACCCGTATAAATGGGTTATGATATTACTGATCGTAAATACTGAACGAGATCATTACGTTATCAATACTGCATGCAATGTGCACTAGGATTACGTATGTCTGCACATTCAAACGCCCACTTTTATGATGACCATTGTAAATTCATTCATGACAGTCAGTCAGTTAGTTTATCAGTCAACCGAAGATACATCAGTTCAGCTCTGCTCATGCAGCCAAGTACCGCGAGAGGTAGTCAGGCCACCAGTGTGTCAGTCAGTCAGTCAGTCCAGTCAGTCAGTCAGTCAGTCAATCAACTCATCTGTCAGTCAGTCGTTCAGTAAGTCAACCAGCTCGTCTGTCAGTCGGTCAGCCAGTCAACCAGTTTTCTATCTGTCAGTCATCCATGATGACAGACTCGGGGATATTGGAATTTACGACGGGTCATCTTGGGCCAGTCGTTTACGATGTGTTTGCACGAGATGGCAGTAAGATTACAGGTAATAAAAGCTAATCACTGCCATTATGACTTTGATTATTGGATCAATATTTATGATGTTGTGGCATCGGGTAAAGAGTTGTTGATGATTGGATAACGGGCTGTCACATACTTAGACTTGAGTCGGATCTGCAACATTACGTAAAATAGCGGGGACTAACTGCTAAACTGCAACAAACTGCAACACGAAATGATTACATATAATAAAGAATTGAGTGTTTGGCATGAAGTTGGGATTTCATTCGCAACCAAATAAAAATCAGTTTTCAGGTTGAAAATGTGAAAGGTTGAACGTAAACACAAAACGCCAGTAAAGTTAAAAATTCGTATATACAGGGTGGCTGTAAAGTAACGACGCGTTTTCCGGCCGTCTATTTCTCAGAACTATTGTATTGCGTGATTAACTTTTACATGCCAATTATATGTATTCATACCTGAAATTTCAGATTATGAGGTTCATTTTAGTGTAGGACTGCTCAAATTAAGTTTTTTTCCGAAAATTAACGGAAATTTCGTTATTTTTCAACAAAACTGACCGAAATTCCATGAAAACTGACCATAGTAATACGATTTAAGTATCAATTGGTTTCAACCAGGGTTCACAACGATATAAACAAATGGTAAGTTGAGTTTTGTGTTAAAGAATTTATGAAAGAATTAAAATTCATAGTACTTCACTACCAAAAAATCTCAATAAATGAAGAAAAAATGCGAAATTCGAAAAAATTCCAAAATTTCGAAAATGAAAGATTTAGGTCCTAAGTAGGATTATCATACTTCCATAACTTCTATAACACAAATCTGGTGTCATAAGACACCATTAAGAGTCATGAAAGCATGATAATTGGTGAAAAAGGCAGAAATAAGATTTTGATGTAAAAAATGACATGTGAAAGCTGGCTTAATTTTCACCATTAGATAATACAAATAGTGTTATTTGGCGATGAGATTTTTCAAAAATCATTTTTAAAATAGTGTGTAAACTTTTAAAACCCTATAAAGCTTTTATTTTGAAAAAAAATTCCGTCTAGAACCGAAGAAGTGAAAAAATATTGATTTTTGACAGAAATTCCACAAAAGGCCTACAAATACTTCATAATACGTCAAATCTGACCACATAGTTCGATTTTTCAGGTGTTTTTACGCAAGTTTGACTATAAAGACACTGATCACACAATATAATTTTTTTGAGAAATGGGCGGCCGGAAAACGCGTCGTTACTTTACAGCCACCCTGTATAATAATTCGTGAACATTAGTCCAGCCAAAAAAATTAACCATTTATATCAGTTACAAAATCTCACTCCAATTCACTCACTCAATCACTCGTTCATCACTGTATACCATTGCAGGTAACCCTGATGGCAAACGTCAACGAACGGCCTACTCGCGTCCTCAAGTCCTGGAGCTGGAGAAAGAGTTCCACACGTCCAGATACCTGACCAGAAAACGACGCATTGAGATCGCCCATTTGTTGTCGTTGACCGAACGTCAAGTGAAGATTTGGTTTCAGAACCGACGGATGAAACACAAGAAGGAATCGAAAGGTTACTCCTTCACTCACTCACTCACTCACTCACTCACTCACTCACTCACTCACTCACTCACTCACTCACTCACTCACTCACTCACTCACTCACTCACTCACTCACTCACTCACTCACTCACTCACTCACTCACTCACTCACTCACTCACTCACTCACTCACTCACTCACTCACTCACTCACTCACTCACTCACTCACTCACTCACTCACTCACTCACTCACTCACTCACTCACTCACTCACTCACTCACTCACTCACTCACTCACTCACTCACTCACTCAGGCACCTCCTCACTTGACATGACCGGCTGTCCTACGCAACAGATGCACATGCAGCAACAACAGTTCTACAACCACTCTCAACTGGCGATGATGGGTGTGGATAATACTCATCATGTACTCGATCCCTATACCCAACAGATTGGACTACAGCTCGGACAGCAAATTCACAACTTTTATCAACGATAGAGACATTATTCAATGATACAGTTATGTAATATTGATTATACACTTCTAAGTCATCAACGCACGTTGCACAATTTCGAAGAGTATAAATATCTAAACGTTGGGTTTTTTTAGCTGAAGCTTAACTGAACATTTTCCTGAAATAAAATTTAGATGTTTCGAAAAATGCATCTCAGTTATAAAAAGAGCTTAGCAAAAACTCTTGTATATTGCAACGATTTGCCCCAAATACGCCGGACGCCGAACGTTGTCGTTGTAGGGTGTACCATTGGTGATCAGGGTGCCTTTGGATTTCGGAGGTATATTTTGATATCTTATCATTCTGATAACCAATTGTCCACCCTATAATAAAAATTACTTCCAGAGCTGGCCAGATCCATTTATTCTCAGTCACACACACCAATAATGATAACGCATTATAATTTGTAAATTTCTGCGAGAAATCTACCCCGTTATTGTGCATATACGCCGGATTCAAGCAGCTCTTTGATTACAGGGTTCTGCACACATTTATTATGTATGATAAATGCCCATATACATATACTTATACCATGCCCGTTTTGTAACCGGTAATTCTTAGCCGCACGCCATTGAATTTTGTAGTTAAATAGTTTTTGGGGCTTCAAATCGGGAAAATACCAACAGCCATCTTCAACGAGTCAATCAACGAGTGTATAACTAAAAACCCTTTGATTGGCTGGTATCGATTGATTCGTGTTCGTATTGCCATTCACTACTTTATAGTATACACAATAGTATAACATTCACTACTTTATAGTATACACAATAGTTAAAAATACATACGCCAACACCACTCGCATTCTACAAATTTTGTGGCCATCCAAAATTGTACCATCCACACCAAAACCAGTCAATTCATAAAACCAGCCATTTCGTGTCTCGCCGTATTTTGTTATTTATTTTGTATTGCATTCACTTGTCTGTTTCAAAAAAGATAGTTTTCGAGTTCAGCCTAATTGACTTAACAGTTCAACTCGTATTACAGTACCCAAAACTATTATGTGCCAAAACGCGTCACACACAACGGAACTACACAACCAAACAGTACAGCTTCACAATTTTGGCTAATTTTCAGTAAGCATACATATTTCAGGAGTAAGAATATAAAAGCAACTTGAATTCATGGACTTCTCCTTCATAAACCAGAATTTTAAGATGTGATAAGCTTCATATAGACCAAGAAGCGTGCCGTTAAAATCGCCTTTGCATGTTTCATGACACTACATATTTGTTTTGGGTACTGTAAACATATAGGACTGTGGACCAGCTAAGCTTACTGTCAGTTCCCGTGCTTCAGGTAACTTCGATTGGCCTGTGGCAAACTGCTGCATTCATATCAACAATTCTCTGTTTACATTTCAATAGAAAAATAAAATGCTAATTATCACCAAGTTTGCTTGACGGATCACGTGATTAAGAATGCGGCTGCTTTGCCACTGTGCGCTCACATCACCACAACCCAATCCAAAACAAAACAACGCATTACAAATGCCACCAAAAACCGCAGAAAATTGTAAATACTGCTAAAATATATTCATGAATTGTCTATATTATATCATCATTTTACAATTGCTAGGGTCAGAATTGTGTTATATCAAAACAAATGTCAATTTTTTGATTGTGGTTTATTCATCTCTATTGATATTTTACTCTTTATCTGTAATCGTTTATACATTCACCATTTTTGTTACACTGGTTTAACGTCAAAGGCTTTATCTTATACTTCGTCATGGTGTTGTGTTTGTTCCTTGTTAATCTACAAGTCAAGTAAGAAAACAAAGATGCTCAAGGAATGAACAACTTGCTACATTGATTTCTACAATATTTTGTTGCTACATGAGTTCATATAATTATCGGATTGGTTCTCACCTGATCTTGCCGGATATTGTGTTCGTCTATGGCTGCAGAGATAAAGATTAGCATAGAACAGGTACACAAACTGCTGGTTTGGTTTTTCATCTTCAAAACATAAAAAAGTTGATCAACAAGAACTTAAAATCAACTTAAATAACACACGGCCGAGTTTTTATTGGTCAGTACTTTTATTTCTTCCAGTAAACACTTTTCGATCAATTCAAGCAAAAACCTTAATTTCTGGTTTCGTTGATCCGACCACATCAGACGCATTATAAGCGCGTAAACGATGGTTGTAATTAATGATTGGCAATTAAGGGAGCTGGGTTTTGTGAACCAGATGTTTGAGAGAATAATACATGGTGCGGGGTAGCGCATGCTTTTCATATTATGTACATACATACTAGTAACCTACAGGCATCATTCAACTGTCTCATATTGACTTTTTTTTCGTCTATAATGTATCACGTAGGACAAATAATATTTAGAAGTTGGAATTTGGCAAAATTTGGCAATATAACTAATTTCGCAGTACATGTAGTTCGCATTATGGTCGCATCAAATAAATCATAATTTTGCGTTTCTTGATATAATACAAGTTGAGTTTTGTACCTTTAACTATATACGTACATACGTCTATACGACACTGGATGGATAGGAGATCATGAGTTGACGACTCGACGTCACGATCGTAGCTGGCTCGGTATCACGTCTCATGGTATCTGGCACAATCACGCTGTACGATGGCACGTAACACTCACGGACACACGGAGACTTCACTGCCCGTACATCATCCTAAATTGTTACATACGTACAAATCAATTACGCTGTTAATAAATATTTTTAATAACATTCTTGCAATTAAATGATTTGGAATTCCCCGTTATGGTAAAATCAAGTATGTTAGTTAGACAATCAACTGAACGAGTTCTCCTCTACGTTTTTATGTAATTTGACTGATCATCCAAACCCAGCTTTGTAAAATGAATATAAATTATGTAGTAGAACTCAAGACAAAAAAATTGTAAGACACGTGACGCAAACCGACCTGAGCAGTACGTTGGTGACAAGCACTCTTCTTGAGAGCATGTTTCATATTGGTCTCCCACGCCCGATACACCTGACGTTCGAGTTCGTATGCCAGTTTCATGATGACACCGTAACCAGCGACTATGATCAGATCGAGCACACAGCACACTCGAAGCACATCTGTATAAGCCAGTTCCTGCCATTTGGGCGGCAGAAAACTGAAATAAACTTACTCAGCTCGTTAATCAGTTATACGGAGTTATAATCTCAGTTATATTATGAGTTGTTCTGAGTTATACTATGAGTTATACTAGATGTTAAAGACACTAACGACTTGCATGCCTCAGTGGTTGTGCCTTTGTTGAATGTGTAGATGATGACAATGTGCACTACATTCACGAAACACTTTAGCTGCAGCATTATCAGTGCTGGGATGGCCAGAAACAGGGTGCGCCACGCGTGCAGCACAGCCGTCAACAGCAGGGCCAGTTCGAATACTGAGTGAGTGAGTGAGTGAGTGAGTGAGTGAGTGAGTGAGTGAGTGAGTGAGTGAGTGAGTGAGTGAGTGAGTGAGTGAGTGAGTGAGTGAGTGAGTGAGTGAGTGAGTGAGTGAGTGAGTGAGTGAGTGAGTGAGTGAGTGAGTGAGTGAGTGAGTGAGTGAGTGAGTGAGTGAGTGAGTGAGTGAGTGAGTGAGTGAGTGAGTGAGTGAGTGAGTGAGTGAGTGAGTGAGTGAGTGAGTGAGTGAGTGAGTGAGTGAGTGAGTGAGTGAGTGAGTGAGTGAGTGAGTGAGTGAGTGAGTGAGTGAGTGAGTGAGTGAGTGAGTGAGTGAGTGAGTGAGTGAGTGAGTGAGTGAGTGAGTGAGTGAGTGAGTGAGTGAGTGAGTGAGTGAGTGAGTGAGTGAGTGAGTGAGTGAGTGAGTGAGTGAGTGAGTGAGTGAGTGAGTGAGTGAGTGAGTGAGTGAGTGAGTGAGTGAGTGAGTGAGTGAGTGAGTGAGTGAGTGAGTGAGTGAGTGAGTGAGTGAGTGAGTGAGTGAGTGAGTGAGTGAGTGAGTGAGTGAGTGAGTGAGTGAGTGAGTGAGTGAGTGAGTGAGTGAGTGAGTGAGTGAGTGAGTGAGTGAGTGAGTGAGTGAGTGAGTGAGTGAGTGAGTGAGTGAGTGAGTGAGTGAGTGAGTGAGTGAGAGAGATAGTGATTGAGTGAGTGAGTGAGTGAGTGAGTAAATGAGTGAGTGAGCGAGTGAGCGAGTGAGCGAGTGAGTGAGTGAGTGAGTGAGTGAGTGAGTGAGTGAGTGAGTGAGTGAGTGAGTGAGTGAGTGAGTGAGTGAGTGAGTGAGTGAGTGAGTGAGTGAGTGAGTGAGTGAGTGAGTGAGTGAGTGAGTGAGTGAGTGAGTGAGTGAGTGAGTGAGTGAGTGAGTGAGTGAGTGAGTGAGTGAGTGAGTGAGTGAGTGAGTGAGTGAGTGAGTGAGTGAGTGAGTGAGTGAGTGAGTGAGTGAGTGAGTGAGTGAGTGAGTGAGTGAGTGAGTGAGTGAGTGAGTGAGTGAGTGAGTGAGTGAGTGAGTGAGTGAGTGAGTGAGTGAGTGAGTGAGTGAGTGAGTGAGTGGGTGAGTGAATGAGGAAGGAGTGAAAAATTACGGTCGGTCAGTCAATACTCACTGTTTCTGCAGTGCAATGCCTTTTCATGTTTGACAGTGTGCACATGGATCAGTTCATCAACGAAAAGACATATAGCGAGGAAAGTGAGGAAAGCACGCAGTCGGGTGACGTCCATTCTGTGGATTTTCGGTTTAATATTTACAAATATTTCGTGTTCAGTGATCAGTGGTCAGTTTAGATTGAAATTTCTTTAAGTTGATAGAGATGTTGATGATCAAGTAAAGATGCCAGTAAGAAAAAATGTCAGTTATGAGTTGAGTTTACGTCAAGGCATTGCTTATGTTCACTAGGTCAATCGAACATGACCTTAACTTGGTTTTCCTACTTCAATGTCAATTGACTAACGTTTGTGTTTCAAGATATTAATTTATTAGTGTTTCACATTAATGTATGATTATTACTTACAGTAATGCAATAAATAAATGTTATACCGGGTTTTGCATTATCACAAGCTAAATACTGTGGAATCTGTTGAAATTGAATGAATATATAAATGATTGTACAAAGCAAACGTGCAACAATCTTATTATCGTTATGTTTCACTAGCACAATTAGTTTCTTCAAATTTTAATTTATTTGCCGAATCCAGCATTGAATCGTTCATATCCGCTTCGCTGAAATTTAAAAAAATTACTGATTGTTTTTAACTGACTGCTGACTGATCTCCGGTCTGCGGCTGACTAGTGGCTGACTGACTGACTGACTGACTGACTGACTGACTGACTGACTGACTTACTGACTGACTGACTGACTGACTGACTGACTGACTGACTGACTGACTGACTGACTGACTGATAGACAGTTCGTAACCAGAATAGCTGAAAAAATTCAGCTTCCTGGTGGGACTCGAACCCACTGACTGACTGCCTGACTGACTGACTGACTGACTGACTGACTGACTGACTGACTGACTGACTGACTGACTGACTGACTGACTGACTGACTGACTGACTGACTGACTGACTGACTGACCGACTGACTGACTGGCTGACTGACTGACTGACTGACTGACTGACTGACTGACTGACTGACTGACTGACTGACTGACTGACTGACTGACTGACTGACTGACTGACTGACTGACTGACTGACTGACTGACTGACTGACTGACTGACTGACTGACTGACTGACTGACTGACTGACTGACTGACTGACTGACTGACTGACTGACTGACTGACTGACTGACTGACTGACTGACTGACTGACTGACTGACTAACTGACTGACTGTCTGACCGACTGACTGACTGACTGACTGACTGACTGACTGACTGACTGACTGACTGACTGACCTACTGACTGACTGACTGACTGACTGACTGACTGACTGACTGACTGACTGACTGACTGACTGACTGACTGACTGACTGACTGACTGACTGACTGACTGACTGACTGACTGACTGACTGACTGACTGACTGACTGACTGACTGACTGACTGACTGACTGACTGACTGACTGACTGACTGACTGACTGACTGACTGACTGACTGACTGACTGACTGACTGACTGACTGACTGACTGACTGACTGACTGACTGACTGACTGACTGACTGACTGACTGACTGACTGACTGACTGACTGACTGACTGACTGACTGACTGACTGACTGACTGACTGACTGACTGACTGACTGACTGACTGACTGACTGACTGACTGACTGACTGACTGACTGACTGACTGACTGACTGACTGACTGACTGACTGACTGACTGACTGACTGACTGACTGACTGACTGACTGACTGACTGACTGACTGACTGTCTGACTGACTGACTGACTGTCTGACCGACTGACTGATTGACTGACTAAAGGACTGACTGACTAACCGTCTCCAATTCAGGGTACTGTTCCTCATCGTCTTCGCGTTTACCAGGCGCCCACCGTCCCCGCTTTCCCATACTGCCCATGAATCGATCACTGCTTCGCTTACCAAAACCCGCCATAAAGCGAGGATCTGGAATTAGAAGTTACTGCGACAAAATTTCAAATTAAGTTCAAATTAGTTACTGCGACAAAATTTCAAATTAAGTTCAAATCAAATTAGTTACATTTGACGCAATTTCCATGGTTCAAAGAGACTTGAGTTTTACTGATTAATCTCGCAAATGTGTGTAACCTCCGCCACGCTTGCCAAAGCCGGCCATAAAACGCGGATCTGTAAGTTAGTTGATTTGAAACGAAATGTACATTTTGTCAACAAATATTATAAATATTTTATCATGAAACTTGTAAGCCAGTACCAACCACCACCACGTTTACCAAAGCCAGCCATGAAGCGGGGATCTGAAAAAATATCTTTGATTGAGTTGTTGTATAGGCTAGAGAATTGATTACGCGAATGTTTGAGTAAGATTTTTCCGAGTGCGAACTAATATGTCACTGTATGCGAAAATTCTTTCATAAAATGATAGTGCTCAATCTCAGGTTAAATAACTATGTTACTACAAATCGTTAGCGGTTTCCTGTCATGAGTACTGGAAAAGACAATTGTGCGTTATTTCCTCGGTCACGTGACCTGGCGCGTAGCAACGATTCACAAATGGCTGTGTTTACCGGCATACACGTATTTTAGCGATCTTTTTTGTCTGCAAACTCCGCAGATACAGTTCCTTTATCTGTTGAAAATTTTGTAGAGTATTTTGATCGAGCAAAACAATAGTTACAACACATAATGTTCGCGCGCAGAAAAATCTTACTCAATTCGCGTAATCAATTCTCCAGTCTATAAATGAATACTAGAATATATTAATGTGAGCTCTAATGCATTTTGTTGTTTCTTTTCATTACAAATATATGATTATTGTAGCAAAAACTTTCATAGCATTCTGAAACTTTTTCCCAACATTAAGATAAAAATCGTGTGGATTGTCACAAAGTTTACAATTTTATTTCCGAGTGATATGAAACTGTGAATGAGCTATAGAACGAACGTACCAGCAGCCCGTTTACCGAATCCGAGCAAGTAGCGATCTTTATTGGAGCGCTTATCATCGGCATCTTCGGATACGACCAGGGCTACGAGCACAACCAGTGCACCGACACACAACAAGGACAATTTGGAGATCATGGTTTATCCTCTGAAAACACCTATTTGGTGGATTTATGTATATTAATTCTACAACATCCCTGGTCTTATAACTTTGTCATCTATTCAGCTTACATGTATTTACGACTGTTGGTTATGTACTTGCACTATATGTACCGTGTTTTTACATGCTTGTATTTATCAAAGACAGAGATGATGTGGGAGTCCGATTGTTATGAAGTAACAAATAGATGAGTAATTTGACCGTTTTGATTCATGATTAACTGCAGAATAGTTCAGTAATGTAATGTGCTAAGGCGCCATAGTACATAATAAGCACACAATCTATACCTAACTCAATTGAGCTGATGAAATTAGGTTATTTACGTTTTATATAGTGAATATAAAGAGCAAACTTTTGGTCAGGACTTCTCTGAGACATTTTGAATGGAACATATTGCTCATATTAAACGGTGTTCGTTTGGTTCCAAAATGCATTCAGAGTTCAACATACTGAGTTCAGCATCTTTATATTATTTAAACACTATTATTTTATGTTCCTTCAATTAACTAGAAATTTCAAAATCAGACTATTTCTCAACTGGTTATCCAACTGGTTATGATGTAATATGTGACATGAATGTACATTGGAAGTTGCCACAAATAACTACAACGTTATGAACCAATTATTATAGGCTGATCCACTAACTAATTAACTATAATTAGCCCAGTTTTAACAAGTTGGCCACGTACAGAAAACAAAACAAAACAATAACGCATTTACGTGAGTATTTTTGGTTGGCATCACATAATGATCGCACTCACTGATCACATCATCTTGTTATCTGCCAGTTGATCAAATGTTGGCTAACTTATTTATAATGATTTCAGAAACATGAATTTCAATTTGAGGTTGCAACTTCTAAATGAAAAAATGTTTTAGTTAGAGATACTGAATAATCGTTAATTAGTCTTTTAATGTTACAAATTATGTTGACGATAATTAACATTAGTTTCCTTCCATTGTACACAATGAGTAAATTTGATGAGAGTCACTTTTGAATCGTTAAAACTCGGACTTTTCTCCGGTCGATTTGCACAGCAAAACGCAGGAAGTGTTTCAACTTGTCTCATGAATAATTTAAAAGTTGTTTCCATGAACACGATAAATTAGATAATTGAAACGAACAATAGACGTACAGTGCTCAATAAAAGTTACATATGTTGGATAACTTTTCGCTGTCATAATTCAAATATTAGCAAACATCTACGGAATCTATTAGAGATATTCCGACTCAGATTGAAAACTGAGGATGGTGCAATTATATTTTACTTGATATCGTCACTCATCATTAATTCTTTTGATTGGTGGTCAAAATTATGAAATGATGAAAGTGTTTGTTGTATGTACATTAGCATTTAATTTTAGCTCGAAACGAGAGAACAATGGAATACGGCCCTATTAATGGACTAACGAAGTGCGTTTGATCGTTCATAATCCAACTTGACAAGTACATACGTGTAGTTGTATCAATGAAGCGATGAGCACTTATCCATGCATGCAGTCAATCATATGGACAAATGTATACACAAAACAATCGAGTTATCAAAATAATGGACAAATGCATGTGGAAACGTCACTCAATGAAATGTAGAGAGTAATGCCAAAAATAAGTTTCAGTTACCGTTACCAGATTTACAAAAACAAACACACCAAACGAGCTGTTTGTCCCGGATCAGGCTACAGTTCTCTCTATGTGTATTTCCTCATGCTCCATAACTAAAATCGTCAACTTCTTATAATCAAATGCATCATAGAAGATGTATAGCTTGTAAAATACGCTTTGTAACTTACTGAAAGAGATAAGAAAAGGCGGAACGCGGTCTGTTTGCACGCGGATTCAACTGGCACAACTGATATGGCTCTGATTTACGGTGCTAACGTGCTCTGAGACTCTGAGTGAGTGAGTGAGTGAGTGAATGAGTGAATGAGTGAGTCAGTGAGTGAGTGACTGAGTGAGTGAGTGACTGAGTGAGTGAATGAGTGAGTGAGAGAGTGAGTGAGTGAGTGAGTGAGTGAGTGAGTGAGTGACTGAGTGAGTGAATGAGTGAGTGAGAGAGTGAGTGAGTGAGTGAGTGAGTGAGTGAGTGAGTGAGTGAGTGAGTGAGTGAGTGAGTGAGTGAGTGAGTGAGTGAGTGAGTGAGTGAGTGAGTGAGTGCAGAGTAAAACTTTAAATAGCAGCGGTTTCAGCCATGAAATCGGCCAATCTGCACTCCATAAAAATATAATCAATGGAAAGTTTGCGTTGGTGTGGGTTGCTTTTTTCAAGTTATAAAATATCTCTGTCATAACGAATAATAGCTTTGAAACCTGATTACGAACATCCGACATGGCAGACCCACTTGAATGAAAACACTATGTAACCACTCACTTCTGTTCACCTGTTTCTATCCATATTATACAAAAACGTGTCGATATAACACGGTCTACCAAAATAATAAGCGCAGATTTATGGTCTTATACCATTTTTAGCTGAAAATAAGCCATCAAGTGCAAGTCAGCTTATGGGATTCATGAGTGCATAAAACAGGCATGAACCTTTGAACACAACCTTTGAATGAGTACATGGTGTCCATGCTTTCGTGTCTAACAATGATCTATAAATCATATGTGTGTATTGACTGTGTAAGTAATACTCGATTTATTGGGGCTATTATGAGGCCGCATCAAACACGCGCGTAAATTTCCCGCCTTGCCATTGGTATAGAATTCGAGTGTCAGGTGCGATGGGTCGTATTGTCAAATCTCAATCTACTTACTGTACATACATTCATGTGTCTATGTACTGTATGTACATATGTATGCATGTATATGTGTATGCATGAATTCATTTATGTATGTACAGGGTGTCCCATTTAAAAATGAACACTTTGATTTGCCCTAGGAACCGCAATTATCATTTGATTTTCAAACTTTTTGCGCCAAGTTGTAGACAATTCTTGACCATTTTGTGTATTTTTTTACTCAAGTTAATCTGAGTTACGAATCGGTAGTTATGCCAGATTTCCTATTACCCCTGTTTTTCGTCTTTTCCACGTGGCAGTTGGTTGTTTTAATGATCAGAATAACCACTGAAAACGCAAGTTCAACCATTTTTTTGGCTGTTAAGACGAATAATGTAACTTCATTATTATAAAGTAAAATACGTGAAAACCAAATTGTTGTGAACGTAACTTATTCAACTGCAGCCTAGCAGACCTCTCTGCTGTGCGGCGGCACACCAGAGCAGTTCAACACCGCAGCCGCAGGCATGCGCTCGCGCTGGCAACCTGATCAGCCTATTACATCACTGTTAAACTGACAAATGTTTTATTATCTCAAACAAAGATTAAAGTTATATAAATTACCTTGGAACTAGTTAGAATTCTTCTTGAACCGTTGAACTGCGGTGTTGTGTGCTGCCGCACAGCCGAGGGTAATGGTATGCTGCAGTTCGTATTGTTATGTTCACACCAATTCGATTTCAATGTTTCCCATATTATAATAATAGTTTTAGCTACGTTATTTGTCCCGACAGATAACAAAAAGTTTGAACTTGAGTTTGCAGTGGTCCTGCTGCACATTGAAACGACCACCGAATACGTGAAAATGACGAAAAACAGGGATGTTCGGAAATCCATCATAAAAATCGATATATAAACCAGATTTCTTTGCGTAAAAAAATAAACAAAATGGTCAAGAATTGTCTACAACTTGACGCAAAAATTTTTGAAATCTATTGAAAATTGCGAATTTTAGGGCAATTCAAAGTGTTCATTTTTAAATGGGACACCCTGTATGTATGTATGTATGGATGGATGGATGTATGTATGGATTGATGTATGTATAGATGTATGTACCTGGAACGTATTCCATCTCCGACGTGTCTAAAAGACTAAAAATAACTGATTTTGTTTCTTGCATTTGCAGCTAAGCTAACATGAACGTGCGGCGGGAGTGGACAAGGATTAAGTTGGTTAGTTCACTCATATTTTATTATCAAAAGGAAGGATCAGAATCAGTCAATACCTCAAAGTATTGTTTGGTAGTCCAGTTGCCAAGTGCCGAGTGCCAAGGACCTGGGAAAAGTAATCAATCACACCTCGCACATACATATCTCTCGAGTAACGTTGACTATGCCGAATTCGATTTTGCCGAATTTGGTTTTGCCGAATTTTGTTTTACCGAATTTTGTTCTGCCGAATTAGACTATGCCTGTAAAGATTTTGTAGAGTTGGGATTAGCCTTTGTCAATACATATAGTCTGAGCCGAGCTATGTAGTAAGTGCCACAGCCAACACCTCGATACAGGTGTAATCCTATAAACACTGGTGGTCCTTCATCATTACAGGCTAAAAAATAGCAGACAACCATTCTCGGTAGCAATGCCGTCAAAAAGCTGGATTCTAGATACCATATGACACTGGCACGGATCAAGATTTTGCTCGTGACTCTTACGTCTGATTACCACTAATACTGTTACTATCAGAGCTTGAATTAATCTGTATCATTATTTGGGTTATGCATCATAGAAAAATGGTGGAACGGTGTGGTTTGCATGCAAATGAAAGGTATATGATATGAGTATGAAGTATAATGGAACTACAGTACATATACCTAAAAAGTTATATCACCCGGAGTCGGACTTAACCAGACGGTCATTATCAAAGATTTTTATGACCGACATACATTTGGGCCAACCGTAAGTACATAAATAACGTGTTTTATAGGTAAATCAAGCCCGGCTGGAAATGTCTCATTGATAAACTTGACATGTAACTAATATGAAACAAATAACAAAACATAGGAAGTCTTAATAAAAAGTCATATTTATTATCTCCACTGATTTCATCAGGTTTGCGACGGGTGGCACGCTGATTCAAGGTCTGATTCAGAGGCAACATGATGAAGTTACAGTCGTTTTAGTGAACCAAACATCAAAAGAGATGGAGTTTAATCGGTGTTTTTTAGTTAACATTGAATACAAGATTAACACGATCTCGTAAACCGGTAATAAGTGAAAAAATTCGTTCAAAAAACAACTGTATAAACTTTATGTTCATGTGGATAATATCAGATTGAAATTACCATGTATGAAATCGTACGGATTGTGGTCAATAACGAATTCATGGACGATACATCGTCGCTGTAGTGCCATCAGTGATATGCAGTTTATCATTTAGATGTACATTACGTACAATGTCATTTACATCTGATACAGACCCCACACTAGGTACAACATTACGCCAACATACTGATATCATGATGAATATTGATGAATTTGAAAATTATGTGCATTCAAATCCGGGAAAGTTTAATAAGCACAACTATCAATCATGGTCCACTATTTTTAACTCATGGAATTGTGTATACAAAAGTTTTACTCTCTGCTTTTGTTGAGATGAATTTTTTATTGTGTTTCTGAATGCACTGTTCTATTTATATTCATTGACTCAATCATAAATCAGCCAATTAGACCAATTAAACGCAGGTAATGACAATTACGTACCATAAACTTATTAGAATAAACAAAAATATAAACATGGTAATGCCCCAAATACTTTTTTACATAAAATTTTATTGCATTCGATGCTGGAGTGCTAAGTTTAATTGATAATGGATGGTTATGAGTATTCCGAATTACCGTACTACATGTCAGTGTGGCAGGGTATGTACATATAGCACTCTTAATTGGTTGAGAAGGAGACTAACTTTTTTTATCAATGATTCTCCTAAGTTTATTTTGTGTGTGGTTTTTTACAGATAGAACAGACGTGTCCACTGAACTCATTCCATGCTGCATGCATGAAAAGTCTTACCACAGTAAAATAGTGTCGCACATTCAAATTAAGTCTCATAATCAATTGAATAGGTTATAGAATATGTTCATGCAAAATTTAGTAGAATAGTGGATGTAGGGAGCTCAAAAGTCAGTCAACCAGAGTATCAAGAAGTGGCTCCATAACTTGTTTTGACTTTTTTCATGCCTTGAATTTGTCCAACAATCACTCAAGAACGGCCAACCGTGTAATCGGATGTGAAGGTTAAGTCTGTATATGTCCATAACCGTGTTTGTATGACATGACCCAAACCTACGACATTCACTTAACTTACTCTACTAGAAGACGAACCCACAGGGGAAATTGAAGAACTAGCGGACAAGGCAGATAAGAAATGCTAAGCTTCATTCACAGTATACGACGTTGTAGGAATATAAAATCCTGAAAATGAAAGCTGAATTCACTTTCACAATAACTCCAACGCACAAATTTGCTATGGGTTCAGATTCCTTCATCTAAAATCATGTTTTTATGCAAACAGAACAACCGATAGGTAAATGAACAAAAATAAGTTTTTTGCAGTTATTTTGTCAAAATAGAATCACAACAAACAAAACAACTTCATGAAATCACAGCTACTACATACATACTGTAACTACTACATTATAACATAACCGCAAATACTCTACCATTAACCGTTAACTAGTACAACGACACGACAGTAAAAAACACCATCAGCTGGCCAGTATTCTTGGAGCCGGTAATTGAGCTCAGGGCATTGGTCTCTGGAGATCATTTCACTGCTGCTCAACAAACAAACATTCATTTCAGGGCCATCTCAGCGTGGATACGGTGTGTCGATGAATGCAGTAGCGAACGAGTAGGGGGCGTGAAATTCCCCCCTCTTTGGCCATTTTGAAGCAGTTTGTTCCCTGAGATGTGTGTAAAATAATCTGACAAAATCTCCTTCTAGACGAAATTCCCTTCCTATAGTAGGAGTGATTCGTACGCCAGTGTATGGATGAATGGATATAATATCCTACATTCACTCACAATGCCACGTTAACTGGATATGTACTTTGAAAAGTAGAGTTTGACAAGAATCGTGCTTGTCGAGAACTCACTTGAATGAGAATGTGGACTCGATAACTTAATCCTGATAAAAAACGGATGGAAGCCCGTTGCGGTGTGGCAGTGGAATACTAAACCCATAACTGTTTTGTTCCAGATACCAGAGTAATAACCCAGATACTGCACATAACAAAGTAATTATCGACGTATGTGGTATTTACAGTATGCCCTGTCATGATATCCTACCAGTACCAGCCGCTGGATTACCCACTCAAATATACCACTTCTGCTGAATTACCGGCCAACACCAACTTGCTGTACGTTATCACGGTTCATGATGTGTATACTTTCGTGTTGTGTTAACTTCCTTGTCATGGAAGTCAAGAACCAAATCAGCATTTATTTGTTACCACCTAATGAACATGTTACTACTTCATAATCCAACCACAATAAAACTGATGACTGGACTCGGTAAGCCAACATGCAGCACAACAGTGGATTAACCAGATACATATAAGACAAACACAAATACCATTATGTCATTCAAATCAACATACTTTCAGTGTCTTTCGACTCAATAAAAATAATTAAAAACAATGAAAAACGGCCGAATTTCATTCAATTTTAAGTTTTTCTGGTTTTCTGCATCGATAAGGTAACTGTAAAAATCATGAGCACGCGCATCACAGCAAAACTATACGCTACGTAATTGAATTGATGTTGAGTGAGTGAAGATGTGAGTGTTCAATGAACTGGGACTATATGTCACACGTCTGTTAGATTGCCACAGTAGAGTGCCCAAACTGCAGCTTGTGGCTGATATATTTTCGGTGTGTTTGCCGACACACGTTTTTAAGGCACAATTTCTTGCCTGATATGATCATGTCGTCTGTCTAATCTAGTGGGTAGGGCGGCAGCCTCGGAAACCAGCGGTCTCAAGTTCGAAACCAGTCTAGAGGCACAGATCCTGACGGGATGCTCTGGAGTTTCTGTCATTGCCCGTCAGTTTATTCAACTCTCTCTGGCCATCAAAATACCATTTTGATACGGTATTAGTGTGTCTTGATGGCTTCAGTAAATGAAGCGGTATTAGTGTGTCTTGATGGCTTCAGTAAATGAAGCAATCCCAGTAAAAAGGTTGTAAACGTGTATCGCAACAAATCAATGTGATTGAGTTGAACGGATAAAAATAAGGTTTAATGGACAGTATCGTTAGTGTTTTACCACCAAATGTAGTTTACCATATTGTATTTACGAATCTTTCTCGACTGCAACTGGTGGCTGGTTCATTTCCGGCGTACTGTATTTGCTCGCAGATATTCGACCGTATTGGCCCATTCGCCGTATATTGACAGTTCGAGACTTCATGCGTGTTTTTAACAATCGGCAAGTCATTACAATGTAATTTTCGGGGGGTTTATTGTGAGTAAAACGATCACGGAAAGTTTCATGAGTAAAATGGTCATGGTAAGTTTTATAATTAAAGTGGTATGGTAAGAAGTTTCTTTATTGACACGCCGCATGTTCCAATGATGTCCAGAACTCGAGTGGTCTAATTCACGGCCCATAATAGAGTTAGGAGTGTGTCTGTACGTGAAAAAAAAGTTGACTGGACATAAAATAGTTTATTGACCAACACACATATGTACTTCGGGAACATCTGATATTATACATTTTGCCATACGACATGCGAAACATTTTTAACTGAACAGTTGGCAACATGCTTGTAACATATGTATTCATGTCATGCCTATATATGTAACTTGTGTTTCTGCACAGATAAGATATTTGCGTTCTTCGTTCACTCGTTTTCTTCGAACTTCTTCGTCATACCTTCTTTCAATATGACTGAACCGTTGGTAATCATGTGAACTCTTTGGCACGAAACCGAATAACCAAGCTTTCAATTAATGGCCAGCAGTTATCACACGATTCTAACATCCGTGGCATGAAATGACAACACGACATCAGGAATTATGATTGTCAATTGATGTATCTTATTAGAGTTGATTATTGATTAGAGTTTTTTGATCAATAATAAATAGTTGATAGTTACATAACTCAGGGTTTGATTGGATTAGGATGACATGCAGTTATCCCAATTCAAACCGGCATTGTTTATGTACATTTATTAGTTGGTTCATTTAGTACAGAAGGACAATAAATATTTTATAGGCTGGCCGGAAGCCTAACCTAATAACTTGGACAACTTGACTAAATATAAACCTCAGTGCGATGGCTTAAAACGACACAATTGCGTCATGAAGTGTGTCACTGGAACGGAAGCATTTCTGAATGAAGCTGAAATGGGTGGCCCACCAGTTTAACTCAGTTACAGTCGAATGATGTGACTGGAAATAACGACGTTCCAGTACAGTTACACAGCCGTTCCGTTCCAATGATTGAACACGTTTTTTAATTATTTTGCGACACAGTTTGCTCAAATAGTCGTGAGTGAGTGAGTGAGTGAGTTTTGAGGAATATAAGCCGCATATTCATGGCAACTGTGGTGATTTATTGTGTACGAAAAAAGTACATAGAAATATTCAAATCACAACATAATATGGAGTATATAAAAATTTTATTTTACGAAAATATTGTGGGAATAAGATATGCAGATGATGGTGCACTCCTGATATTCCTGAATCCTGATAACGGAAAGATACAAGTTACATACTACATAAGAACATGACATTTGTGTGTCGGATTGAAGATGTTGTGGTTAGCCGTACCTGTACATGTTCATAAATGCCTCGTCATCCATGTTGGCTGGCTCCCGCTGAAATCATAACCAGTAAAGTTGTATCAACTTATGAAGTAAACATTACAAGATTCAATCTTACTTTCTACAGTACAATTGGTCTACCGTTTTTACATACATAACTCAATCAACGTAACACACCGGTGGTCGAAGAAAGGGGTCGCTCTAAACTAAGGGGATATCAAAGGTTTTTTGGGACAGTATCCTCACCCCTTTGACACACTTTGGAACATATAGAAGAACTGCACATTTCCTTTCATTTGCCAACCGCTGAGCCACGACAAATCACGGTGAAGTGAATCACGGATTTTTGCTGTTAAATTTGATTTTGGGTGGCTTGATTTTCGTAAACGTGATTGAAGTTGGATGGAAACGATTACCGAATGGAAACAGTCAATGAGTCAACGAGTCAACGAGTCGAAGAGTCAATGAGTCAATGAGTCGAAGAGTCAACGAGTCAACGAGTCGAAGAGTCAACGAGTCAATGAGTCAACGAGTCAATGAGTCAACTAGTCAATGAGTCAACGAGTCAATGAGTCAACGAGTCAATGAGTCAACGAGTCAATGAGTCAACCAGTCAACCAGTCAACCAGTTAAGTGGTCAATGAGTCAACGAGTCAACGATTCAACGAGTCAACGAGTCAATGAGTCAACGAGTCAGTGAGTCAATGAGTCAACGAGTCAACGACACCAACAGTCTATCCAACCTTCATCTGTTTGTCCGATCGACGACCAATCTGGATCAGTGCCGGTTTCGAAAACGTACCGTCTCTATCGAACTCCCACTAAAATGCAAATATACCACTGAATGTCTATCCAGTTGATAAAAAGCTTGCATACAGACTTATATACTCCTTCTTTGACTTATATTGTTTGAAACTTTTGACAGATTGACTCTCGAGCTGACCGAAAACCGACATCAAGGCGTACTACCAACTTTAGGGGATATGGATCGTGAACGGGCGGCCATCTCCAGGTTGCGCGCCCATGGTGTCGCGTTCTGCAAGTTACTTAAAACTGGTATTAATTAGCATTTAGAGTTTTCAATCTGGACCTTTGAAGATAACTCGAACGTGAATTTTCAAATAGACTAAAATAAGAGAAAGTTGAGTTCGCTGGAATCGTCGCCGATTAAGCAGCGTTTGAAGAGTAGAAATAAAACAAATTGTACTAAATTTAATTTCTATAATAATGTAAATGTACTAATTTAAATATGTAATACTGAATTTATTGGAAAGCCAAAATTCATGACTAAATATGTATTTTTGTGCACCAACACAACAAGTGAGCGTGGCAACAACCAACGTCAGCATTAGCACTTCACGTTGCATTTTGATAATAATTGGTGTAGTGAACCTGAAAGAGAAATTAAATTTTAACCAGTCAAGCGAGTCATATAGGCGAAGAAAGTAAATATAAATCAGTTAAACTACATATACACGAATGAGCAGTAACATATGCAGCTCAACAACAACAACAACAACAACAACAAAATACCAAAAATGATTAAAAAAACCATTTAAACAGGAAATCAGGTTGATACCTCGTTATGTATATCATTTTAACGCCTACTTAAACTAAGTTGTTATGTGCTGAAACGTTGGCTAAAAGTGACCTTTTCCCTAATATAACTTGTTTATCTAATAATTGCATTTCTATAGTTCGCTTCCATTGAGGAATCAACCGTGATCCATTAAATACATGGCAGAAACCATGAATGAAAGAAAACTACATGCGGTTGAAAGTTATTATATTTAGTTTTTGTCTTGTCGTTTGTGTGTTTGCCAGAATTAAAATGAAAGATGATGTGAAGTGGATGGTATATAAAGAGGATTGCATACCGTACACCGGAATGCCGTAATGACTGGTGGCACAGTAAAATATGGGATTGATGAAGCGTTGCCTATCACGTACCAACATGGCCTCCCTCGGTTCAGCAAATTCTTAATACCGAAATATCACGAATTGTATCATTTCGAACCTTTTATCTGTCCGCGTCCATATCACAAATTGTACTGTACCTATCCGGTAGGTGAATTTTACGTTATTCACGTCTATAATAAAACTAAGCCAGTAATTACGTGATTGATGGATTTTGTTATTGATGATCATTCGACAGATAAATATTCTATGAGGAAAGTAAAGTGACATTAAGTTTCTTCAGAGTGAACTTAACTTGGTTAAGTGACCTTGTCATTATAAATAAAACAGCATGGTTTGCTGCAGCAACGGTGCATGCACCTTGGAAACGAGGTGCCATATAGTCTGTTATCGGGTCTATTCCAAACGTTTGTCAATGTTAGAGTTCAGTCATTAGCATAAATTATGCAGAAAACGTAATAAAGCATAAACAGTTATCGTACATAAATGTAGACTAGGACAATTGTAGGACAATTGAATCAATGATTACAAAACGAGCTGGCTTATATAGCCTCCCACCACAACAAATCCCCGTTTGGCAACCATTATGACGGGGAGTTTGGTAGCTGCGTCAATCAAGCCCGATAATTGATGAACCGGAATCAGTTGAGCGTGACACGTTAGCGCACACAACAAACACCAAAAAACATGGTGAGGGGAATACTCAAACAATCGGCTATTTATACTCACTTTTCGCGGAGGTATGTATGGCATGGCATGTTTTTTTCTTTATCAGATGTGCCATGTCACATTATGTAATTACTCGCCCACCCTCGCAATAGTATAGTACGTTTCGAACCACTGAATTCACCTGACTATTAATTAACCTATGTAAGTCATGAATATTTTATCACCAAATCCTGGGTCTGTCCGTCATTGATGGAATATCTTAATAACAACAAACCATGAATTAGCATATGTGTTTTTATTGCGTCAAGATTTGACCCATGTTCGGTTGGACCCCAAATTTTAGGTAACAATTGGTAATGTTCATTTGTATGAAAAGTAATTAACACCGATAGTTAATACCGATAGAAACGTGGACTTCGGAGTATTTCTAAAAAATTAGATATTTACATTTAATGTATCTTTCTTCCAGCGCCGATAATATTACTTGCTTGTCAAACTGTTTTCCATATACAGTATGATACCCCAATATGAGCTACAAAAGTGGAATTGACCATGTCCAATGTCATCTTAAGTATGATGTAGTGAAGTAGAAATTCAGTAAAAGATCAATCAAAAAACACTTTTTTGTACTGAACCTTGCGAAAAAGCTCATTCAACCAAGATGCAAAAAATCTGGTCAGGAATATGGGTCGTACATAAAGTTTTGGGACCAATCGAACATGGGTCAGACCCATTTTTATGTCGTCATACAATACCTACAGTCGGTGCAGCGGGTTATGTCTTGCAAAACTGTACATATCCTAAACTTGAGTTTTTTTTATTATAACGGTAATATAGAATATTCCTTCAACTGAATTCTCGTAATTTTTACATACCTGTGTTTATCTTGGAAAACGGCTCCATCCGTCATTGATAAAATATATGACAAACAACAAACCACCAATTAGTGGGTGTTTTTATGTCGTCATACGCACCTACATATTTATATACGATAAAAGATAACAAGTTGCCATCCTGACGGACGACCGTGCATCAACGACAAACGCAACATACAGTACGATGCTAATTGCACTCAAACTCCTATAATGCTCGTATTTCATTGTGCAATACGTCGTAAGACTTTCGAACATTGTTGAAGGAGAAAAATCTTACTGGGCATGTAATTAATTCAAACCCATGCCTAAAATACTTTGGGGAATTGTGATGAATGGTAATTTGAATTATGGGGAATTATAATGAAAATTTAAGCACTTCAGAATTGAAATATTTGCTTTATTTTAAGCCATTTCCAGAACTTGAAATCTTGTATGCAACTGACAGTGGTGGGAAAATTTTATGCATGGGGTTTCTTTGGTTGTAAACCCGATTCGGATTTTTTGCATAATCAATCATGAGCAGTATAAGTGGCTTTCGGGAACCAGTGAAACTTAACGTGTGTGGTTCTGAACATACTGTAAGCCGGTCGTATCAATTTACGAAAGTTATACATTTGTTTACGTATGTGATCTGCCATCACAGCGTGGATAAATAATTGAACAAATTGTGAAATTAGTTTGAAGTTTTTTAGTTAAAGCAGAAAATTTGCCCAAAAAACATATTGATAAGGTTTTATACTGTCAATAAGGTTTTATACACCTACATACATGCAATATGCAATACTGTATAATCCAGTGTACGTCATCATTTGTGAGGTTTTATAAAAAAAATGATTAGCACACGAGCTTTGTTTGTATCGCATGAAATCCTTAATGTGAGAGCCGAACGAATGTAATTCGAATAAATTGAAACGTGAGCACTACACTTAGATACATGTACATGTAACTGTAAAGACAAGGATACGGTGGTGCCGTAGAAGAAAAAGTTACTAAAAATACACTCGTGCCGTAAATCTCCGGAACTCAGGAATAGTAGTTCGATACCGTATACCGAGTATTTGACGGGCTTAACTGGTACATATGCTTTTGTTAATACTAAAGACAGGGTGGAGACAGACCACCCAAAACACCGCACTTTTTAATTTTGTCCATAAAAATGTTTTTCAATAGACTAGTTATAAAAAACCTGTATATTTCATGCAGCACAAATTGTAGCTCTGTATTTTAAACAGTCTCAGCACTCCATACTTGGAAAACGGATGCTTGCTTCACTGACCTCATTTTTTCATAGACAAAAAATAAAACAATAAACAATGAGTGACTGAACAGCAAGCAATGGTTGAAGTGGCTCGCTAGGTTTTTTTTATTAACATTTAATATAAAATACACCACATTAAAATACGCGATCTTTTGGAATCCATGATAAAATCCAGTTTATGTTTCGATAATGTTACGGTTAACAAGGGTGTAGTTCGAACTCTAAAGTCATCAACAAACATTCGATGTAACTTTTCAAAAATGCTAAATTAGTCTCATAAAATTCTGTACTTTATAGAAAATAGAAGTATTCATTTTCATTATAACGGTTGCCGGTGGGTATGTAGTAGACAGTACCTCCATTTTATACACTTGTTATCCATTGACTTAGATGTCATTCATTAATGAAAGAAAAAGAACCAAACCGATGCCTAAAATTGTCGTCCACGTCTTCATTTTGGTTCATCAGTTTCAAATTGTACGATAAATTAAAATACAAAAATTTATAAAATGATGATGTACAAACTACATAAACGTGGAAATGCCAATATTTCAGCAAGCAAGTGGTGGCTTTTGAAAATCATCTACACTAAACTGAAAACACGTCGAATTTCTCAAAAGTTAACATTTTGTATCACAATATTTTTAATACAAAAAAATAGAAAGTAAAAATGAAACAAAAAAGGTTGCTCAGAATTCAAACAATTCAGCGTGGTGATGGAAAGTGACCTTGTCATTGGCAGTGTTGCTGGCATTGAGGGTGTTGCACAGGTGCCGAGTTTGAAGCACCAGCTGCTCAGGACCACAAACAAGCACTGCTACTCGTGACTTGCCACCCTGCATGGAATGAGTGAGTGAGTGAGTGAGTGAGTGAGTGAGTGAGTGAGTGAGTGAGTGAGTGAGTGAGTGAGTGAGTGAGTGAGTCGTGAGTGAGTGAGTGAGTGAGTGAGTGAGTGAGTGAGTGAGTGAGTGAGTGAGTGAGTGAGTGAGTGAGTGAGTGAGTGAGTGAGTGAGTGAGTGAGTGAATGAGTGAGTGAATGAGTGAGTGAGTGAGTGAGTGAGTGAGTGAGTGAGTGAGTGAGTGAGTGAGTGAGTGAGTGAGTGAGTGAGTGAGTGAGTGAGTGAGTGAGTGAGTGAGTGAGTGAGTGAGTGAGTGAGTGAGTGAGTGAGTGAGTGAGTGAGTGAGTGAGTGAGTGAGTGAGTGAGTGAGTGAGTGAGTGAGTGAGTGAGTGAGTGAGTGAGTGAGTGAGTGAGTGAGTGAGTGAGTGAGTGAGTAAATGAGTGAGTTGGTGAGTAAGTATTTTAACAGATTGAACGTTGTAACAATACACATCAAATTGCAGCCAACCTCTTTAGCAAGCTGGCGCATCCTCTGCATCGCCACGGCCAGATTGGGTCTGCCGAATCTGACGTGTTTCATAAGTGACGTGGGTATGACGTCGCTAGGCAACTTATCGTAACCTTGCACCCGCGTCAGATGCAGATCACGTTTCAGCACGTTGTCATTGATGTATTCCGTCTGAAAGTGTTGTGTCAATTGTTTGAAAAAAAAGCTGAATAAACAGATGAAATCACAATGAGATTTTTCCAAAACCATTTGATGTCAATAAGTTAGCAAAATATCAATAAGTTATATTTATGATGATATTATTTGTAAATTATATTTTTACCCACCATAAGTTGTTGTTTTGTCCTGTAGATGGATTCATCAACGGTGTGTCGTCCAGATCGATGCTGGTAACGAACTGATTGTGTACAGTGCCATGATGGTGCACCATGTCGTCATTCCACTGGTTGATGTGTCCGGCCCAGTGACGATCCGACTCGAACATGGCTGATAGCATATTGGCGTCTGGACTCGACCAGATAAAATGCAGCTGAAATTTCGCATTTGTTTAGTGTGATGTGGTGCCACGGAAAACATTGAAAGCAAAGATAAAATCAGATCATAACAACTGAGTTATAGTACATTTGTTACTTTACAAAAATGCAATGAGTTACCAACTTTGTTTACTTCCTTGACGCCCGTTTTGGTCTCATGCAACAGTTGATTAGCGATCGACTGCATCGGAGTCACGCCGATACCTGCTGATACGAGCACGAAGTACTTGAATCGGTTACCTGAAATATTGTGACTTGACTGTCTGTCTGTCTGTCTGTCTGTCTGTCCGTCTGTCTGTTTGTCTGTCTGTCTGTCTGTCTGTCTGTCTGTCTGTCTGTCTGTCTGTCTGTCTGTCTGTCTGTCTGTCTGTCTGTCTGTCTGTCTGTCTGTCTGTCTGTCTGTCTGTCTGTCTGTCTGTCTGTCTGTCTGTCTGTCTGTCTGTCTGTCTGTCTGTCTGTCTGTCTGTCTGTCTGTCTGTCTGTCTGTCTGTCTGTCTGTCTGTCTGTCTGTCTGTCTGTCTGTCTGTCTGTCTGTCTGTCTGTCTGTCTGTCTGTCTGTCTGTCTGTCTGTCTGTCTGTCTGTCTGTCTGTCTGTCTGTCTGTCTGTCTGTCTGTCTGTCTGTCTGTCTGTCTGTCTGTCTGTCTGTCTGTCTGTCTGTCTGTCTGTCTGTCTGTCTGTCTGTTTCAACAAACCTGACAACTCAAGTTCTGGCCGTCCATAAGGTCCCTCCATGTATAGCAGTATCTCTGGTTCACCCTTCTCTGTCTGTTGGCATCGTTTCTCTGCCAGCTCACGTAGTCGATGGGTCCAGTCACCAAGCGCTCGGATGTGCAGACTCAGCTGAAACATATTGCATAAACGTAAAACTGATGTTCTGGCTTTGTTTAAAGGTTGTCCTACATATAATAAGTAGGGTGCCCGATATTTCACTATAATTGTGATTTGGTATCCAACTTTACTATTATGGCATTACAATTAAAGTGTTGATTTTAACTTTCTTAGATTTCTGTTTGGTAGAACTTGTTTGCAAAAACTGACTTTGTCGGCGCAGTGAGGCGACGATGATATAGTGAACGGATGCCATTCGTAAAGTGCCAACTCGGGTATCATAATGAACACGTACTGGCCGGCATCGAAACGAAAGTGATCGGGACGACGAATCGTGAGACGACAGATGCCGGAGGGCAGCACTCGAATCGTGGCACTTTGCTGGTGGCAGAGAAGGGCCATGTACACGTAACGAACTAACATGTCGATGAAGAGTAGTGCCAGACCTGGTAAAAAAGACGTATTGTTTTTAATTGCTCAGCAAAACAGGCTTTCATTTATTTACTCACTCACTGTCCGTAATTTTTCACCCCTTCCTTACTCACCCACTCCCTTACTCATTCACTCACTTCACTCACTCATTCACTCATTCATTCACTCACTCACTCACTCACTCATTAACTCACACACTCATTAACTCACTCACTCACTCACTCACTCACTCACTCACTCACTCACTCACTCACTCACTCACTCACTCACTCACTCACTCACTCACTCACTCACTCACTCACTCACTCACTCACTCACTCACTCACTCACTCACTCACTCACTCACTCACTCACTCACTCACTCACTCACTCACTCACTCACTCACTCACTCACTCACTCACTCACTCACTCACTCATTCACTCACTCACTCAACCACTCACTCACTCACTCACTCACTCACTCACCCAGCAGAATGTAATAGCATTCGTGTGCAGCAGCCGCGATGAGCAGAATCATTCAGGTGAACGAACTTGAATGCGTTCCAGTGACGACGCCGAAGGAACGCTGGAAGTGACGTCAGAAGCAGCAGGGTGATCGTCACACCCAATGACGCTCCGGAGATCATCATGTAGAAACGATGACCTGATGGGTGGGTGAGTGAGTGAGTGAGTGAGTGAGTGAGTGAGTGAGTGAGTGAGTGAGTGAGTGAGTGAGTGAGTGAGTGAGTGAGTGAGTGAGTGAGTGAGTGAGTGAGTGAGTGAGTGGGTGCAAGAGTTTGTGTCTTGATTGACGTATTAGTAAACGTACCAGTTGTTGTAGGCCAATTATAATAAGCGAGCAGACCGTGCACCCATCCGAGCACTGAAGCACCAACGGCGAACAGTTTGTGCCAGAACAGACGTCGATCGAAGGGTAGACCGAGCAGCAGGTTGAATGCCGAGTTGTGAGTGGCCAGCAGCAACGTGATGAAGATGAACGCCTCGCTTACGTGACCTGCAATCAGTCACCCTTAGTCTACCACTTGCTTCATTAATCGGTTGTTGTTGTAGTAAGCGGATACGGTACCCGAGCCGTCGGTTCTACGCTCCGTACCCATACCAACAGGTTGCTGTTCAAAACTTCCAGAGAACGCTTTCTCCACTCTCTCTTCAAGTCACCAAGTCACCAAGACAATAAACATTACAGAAAAGGGTTATTAATGCCAAACATGATGTAATAGAATGTAACCAACGAGGTGGTTGTGGCATCAGTACGCATATCGAGTAGATGCAGTACCCGATCACAATGCCCAACACCGCCCCAATCACGATCAGCTCCACGGCCGTGAATCTACCGTTGATCCACTCGCATCTACAACTCAATTAACATAAAATAAATCACAATATTTTTATTTATTTAGAAAACATTATAATCAGCAGATGTCATAGAGAAACATTTGTGATTCTGATACAATACTGTGTGAGTATTCTACATTTTAACTGATCAGAGGTCACAATGCCAACCTGTCACTTTTGCCGATGGTAATACGTTGATGGCAGAGTCGGCTGCGTCGCAGTAGACGATCGCGTACTCGGTGCCACGAGGTCAACCATTCGGCCACGTGGTAATGACCTGCAGTAAATACATTACGTCTTTATTGTTTTTATGGTACTACTCTAATGCTTCCTACAATATCTTGACAAGGCAACATCAAAACACCACCCAATCATGACACGAACCTCGATGCAGTACGTGTTTAACGGTGCTCTTGGGTTTCGATACTTTGACTTCAGTGATTTTCTCACCATCCGCATTTTGGTTATCCTCTTCGATCAAGCCAAAGTTGAACTTTGAACCGGAGGCTTGATTTGGCTGGGTAGCCAGTGGAGACCGAGGTGCCTCGTCTGGGGTATCCGGGCTGAGACGACACATTATTTATTGATTGATTGATTGATTGTATGACTGACTGTTTGGTGGTTGACTGTTATCAATCACTGACTGCCTGTGTACATTAACTGACCTGTATTTATAGTGTCCTCGTACCCCGGGTCAACACAGGTACTCCGTGTCCTTGTTTACATGTTCCTATTCCTACGAGATTTCCAACACCTTTCTGCTCCAAATCAATATGTATCTATGTATCAGCCGTTTAGTATGTCTTGGGAAATCTGACGTTTTTTATTGACATACCGCCCACGCCAAAAAAATATAGGATAACACAAACTTCAAGCCTGTGTTTGTTTGCCTGCGACAGAACGATTTCCGGTGTTGCAATGCCGTCGAGATAGTCACCTGGATGCGAGAAGGATCGTGTTATGTACAGGGTGGGTTATTGTCCAACTGTGTGCCAAGTTCTCATGTTAACTCAACCGCGCGGAATGCATCTATTGTACATGTATTTCTGCAACGTCATTTGTTTGCTTAGTCGAACCTGTGGAGTTTTCAATATTCAATACTTTAGTTCCTGTATTTATCCACCAGCGGTGGGAAAGAGTGGGAAAAATGGAATTTCCTCTTTTCGGGAGTGAAAAATACGCCAATTCCCCGTTTGAAAAAATCTTCCCTTTGTAGCTCGTTCGCCTGTGTTTCTATCAGCATTTGGTCTGGCATGTTTTTGCTGCATTTCGGTTAACATTCAATATGCCGAATGGTATGTTATCATTACACTCTGTGCTGTGTGAAATTCAACGGCTGAAGCAAAACCGAGAGAAATGGCGTTGTAACATGTTTGTAAACTAAAGTCTGGCGCGTTTTTTCCTTGTTCTGGAACCACTTTAGAATGTTCATCGCAGAATACGTCATTTATTTACCCATGTATAAAGACGTTGAAGTTCCACTTTGGTATTCTAACATCAACAACGCATCGGTGACGTAATAATCCGATGTAATAATAATTTGGTATTTAGGTCTCCCACTCAGTTCCATATGAACACAAAACCAACGAATACTTTATTCGAATTTCGTAGTGAATAGATGCGTTTGGCGGTTTATACTGTATTAAGACAACAAAATAAACTCAATACCGTGTTATTGACGAAATAAATACAATAATAAACTATATAAACAATAAAATGCTTCTGACTGGATGACAAGTAAAGTTCAATGACCAGTTTCATGAATGAAACCTTTAGACAGACATTTACCGATATAACTAATATCTCATAAGGTCGTCAGTCAATAATTTATTGATGCAACAAGTACAATTTGGCTCACCATTTCAAGCAGTTTCTCTCGAAAACCAATGTTTTTCAAACATTTCAATATGCTGCTGAATCTTGAAACTCTTCGCAATTTTACATACAATGGTCAAAGAACTTTTCACCAACCAAGTTCGTATGTTTTCCCAAGTACAAAAGAGACAACATGCACTAAACGGAAGGACACTGGTTCAAAGTACCATGAAATCATTCGCACACATTAACGACATTAGACTACATCTCTTAACCGTTATATCACAATGAAAGTATATTCGTGCAATGTAAATATATGGAGCTTTTGGCGGGAGCATAGAAGCACGAAAATATAGGCGGACAGAAGAAATTTAGAAATAATTGAGAGTTAGCCGAAAACTCTACTCGGATTCAACTATAATGCAAGTTGACAACTGCAGACTTCTATGAAATAACGGTGAATGCTACAAAAATACTGGTGTATAACTTACTGCAAAAAATAGTACAATTATGTATAATACTATGCCATGGCTCTTGAAAAGCACAAACATATTAAGGCTATTTAACAAAAAATAAGTCAAAGTCACCAACAATGTAAAAAACTTCAACCTTAAAAAACTCAACGTGTAAAGCATAGCAAATAGTGGAATAGAGTTCGGAATAGTTAAAGTGTGTATAGTGTGATATAGCTTTCAACTGATTACGATGGTAGTTGGTTTAGCAAAGTTGAGCTTGAAGTGTAACTAACGTATTGATACTACAATCGTAACTAATTGAAACAATATATACATATTACTTTATACATTTTCGTTTGAGAGCACTTTTGTGAATAAGACAGATTGTTCAGTGAAAGAACATCAAGAAGCAAACCTCAACCACTCAGTTAGCATTACAATAGTTTGTTAAATATATAAATATCCTCACGTTTCAAACAAAGGCAACTTATTGGCTGAGGTTGGCTGGCGCAAACTTATTACACTCAATATAATTAGTAGGATCTATACAATTTGCTTTCATAAAAATATACACCTAGAAAACATTAAAAATAATTGATGAACTGATTATTGAATAGTCAATGATCGTGCTATTGTGAGCAAATATACAAATGAACAGCAAGTCAGCAGTGAGTGAATGTAGTGCTAGTACAATCAGATCCAATCAGTAGCCGCATCGTTGTTTATCTCTGATATCAGTTTATGCTTTTAAGAAACATACCGTAAAACGATGTAAGGTTCCAAATTCGTGTTCACGAGTAATGTATGTTATGTTAACGATTGAGCTAAATGTACAAGTACATGTTACTACACACACTGATTTTGATTGAATGCATGATTATGCATCCGTAGGTCTAGTTTTTGCATGATAAACTAAAAGACGCCCAAAACCTGTGTCATCACAGCAGCCATCCGTGAAACTGAAAGAACAAACATAAAACCCCATAAATAAAAGACGTTTAGTTAAACTTATCAACGAATAAAAAGCGTGATAAAGCCAGATACAGCGTTCGTTATAAAGCCCTGTTATCCTTCTACAAATTGCTAGTTGCAACATCTATCCGATTAACAAGAAACATGAGGAAAAAATATTTAACAGGTCAGGTCAATCGTAAATTTCAACTACTGAGGGCAAGAAAATGATGGTGCAACTAACAGGCAATACCGCATCATAAAGGACTGTATAACTCACGATATGCAACATTATTTACCATTTACCAGTACATTTACATTGCAAAATCTCAGAAGCACTCATCCATCCACGCATTGTCAATGCTGGCTGCTGCGCTCGTTGGCTTCATGCTCGACTTCAGGTTGGGCTTGGGCGCTGTGGCCGGCTTCGGCGGGATCACAGGCCTGAATACAAACGTACGTAACACTTAGTTATAGTTATTTGAAGAAAAAAATAAACATAATGAAGTTATTTGGAAATGTTACGCACTAATGAATTTAAAAGAATATATGTGTGTACTTGGTATGTTGATAAAAATGCATACATACAGCACCGTTACAATAAGTAACCTTTGAGTGGTGGGACCGGGTATACCGGATCGTGGCACGGGTATGCCAGTACGACCGGGAGTGCCCACGTTGGCTGCCAGCACTCGACGAGGAGTTGGTTGACGCAGACCAGAACCAGAGACGCGCGACTGAATGCAACAAGAAAATATAATTTGAGTCATTTAAAAATTTTAATTCGACTTAAGATATAACTCGAATTAATAATATCAAACGCCTACCTGAGGTGTTGGCTTGCCACCGGCCACACTCAGATCGTTGCCAGACGTTGATGAGCTCAGGTTGGGCAATGACTTTTGCAATCCGACCGCTGCAACACATCAATTTGATAAGATGTCACTGGTCATAAATAAACTTTTGTTATCCACGAAAAAACTGTTTTTCGGGTCCATTCAAGTCAAGACCATGAACTTGAAAGCGTAGCGAAACAACATAACAAAAGGATTCAAGCTATGATCATTCAGAAACTCTATATAAAAAGATTTAAGATGTCCAACTATTGATTCCATGCTGACCAGCCATGAGTCGTCCGGTGCCTGCCCGCTGCGGGGTCGCCCTAATTTGTGGTTGTTGTTGCGGTTGTGAATATTGTTGCTGCTGTTGTTGTTGTTGTCTACTGTTACCATTCATCATGGACGGCCTGCCAACAGCGTTCGGTCGAGTTGTCTGTTTGCCCGACTGTTGATTTGGTGTTCGAGACGGTAATATTCGACGCTGAACCACAATATTGTTCAAGATTACCAATACACTTATACTATACGGTTCAGGTTCCTGGTACCTGACTAACCTGTATGATAAAACATGGACGGGAAAGAAAAAAGTAGCAGAAACAAGGGAATTCCACTAAAAAGTTAATAATGCAGGATACGCCATTCATCAGATTACACATGTTCAAAATTTTTATACATTTAAATTAATCGGTTGATTCGTAGCACTAATGGTGCGCTAATGATCCAACCTTGAGTTGTATGCTGTCATCACTCCTCTGTCTGCCATGTAACTGCATGCCGGCCTGTTGTGCATACCTTAGATTGCTGTTGGGTGGCACCATATGCCCGGGTGCAGACGCCCCGGGTATAGACCGTTGTGGTTGATGTTGTTGGTGTTGCGATTGGTGCAGTTGACGCAGACCCGTTGAACCTGACATTGTTTGATACCATATGCGCGTGAATATTTTATTTTTATTTCAAGTTCTAGCCACTCATCCTTGCGCAAACGCCAATAAGACCGCTTAGTTTGGAAAGATTACCAATTTTCTTATTTTTGGTGATTTCGGGCATTGTCAGTATAAAATTCAAAAAGTCCGGAATAAAATCATTTGTTTGCTATATTGAATCACGACTACAATTACAATGTTCAAAACTAACCAGAACTGAGATTGAGTGGTGATGCCGAATGTTCGTTCTCTGAAGAGGATGTGCGTCTTCGTCGCTGTTTCAGGCTCTCCATGTAGTTGCGTAGTTCTGCAATTCATTTTTTACTACTATGAAAGTATTTTTATCCCATAAGTAACGCTCTGACAAAGTAGAACCATACGTGTTCACTGTGTATGAATAATATTTATTCCGCCAACGCCAACCTTCTTCTTGAATATGTGCCATGTGCTTGATGTCTTCAATGTCCGGTTTGATCTCTTCATGCAGCAATCTAGGTGAGACAGAAGGGAACATCCTGGAAGACTGACTGCCATCCGCGCCACTGCTGGTGGCCAGACTCAAAGGATGGGCGGTTGACGTTGATACAACAACTCCTGAATAAACAAAACCAATGTATGATTTATAAAAGAATAATTACATTACTGTGCGTATAACATGCTTGTTCTGTGAAACTAATTTGACAGCGGGGTGAGCGCAAGAAGACGTTATCTGAACCCTGATTTTTTTATTGATGCCAATATTGCAACTCTCAAGGTAACATCAGGATACTCCCTGCATCTAACCACCAAAATACTCTCACCGGAAATTATTTTGCCAGAATCATGGCCTATCTATGGTTACTTAAACACTTCATTTAACCATGGTATGATGAGTTAGCTTATTGGGAAAATAACAAAATAATAACAACAGAACAAACTATAAAAAATGCGAAGACGCCAGACATCTGCTAAATCACTATATAATGGTATTATTATAGCTTGATCGTAAACGGACCCTGTTTTCGTCAAAAAATGCGAGTAAGGATTTGCAGAAAAATAACATTCCAGTCTAGCGTATTGACGATTAAGCTATATCATTACCACAATCACAAAAAAGATTCGTGATTCATGTAAACGGCTGACAGAACTAAACATCACTGGGTTGGTAATAAACTGAACGAGTGTCTGCCGATTTGCGAACAAAAATTATTTGGCTGTCTTGGATGTAAATCACATGTCTGTCACTTTGTCCGAAGAGAAAGTATGAACTCTTGGCGCCAAATCGTGAAAAATTTCATTCAATGTGGATCGAAACTATGGATATCAATCCATTTTCACAATTTAAAAATTAGTTGTTATTGACTTTATACGCAGTGACAGTGTGAAATGAAAGTGTACCCTACTTAAGTTAAAATCAGATATTGCATACCTGAAACCTGTAGTAAGTATTAGTGTAAGTAAACTAAAACCAACGGGGTGTGTTGTATTGTGATACACTAATGGCAGCGTTATGAATGGCACCATTGGAATGGCTGGCGTGCATCATCGATGAACCATGTACACTCGCAAACATGGACGGCTCGCTGCGTTTGTGGACGGGTTCGATTGCCTGCTCCATTGGTGCCACAGCCACCGGCTTATTGTCGTCCACATGCAAATGCTCTGCAATGCCACAACAACACAACAATAACTGAACACATTCAACAGGATCACTCAATCAATACTACTATTCTACCATTTTCCCCGTCAATTTTCGGTTACCAGAATTTTTTTTGAAAATGTTCAGAGTGTCAACGAAACTATGGTGAATGGACATGAAAATAAGGCAAGCCACATGCCTGTCAATGAACACCAACACCACCAGACCAGCAGTGTTCAACAAATCATCAGTATTCGGTTCAGTATAACTTGCTTTCAGTCTGGATTCAGTAAGTCAAAAATAAAAGGATATCGTTTAGTAAAAAACTCAAATACCATTTCTTATCATTTTTTCTCTAAATAAATAAGAGACATTGTGCAAAGATAAAAACTAAGTGAAGTGGTCGTGCAAAATGTACGATATATTCTATTATTTGGCTTATCTGATTAACAAACCGAGAATCGGGCATAATAAGACATGCATTGACGACAATAAGTGCTTGCACAGTACACTATAACTGTAAAAGTGCAGTAAAGTAAATTACTAATCATGTGACTTATATAGTAAGAGTAAGGAGCACTCAAGCCACACAACAACAACAATAAGGTCACACATGCCAAACAACTTTGCAGTCAAGGGACAAGACAACTAAATATCCTAGTTGAGGCCAATCTCAGGTGGCCGGACGACCAACTCAATCATTATAACTTTTTCTTAATCTTAGATAAACGTAAACCGACTGAATCTCAAGTTAATTACGATTGTCGTGAACATACAGTAAATCGGAACTGGTCGATCGTGCACCCACCGTTTGGTTGTATTGACTAACCGGCTTGGTTGTATTCCATGAGCAGATTATCGGATGATGCCGGTTTGCTCATGGCAGGTTGTGACCGTGTGTCACTGCCAATGTCCGACAACGCATCGTAGTAGACCTCATTGCCACTGTTGGCCGATGCCGCGTCCGAATTGGTGCGTTCCAACTGCTTATTCCTGAGTTGTACGGTGGGCGGGACAACAGACAGATCGTTGAGTTGTTTGATGTTACCGTGCGAATGGTGAGTCCGTTGTGGCAGAGTGCCCGTTGATGTATCGGCAATCGGTGTTGCCACATCTGACTCGTCATGTACCAACGAATCATCCAAAGCCACACCATCCGAGTTGGGCAGCGTTTCACGGCGATTCTGGTGAAACTGTTGGCCGGCCCGTACGGCACCTTGAACAACACACTCACGCTCGAGTCCAAACAAAACAACTAGTTTTTTTAGATATTGGTTATTATTGGTACTTTCCAACCCACCATTAACCCGTTGGAGACAATGAATCGGTTTTTTGCCATCGCCACAATAACTCTCTGTTAATGGACTAGAATGTTCTATGCCGTTTGACCTTACGTATCTATAACTCCACATAACGATTAACAAATGGGTTATTGGTGAGTTGATGAGTAGCAGTAAAAAACTGTACATGACAGCCGAATTGAAATGACAGAATGAAACGTCAAAATACGTGCTAAGGACATATTCACTGTCTGTCATTGTCACTGAAAATGTGCACGGAAATAAGTGTGAGACAAAATACAGATGATTGTTAACAGATATTATAGATATTGTTAAATATCTATAACGTGTCGTACTCATTAATTGAAACTAAAGATACTTCTAATTCTAAAAGACTTTCTGTGGTTATGAAGTGAAATAAGATATTCAGAAGTAAACAGCTCATCTGAGAAAAACTGTTCATAGGAGCGAACGCCCAGTAACAAATTCTGTAGGCATAGCGGGGCGAAATTATAAGTAATGCCACAAATAAACTTATAGAAAAAGCCAGATTTCAGAACTGAAAACGTGAGAGAAATTTTGAAAAACTAATCTTTCCATCGAAAATTACATCGAAAGCACACGGGATCCGTCAACTTAGAGCAAATCAAGCGTGTCGGTTTAGCCTATGTTGGACTCTTCATCACTTCAACGTGAAATTAACACTTATGTTAACATTAGAATAGACCAGCGATCGTTTTTCTGTTCTAAGCGATGTAGAGCCCAATCATCAGTCCAGCAAAATATGATGCAAAAAAAACTTAAGCGTATGTAAGCGAAAATTTAACTGCATTTGTAGTCAGTTAATTTCCGCGGTCACTACAAAAATCGGGCTGTATGGCAGCTCATGCTGACGGCTCAGTGGCTGCATTTGCATAAGCAAATATACTTCTTTTCGATACGATATTACGACAAGTTTACAAACGTTCGAGTTACTTGAAAACGCCAAGCAATCAACGCAGAAGAATGACGATAGCGCGGGGGCGTGTCGCTAACAAACATGTAATGTATATACTTCAGCCTATTTTTTCTACTTTTAATCTTCCTATCAATTTCTGAATTTTATTATTTGATAGAAAACGTTCAGTGTCGGATCAGTTATTAAGGTTGTTGATCTACATTCAATGCAAACGAACTTTTAATGGCGATGGCTTCAAGTTTCTGTGACAACGAGTGTCGCTTCCTCGGCTCGAGTACTTCAGCCGCCTTGTTCAGCCAGGCAATTATATCCTCTTCTGTTTGGGAACTTCGGTCACCGTGCAACCTACAAACGCACCGAATTACCGTCAATTTATAATATTATATACATCACTCGCTAATAATTTAGGTTGTTTAGCGTAATTTGGTGAACACCGGAATTTTCCGCCTGAAATCACTCATTAAGCTCATCACCAAATTCCAACCAGAATTCGTCGTCATCTCCCGTATTCAACATGGAATCCAGATCCAGGATGTCCAGATCGTACGATATCCGGTCGCCGGCCTGCATATCCAGTCCACCGTTGCTTTCCATGATTTTATTTTTCGGTATAAATTATATTATATTATATATATATTTCCTCTTTATAATCACGCGTGAAATTTGAACGGCTTATTCGATCGACGCATTTCGTAATATTTTTTTCTAAATGACGAAGTTTCTTGATGTTAGAAATTGATTTGTTGTGATTTTGCTGTGCTCAGCGCCGCCGCGTGTTGTTTTCATGCAAAATGCATGTGAATCTTCGTCTATAGAATGTTGGTTAGGTGATGACTGAATAATTACGGTATAATAAGGCGAAATTCTTTTCTGCGAGATTTGCTCGAGATCAAAGTGATTTTTTTATCGGCCGTCCAGAATTTCGTTTAGTTTTAGTTTAGGTATAATTTTCTATCTCTCTTGTTCTGACCCCTCTCTCAACCGCTTCATTAGGTGTTTTCGCGCGTTTAAGGATAAAGAAGCAGCCATTCTATTATAGCTCTCATCATGATTTGATACAACATGGTGGAATGCTACATAATAGTGCAAATAACAATTTTTGCTATCGCAAAATTTTTTTTGATGGAGCAAAAACATTTTTGAAGTGATTAGAAAAATCTAAATTTAAATTTGAACTGGCCAATCAGGAAACAGAACAGCACTGCCGGCCGTTGTCATAAACTCCGCCCTCAGCGCTCATTGGTCAGCTCAGAGTTCAGTTCAAACCGATTAAAATTTTTCAAACATTCTCAGTTTTTTTGTTTGTTTGAAGCAGTGGTGGTAGCAGTAGCAGGAGGAGAACAAATGGCACGTGAATTTTTGGCCAACAAAATTGGGTGATTGATGTTTGGGATGATGATGAACCATGACGAGATTTCTTTACATGGGCAACCTCAATTTTTGTGTAATTAAATTTTGGTTTGAATTATTCTCAATTCATTTCGTTGTAAACTGAAAGATATCATTATTATGTACGGGGTATAACTGTAAACACATTCCAAGATAAAATACTTACCCAACGCAATTTCATGCATGTGCAAGCATGCAAACGTTTCAATCACGCATTCCCCACACAACGTCATTGTTTTCGCTGAAAACTCGTGATTCGGCACCCTGAAATATAGTAATTCCTTCCACTGTGGTTTGTTTGTTTGTTTCAGATGACATCGAACGGTCAGATTCATCCACCGACTTCCCTGCCGAGTACGGCCACGCCTCCGTCAGCCAACCGACCGCAGTCGCACCATGTCAGGAGGAATAAACGCACATTCAAGGTTGGATTCAGGACGAGTTCCCTACTTTTTCAGGGTGAGTGATTTTTGACATTCATTTCATAGCACACATCTTCAAGTTGACCTGTCTGTGACGTGAGCCGCCTCTGAACACCGAAAAGTAATCTGAACTAGTCGGAAAACTCCCAAATTGTTGTACATTTCGCTAACACTTTGCAGAGTGCCTTGTCGATTCCATGAAACCTGACCGTGTTTTCAGTAGTTACCATAAAATATCTTATTTTCGATTGTTTTTATTGACAGAAAAATGTTATCATAAAATCCATCTCCCATTAGATTATGGGGTGTATAATCGGTCGGTAATCGGTATTATACTTGTCCATCGTCCCGACTCATGGTTTCATTGGGTTGACTCGTATATAATCGGTCTTACAAATTACAAATTACAAATTACTTTGAATAAACAATAAAGAAATAAATGAAAGGAAGTGAGACGTAATTAATAAAAATTAAAATATAAAGTGAGAGTAACGACCAGACATATACGGAACTTGTCCTGATGGACATATCGAAAACCGAAGGGGTTTAAGGAGAGGAATAACAACGGGTTCGAATACACGAATACATCTTTCGTTACTGTAATACTAAAAACAAATCAAAGAAAAGTATATATTGGTGAATAAAAAGTCGAGATTCGATTGATTAATGGAATGTGTGATTATGGTAAGGTGGAATGGTACTGAATAGTAAATTAATCACAGTTCTGTGGTTTAGGCATATCGGCTATCTAAAAAAGTGGGCTTTATATCTTCGATGTACTTATACACAATGTTTGAATCAATTAATTTGCGTCTGAAAACAACAGAACATGGGATTTCAACCAATTCCTGGGAAAGATCATTCCAAAGGTTCAAAGATCTGAATATAACATGGTTTCTCAAGGACGGTCCTGCATGAGTTTTTACAATCTTGAATGAGTGTCCTCGTGTACTAGATCTATTAAATGAAATGAAATCAGTTGGTTCCAAGTCTCTGAACTTTTTGTGAACGAGTTTATGGAGCACCACCAGGTCATTGACAATCAGTCTAACAATAAGCGGTATTAGATTGAATTTACTACAACGGTTTCTGTATGATAATGTCATGGCATCAGGTAAGTATCGTGTAAAATCTTTTTGAATAGCTTCAATTGATTCTTTATCCCCCCATTTATGAGGTGATCAGATGCAAGAACAAAAATCTAAAGTTGATAGAGTAAAAGTTGAGAACATTTGTATATTGAAGTTAGGATTTTTTGAAAAGAAACATCTGCTAATTACTCTAGACCGTTTTCCGGCTGTTTGGCAAGGTTTTTCTACCTGGTTTGAGAAGGTCAATTTGGAATCGACTAAAACTCCTAAATCACGAAAAACTTCATTTTCTGGAATTTTGTCACCATTAATTTAATAGGTTGCATTGAATTTTGATTTCCCTATTCTCAAAACTGCAGATTTTGGAGCAGAGATTTTTAAGCCATTGTTTGAAATCCATTTTTGAACAGACTCTCCCGAGTAAACTTTTTACCACCCACCACTGCAGTCTTTCGATTCTGAAAGTGGTTTGTTTGAACTCGGGCACTAATGAATGAATGAATGAATGAAATAAGGTAATAGTGGATGTTCGAACTTGGTAATTATATTGAATAATTGCACTCAGGTAATAATGATCGGTGACGCGGGTGTCGGCAAGACTTGTCTCAGCTTCAAGTTCTGCAACGGACGGTTCCCAGAGAACACAGAGGCCACAATCGGTGTTGATTTTCGCGAAAGAAACATGGAAATTGAAGATGAACATATCAAGGTATATTTTGAGTGACCTTTACTGTTATCATTAGACTAGTTATTACAGTGATAAATTGCAGACCAGACGATTGAACCAGCGATTGGTTCTGTTCTTATTCATTATTTTATTGATTGATAAACAAAATGTTTCGACTCTTTACGAATTACCTGATTCGTCGGTCAAAACGTACATAAATGACAAGGCTGGGTTTGAGTAACTTTGGTCACATCTTTTAAGAAATCCACTAAGTACATACTTCGTTTTGCATTCGTCATGAATACATTTTATTGGATTGATTGACTGATTATGATTGTGATTTCTTGATTGACCCTTGCTTGATTCTGGTAATGTGACTGACTAATGTCAAGTAAAATGTAGGTGCAACTGTGGGACACGGCTGGCCAAGAGCGTTTCCGTCAGTCGATGGTGGCGCACTACTACCGTAATGTACATGCTGTTGTGTTCGTGTACGACATGACCAAACGCAATACGTTCAACAATCTGCCACACTGGATCGACGAGTTCAGACGACATTGTGTTCAGGTATGACCATCATGGGAGTTCAATGGAAAATGAAATGGAACACTGAAAAACTGATAGTGAACCCACACAAATGAAATTTTTCTATATACCCACTTACCCCACTTCATTTTTGCCACAATAAAAAAATTTCACCAAAATTACTGCGCTCATAAACTGACCATCAAACATCTCACGGTGTGACTATTTATTGATAAAGTTGAGTGTTTGCAGCCATCAGAATTAAACGGTCAGCCGCCGATTCCACGTTTCCTGATCGGCAACAAGTGCGACTGCGCCGAGGAGATCGCCGTCACGACCGAGGAGGCACAACGATTCGCTGATGTCAACGATCTGCCCTTGTTTGAGACGTCAGCCAAAGCCGATTCACAGGTTCGGTGGCACCAAATCATTGGGACTTATTTTTATGGCCATTTAGCATATACTAAGGCAATTTGAGACGGAAGAAGGAAGATCTGTATAATGTAAAGTATAACCAGCAGCCAGACCAGTAGAGTTCAAAATATACGTGTATGTTCCCTTTTTCGTAAGTTATTCAGGTTTTTTGTCGATGGATTGATGGAGTTTTAACGTGATGTGTGAGATTATGTATTGTATTCAGTCTGACCACGTTGAGTCGATCCTGATGACTCTGGTGCACAAGCTGATCGCAGCCCGCGGTACGCACGTCCAGTCGCCCGATGAACGCAAACAGCACGCACTCAAACTTGATCAGGCAACCGTTGAGCTTGAGGAACCCGGATGGTGCTGCTGATGTTTTCGAGCTTTATTTATTTTATAGGAAAACTATAAATGGATTTTATATTCTTTACTCATTTTGTGCAGATTAACATTACTACGGCGTCTTCGTCGGGTTAAGCAGACTATGCTATACACAGGGCTGAAACATTTAATTTGAATGATCATCTTAACTTATTGTTTTTTTAGCGCTGTGTATTGCATAGCCCGGCTGAACACGACGAAAACTACGTAGTATTGTAAATTATTCCTTCGCATAAAATGAGTCAAGAATTGAAATTCTGACTGTAAGAATATGTATTTATAAAAATGTGCATTGGGTTATGCATATGGGCCAATCCATGATATGGTACCGTATATTTTTTACTCTGTTTTCATATCTCAAGACAACTTTTCTTCGATGGTGATTGCATTTTTTAAATATGGATTGATTGCTTTTCGGTTGCATCATGTTGCAGTTGCATTGCACAGTCGTATAATATTTATTCACGCGTATAATATTCGCAGATATATTATCTTTCTGGTATGTCAATAATTACAAGTTCATGTTGTAAACATGGATTCTTATACGGTTAAAACTACATCGAACTATGTGTTATTTATTCAAATGTTTTCCCTATCTATTATGCTTTTGGTTGTTTCATTCACCTCTCGTCATTCGTCCTACCTATTGCTGCAATGTTAAACTGTGATATATGGAGGATACGACAAGTTAGCTTGGTGTAGTCAGTTATTAGCTATTATTTATAATATTTTCCTCATATTGATGATGCCAAAATCTTTAAAAATTTTCATGTAATTATGATATTGATATTTGTCTCCATGACCTGGATGTCGCTCAAAATGAAGCAATCTTCACTTAACAGTACTTTATTATCAAATCCAATAGTAAATGAGTTATAAATAAAGCTTCACATAATACGATTGTATCACTAAAACACGATCTGATGACCAACGTTATCAGGCGTGTTCCGACCAGAAAACAAGTCTCAATATTGATCGAGTGAAAACGAGATGAGTTAGCTACCCGAAAACTGTTGTCTGACAGACAACTAGGCTCCATCAAGGAAGTAATCAATCTGCAATCGCAACATACCCGAATGATTTTGAGCTACAAATTCAACTTGTGTAGTGAAAATATATTGCTCATGAATGGTTGTATTGCAGGTCCAATTTCATTTGAATGCCCAATCTTGGGTTGTAATGACCTGCCAATCACCCTGTATCGTATTGTATACATTCGTCGTATATCCGTATTTACAATGCATCTATCAATCGAGCCCACCCACAAGCGGCGCAGATCGGATGATAGGCGGATCGATTGACTGTTATGCAAATACGACACTCAAGTAATCTCGTGTAATTTTGTAATTGATTCTTTTAATTCAGTTGGGAACGAACGTTTTATAGCTTCTGATACAAAGACTAAGAAGCTTCGTATGTTTCTCCTCCGCGGCGTCGATTGTCATATTTATGATTGACTGATGTGATTAGGGCCAATCACCAGTGTCTATAATAACTACACATACAATTATAATGACATAATATGTACATTAACACGGGCACTCAATAAAAAACGAATCCAAACTGCTGATAAGTGAGCTATAAATAATGAGCTTGTTGAACCCGTTATTCACTCATCAGTCATGTCCAGTTTGCAAACCGAGTGACACGCTGCTCCAATTCATTGTTGTTGATCCGAATCTGTTGTTATTTTTGTTGTCGTTGTTGTTGTTGTTGATGGTGTTGTTGTTGTTTATGTTGTTGTTGTTGTTGTTGTTGTTGTTGTTGCTGCTGTTGCATAAATGAACATGTTGTTTCGTGCAATCATGTATCCAAACACAATGCAATCAAACGGAGACTCGACGAAAGCCAGTCCGTCAAGCTTTGTTGTTATCAGTCGTATCAATGACATGACAAGGTGCAGCCCACGCACTCAGTCATCCTTATAATCATCATACATTCATCCTTCTATTCACTTTCGACACAAGTTCACTCACAATTCAGATCTTTCAAGTGCGTCCATTCACTATACCAATCCTTTCTCATTAACATGCAAATTTCCGTTATCCGTATTTCGGTGTCTTGATGACTCTCGGCGTAGTTTTTGATTGTGGTTGTTTGATTCATTGTCCGTACTTCCATGCAAACCATCACGCTATTCCTTTTCAATAAGATAACCTTCGTATGCACCCAGTTTTACTCGTCATAATTTTTACAAATCCTTGCACCGTGATACAAGGATGCTGTACGCTAAACTATACCTTCTGCTCATTTTTTTGTCTTCATTTTGTTAATTAATCTCTACATATTTGTGTTCAACAATGAAACATCATATTTCAGTGACCATGCATCGCGTTATATTGCCATTACTGTTGATCGTGCCCGTGTGTCTGGCAGCACCGCTCAGTGACCGATGCCAGAGCTTCTTTGCCCGGGTGGCACAGGAGCAGGGCAATGCACCCGGTCAGGACGTGTGCCATCCAGCGTTCGCTGGTTTGTTTTATTCATTGAATCATTCAATTATTCATCCATTCATTCATTCATTCATTCATTCATTCATTCATTCATTCATTCATTCATTCATTATCAGAAAATGTGAGAGAGTTGATTGACTTTTAGTTCATTTGAGGAATGACTGAACATCTGGTCAGTAAAATGGTAATACAGGGTGAGTCTTGACTCTTGACTCTGAGTCAAGACTCACCCTGTATTACCATTTTACTCTTCCCTTAACTTGGATTTTGAATCACGTGTTATAATGAGAAATTCATCTTATAGTCATAGTCTTTCTGTAATGTTATGTGTAATCAAAAAATATAACTGCTTTGAGGTTTCCTCGGTTGTTTCACCAGCAAAATTGAACAACGCATCGAAACCTTACTGGACGAGGGAAATGCCGCTGACCAGGCGCGAGCGTCTTCGTGCTTCCAACAGTTAAAGCACTCACTCACTCACTCACTCACTCACTCACTCACTCACTCACTCACTCACTTACTTACTCACTCACTATCTCATTCACTCACTCACTCACTCACTCACTCACTCACTCACTCACTCACTCACTCACTCACTCACTCACTCACTCACTCACTCACTCACTCACTCACTATCTCATTCACTCACTCACTCACTCACACTCATCAGCTTGCTCACTCACTCACTAACTCTCACTCAGATCTGGTTGCGGTGCCGTAGATTTCGACGAGAAGACAGCGCTCGACACGTTCCTTCCATGTCCGTTCACCAACTCAGACGAACGCCGTCGTGAATGCGTCTGGCGATCGGCCGCGGAATCGATCATTGACATGCTGAGTGAGGTGCCCAAGCCAGTGTCAAAGTGCATGATCACCTACTTCAAGGTTAAACCATTGATTGCTGTCATGATGGAAGTTTAGTGAGTGAGTGAGTGAGTGAGTGAGTGAGTGAGTGAGTGAGTGAGTGAGTGAGTGAGTGAGTAAATGTGTGAGTGCGAGTGAGTGAGTGGGTGACTGAGTGAATGAGTGAGTGAGTGAGTGAGTGAGTGAGTGAGTGAGTGAGTGAGTGAGTGAGTGAGTGAGTGAGTGAGTGAGTGAGTGAGTGAGTGAGTGAGTGAGTGAGTGAGTGAGTGAGTGAGTGAGTGAGTGAGTGAGTGAGTGAGTGAGTGAGTGAGTGAGTGAGTGAGTGAGTGAGTGAGTGAGTGAGTGAGTGAGTGAGTGAGTGAGTGAGTGAGTGAGTGAGTGAGTGAGTGAGTGAGTGAGTGAGTGAGTGAGTGAGTGAGTGAGTGAGTGAGTGAGTGAGTGAGTGAGTGAGTGAGTGAGTGAGTGAGTGAGTGAGTGAGTGAGTGAGTGAGTGAGTGAGTGAGTGAGTGAGTGCGTGAGTGAGTGAGTGAGTGAGTGAGTGCGTGAGTGAGTGAGTGAGTGAGTGATTGAGTGAGTGAGGGAGTTTTCTGAGTGAGTTTCAGGAAACGCATGCTGCTGTACCGTTTGATGACCCGTCACTACCTGCTCAAGTGTGCCAGTCGGTCATGTGGCACAAACCCGGCAAACGGTAACAGTATCATTTCATGTCTAGTCGGACAGCCACAGGAATATGAACGATCCATCTGTCGTGAAAGACAGATTTGCGAGAATGGGTTGGTAACATATAGCCTATTACCTAACTCATTCACTCACTTACTTACTCACTCACTTACTCTTTATTCGCTCACTCAGTCACTTCGTCAGTCAGTCACTCACTCGCTCACTCACTCACTCACTCACTCACTCACTCACTCACTCACTCACTCACTCACTCACTCACTCACTTACTTATTCACTCACTCACTCATTCACTCAATTGTTGATTCAGACTTGGTTTTGGTGGTTTCTGCCCGAATCGTTACAAGTCAGTCCACAACGCCGTTTGTGATTGTGCCAAGAGTGAAATCGGTAAAGGTCTGACCGCTGCTTTTGAGAACTGGGGTGAACTGAAACAGGCTGTAGTACAGGGTGGACTGGAGTGCCAATTTGAGGTTGTTGTTGGTTTTTGTTGTTTTTGTAAGTGTTTTTGTTGTTTTTGTAGTTATGTTTGTAGTTTTTGTTTTGATTGAATGTTATTAGCCGTATGATTTACTTTTAGCAATGTTACCTCGAAGCGGGTCTGTCCGATCAGTGGGGCACCCGAGGCAGTGGCGGCATGTACGACAGACTCAAGAATGCCAAGTCCGCAAGTTCGTTTTGCATTATCAAAATAGGCATTTTCAAGGCATTTTGAAGTGTATAGTAGGGAAAGAAAGATTTTGATGATCAAATGATACCATAAGCAACGAATCATAGATGAACCAATAACGATGAATCAAAGTTTCTGACTAATGAATTATTATTTTCAGTAATCAAGGCCGTGATTCGCCTGACTCAAAGCGGTGGTGCTGATGCGTTGCCCCCGTCATTGAAGCATGCCCTGGTCGTGGTCAAGTCCCTGATTGATGAGTTCTCATCCAGATGGTCGCAGACATTGTGCAGTGAGTGCGATCAACCGGTGAGTTGTTGTTGTTGTTAATTTTGTTGTTGTTGTTGTTGTTGTTGTTGTTGTTGTTGTTGTTGTTGTTGTTGTTGTTGTTGTTGTTGTTGTTGTTGTTGTTGTTGTTGTTGTTGTTGTTGTTGTTGTTGTTGTTGTTGTTGTTGTTGTTGTGTTTTCTGTTTTTTAAGTTATATTTATACACTTCTTCCTATTATTTGCAGAATGTATCCGAGGCCGATCTGCAGCGCACCAATCTAGCTTTCATGATCAACAATCACGAATGTGATGAATCAGGTGGGTCAGTGAGTAAATAAAAAAATTTATTACAACGAGTGAGTGGATAATATTCCACTGCTTTTCATTCACAATTAATGAAAATAAAAAAAATAATTCAGTTAATCAATACTATCATTTATATTCGGTCAACCTATTACATTCTAACACATTTAGCCATGAGACTGTCCACCAGACAGTCAGTCAGTTTCACCGTTTATCTGACCATTCAGTTTCTCCAAAACTTGGAGGCGAAATCGACGAGGTCATCTCGTTTGTTCGAGGTGGCGGACTTGAGAACAACGAAGACTTTCAGCGCGAAAAGTCATCGAGTTCCTCCGATCTGCTGGACAGCTTTTTCAGTGGGTGATCTAACTACATGAACATTTACCGATTAATTGATTGCCGGTTTAATGGGTGATTTGATTTGTGGCTTATAAAACAGATCCTCACTTCTTTTATTACATTGATATAAAATACTGAACTGATATACGTCAGAACTGGTATTTATACAACTGATATGCTGTTTGACAATTTAATTGCAGTATATTTCATAACCGGGCACAGAAAATCATTGGCTCCGTTGATTGATTGAGTGGATTATGTACATACATATTGAAATGTTTCATATCACAATAATATGGTACTGTTTTCAATTATTCATCATGTTTCAATCCGCTTTCTTTGTGCAATATATTGATCTCGTTTTTATGCTAGTACGTTTTGATGATTGATCCTGTTATAATATCTAACTATGATATAACTATAATATAATACTGAGTATCTACTTTTCAACTTTTTCTTCACTCACTTCGATCCCGATTTCTTACTTTAGATCTCATCGTTCTTTGGTATTATAATAAAGGACGTTACGCTGGTAATTTTTGGTTTTCTATGCATCTTATAATCTTCGTGTCCACTTAGTTTGTCTGATTGTAAACACCTCTAAGTATCACACTATTTCAAAAAAATGTGTAGTAAAGAGCATTAATTTGTGAGCTGAGTATGTGACGAGCAAGTATTGGTTTGTCAAGTTCAGTAATGCAGTTTATTCAGTTTTCTAAAGCAGTATAACCAATATTTCATATGCATGTGAAATAGCTTCAAAGACCATAACAACAAGTGCAACATTAATAAAATACGATTAGTTACAACATGACCAACAAACTAATCAAATCTGCATTTATCTTCCACTACTAAAACTGCATGTAACAAGGAAAAATTTGCGTGATGGTCAATTCCAGTTTTCAGTTGTCAACAATATTAAATAGCAATAATGCATGCATATCGAACAAGTGGGCGTGTGTTGACTGCTTTTCATTGCAAATACGTCACGCTCAGACATCAATCAATCAGTCAGTCAGTCAGCCAGTCAAGTCAGTCAGTCATTCAGTCTGTTAGTCAAAAACGTCAATAGCATTGAAACCGGAACGAACGAATAATGTATGTGCACATTAAAACAAATAATGGTGTCTTTGACAGGCTAATAAATTTCGAGACCACAACTTTTTATAAACATATTTGCCGACGTGTTAAAATCACGAGAACTTTGCCGTGATAATAACAACAACCACTACAAATTTTACCATCTAACAACAACCAACCTATTACATGTATGTAGTTTATCTTATCAAGATCAGTTTTGTCCGATTATAGCGCGATGCGTAGGAGTGACATTGATTAAAAACGAGTGGACTAACTTAAGGTATTATACACTTAAAGATAATCGAATAATCATAAAATCATCCAGGTTAGGTTTGCGTATATAAAGATGCGGTATTGAATACTACCATATACATGTATGTACTTGTTTCTCGTAGTGTAGAATACGATCACCCAAAAAAATTATATTTTGCATGAGTATATCATGAACCCATCTCCAAAGCTAAAAACATTCATCATGTAACTCACATGCAAACACCACCAATTGAAAATTATCATGATCATGGACACAATCATACGCGAAGCAGAACTATCTACATATATGGAAATTATTGTTTTTTATTACAATCGTTTGGTTTTGAAGGAAACTTCTGTGGTATTACAAGAAATTCTGTCGTTTGAGCTCTGATGATTTACCTACATGTAGCACAAAAAATACAATTGCCATATATGAACCATGACTTGTCAACTCATTCGGTAGTTTTTGGCTTCAAAAGTCGATGATCACAAATGAGTAATATGGTGTTGTGCCCGTCCGCGACTGCAAGCACTTAACACTGCGTATTATGATACTTTACAATGCAAGTGCAACTCTAAAAATAACTAACTATTCTTGTTAACTATAATTGCTTGCATCCATTACCGAGTTGACGAGTGTGGGGGGCAGACCGGGTACGTAGTCACCTTTTCATTTTCAGACATCTCCTATTTCCCAAATATTTATTGTCCCAGTGATTATAAAAATGTTCCTCATGATTATACAATGACGATTCTTTCTGTATTGTGCTCGCTCATTACTCACTGTCCACTTTTATAATTTTTTTGATCCGCCTCTATAACATGACAATTTGATTTTCAGTCAATTACTTCGACGACCAAATTTCTCGAAACGACCGAACGAACATAATATTTAACATTGAACTCTTCCAGTTACTCATTATAACACTTCGACAGTCCGTTTTTGCCAACCTACAGTAATCGGTTGCTGACAACGACAACTTGCAAGCTCTACCATGAAGTACGCCGTACTTGCTGTTGGTCACATTTTGGTCACATTTTGATCACATTTTAGTCACGTTTTGGTCACATTTTGATCACATTTTGGTTATATTTTGTTCACAACTTTAACTAAAGCTACACTTAGACCCTACGATACACTGGATAACAAGAGTTTTACTTTATTTGCCACTGCAGACTCGAATACATCATTTGTTATCCGATATTATACAAAAGAGTTAACTACGTATGTGTATGTATTCATAAAAAAACTATGGGGTATACCAGAGATATTGCTTCAAAACAAGTTGAGAGTCGACATGAAGTTAAAGAAGAAATCAACAAGATAACTAGTCGGTTTATTCGTTTCATTTTGCGGGCCACTATACGTATACCTTCAATTGTGATGCTTAAACCTTGAATTGAGATACCTACATATGCCTACCTACAATTGTAATGCCTATACCTACAATTGTGATGCCTATACCTACAATTGTGATGCCTATACAGTACAGGACATAAAGATGTGGCCGGCTGCGCAGAATTTCGGCGAATTCGCTGAAATTTCAGCTACAACTGTTTTTTATGCAATTTCATGAAATTCATGTATTTTTTATTGGATATTTTACTATACATGTGTAGACAATTCATAACTCTATATTGTTGCTCAAAAGTGAAAACATCTGTCAAGGGAATTTCCCTTTAAGGGCTATATTAACACAAGCCAATTTTCGTTGTGGGACCCGTTGCCATGGCAACACTGAAAACGAGCATGTGCCCTTGAGGGGATTTTCCCATTATAGACAATAGATCAAACTCGTATTAACAATCGAAAAATTGAAGTTATGAATTGTCTACACATGTATAGTAAAATATCCAATAAAAAACACATGAGTTTCAAGAAATTGCATAAAAACAGTTGTAGCTGAAATTTCAGCGAATTCGCCGAAATTCTGCGCAGCCGGCCACATCTTTATGTCCTGTACTGTACATACAATTGTGATGCCTATACATACAATTGTGATGATGCCTATACCTACAACCTTGATATTGATAAAGCATTTGTTTGTTTCAGATTTGCCTGCTTGGCTGTGCTTCAGTGGGCTTCTCAGCCAAATGCGATGAGTTCCTACAAGAGATGTACCAGCGCGGCCTTAACGTGGCACAGGATATTTGTCACAATAAATTCGCCCGTAAGTTCATATTTTGTTGTGTTGCGGTTGTTGTTGTTTGAATAAATGTTTTGTGTTAAAATCGTAATACATTTAACAAAACCTCAAATTTCAAACTGATTATAAGTAAGCAGCTTATTGACTGTGTGTCTCGTTTCAGCTCACGTGCAATGCCTTGCTGGTGAAGTAGAGAACAGTGTTAACAACGTAATCGCTGAGTCCGATCTTAAAGCTCAATCAGATGCCAAACAATGCTTCGGCCAGTTAGTTCCTTATCATTGTTATATAACCACTAACATTACCTTTTTATTAGAGAAATTTGTCTGAATCTTAATTGTTTGTTCGAGTGATTGCATGTGGTTTTCTTTACGAGGTCGATCAGTTAAAACGAATATTGCAGAGCCGGTTGCAACAACGTGGACTACACAAAAGAGAAAGCGCTCAACGCCTTCCTGCCATGTGCCTATACCGATCCAGAGGACGTGAGGGAAAACTGTGTGTTCCGCTACGTTGCTGATAGGATCATTGAAGCGTTGGAAGAAACTCCCAAGAAAGTCGGAAAGTGCATGGTCAAGTTCTTCAAGGTTTGAAATTTACTTTGTGCGCTGCAAATTACTACTAAGTTATGTATACTACCGACTGTACATACATACTCATTGATGAATTCGATTACTCTGTTGACCAATAACTCACTCACTCACTCACTCACTCGCTCAACGTTTAAGGGCGTCGGCCAGCGCAAGATTGAAGACTGTACTCGCCAGTACCCACCAGAAATCAACCCAGAATTCCACATGCCTGAAATCCCCGGATTTGATGAGTTCGAACTTGAAGACCTGTTGGTTGAGAAAATGAACGCGTGATTAAGTATGTAAGTGAACTTATAACTATGAAGTACGGAACTAAATAACTTCAGCAAGAACGTGCTGCTATACCACGTGATGACTCGCTATCATCTGGGCAAGTGCACGCAATGCTCATCGACTGGTCCTGCAAACAACCGACTCATCGGCTGTCTGGCTGACCAGACTAAGGATGAAGCTCAGAACACATGCCAAAGTCGCCAAAAATGCGAAGGGTTTGTTGCCGTTCGGCTTGACTTGGACTTTGCCGTCATTGACACTGTTAGATACTGTAACAATTTGTATTAACCATTGTGCATTACAGACCTGTACTGCAATCCAGCTGCAAAGACCGATACCAGGACACCAGATCTTCTATTTGCACGTTCGTTATTTCTATTTCATGTAAACAAGTATAATTCAGTCACTGCAATCATTACTTTGTTTCTAAAATAACACAATTGCCAGAAAAAGTCAATTTTTTCTAACGTTAAAATTCGCTCGTTTGTAGAATATATTTGTTACACAGTTCTGAGTTTGGCTGGCTTCATTAGAGTTGCTTGAATCGTATCATTAAATTACATAGTAATTAAACAAGTATCGTGCAAGGTTTTATATAATAAAACATTCTAAATAATATAAGTAAGGTGTTCACATCCGAACTTCGCATTTTTAATCAAATGTTTGAACTTTCTGATGACCACCAAACTAAATTTGCTCAAACGTTAGATAGAATAGATAATATTTTACAGTTGCTTCGGCTCAGAACTCAAGAAAGGGTTGCAAGCGTTGCAGGACTGGGGAGAGATGAAGCAATTGTTTGTACGTGGTGACTTCGACTGCCAACTATCGGTTGGTGTTGTTTTATTGTTGTTGTTGTTGTTGTTGTTGTTGTTGTTGTTGTTGTTGTTGTTGTTGTTGTTGTTGTTGTTGTTGTTGTTGTTGTTGTTGTTGTTGTTGTTGTTGTTGTTGTTGTTGTTGTTGTTGTTGTTGTTGTTGTTGTTGTTGTTGTTGTTGTTGTTGTTGTTGTTGTTGTTGTTGTTGTTGTTGTTGTTGTTGTTGTTGTTGTTGTTGTTGTTGTTGTTGTTATTGTTGTTGTTCTCGACATTGATAAACATGACATTGACAGGAATGCTACACACAAGAAGGTATCCCAGAATACAAATGGAAAAAGATGGAAAATTTATTGAAGCAAATCAAACGATCAGGTAAGTTCAGAAAATTATTCGGGTAATAGCAGGTTGTTGTTGTTGTTTTTTACTTGGTTATTTTTATTGATGTTGTTGTTGTTGTAGTCGTTTTTACTCATCAATATTTTGCAGCCATCTCTGCCATAGCCAAGCTGCAATTTGGCAAAGCTCCACCACAGGTGGCCGAGGCTTTGGTCGTGTTCAAGAACATTCTGGAAGAGCTGGTCAGCAAATGGGGTGGTCTGTACTGCGGCACTTGCGATCAAGGCGTTCGTTTATTCTTCCTCACTAGAGATTTCATAATTTTTTTGCTTTTAATTTGAAAAAAAATTAATTTTAGAAGAGATTAAATTAAAAAAAATTAATAATGATTGATTTTACCACTATATACTCATGACGTTTTGTGTGTGAGGTTAATGAATCATGGCTATTATAACTATAAAAAACTGACGGGCAGGCATACTGTACGAACTTAATAATAATTAATTAATAAATAGATACTTTGATTTAATGAATAAATAAGTGTTCATTTCAGCGTGGTTCACCGAAACAACTGCGTCGTGAGTCGTACGTCAACCTGCTTAACAGCGAAGGTTGTGCCAATGCCCAGGCCGAGTTCGACCTCTCCAGACCCGATGAGCTGCTTGCCGCACCCACTGACGAGGAAGCTGATAAAATCAACGATTTCTTCGGATAAGCGAAGCCTGAATATCACGTGATTGAAAATCGACAACTTTGAGCTCTGATTTTTTTATACTTTTAGAACAATGAATATATGTAACATATGTTCTCACCGAGTTTGTAAACATAGGTCTTTTAATAAACGAACCGAGAATAATTTTGTTGGAGGTAATATTTGATGCAGCATCGACAACCATATTAAGCTTGATTGAAACAAACAGTGGTCACTGGTATTGGATGCTTTTTATTCACTCCAATAGTTAGATACTGATTCTTTGGCGAACACATTTTTTTAAAGTGAATAAGAGGAAAAACCCTCTAAAACAGGAGAAATATGTGAAATTGAAATAGTACACAAACCCTTATCAAACTTTTGTTCACAAGTCACTCGTTTTATGACATTGATTGTTATAATAATGTCAATTAACGAACGGTGTTAGCACACACTTCTACGAGTACATCAGCAACTCCTTGTTGGTGTATCGTCTGCATATCTGCGTGATTCCATCAGGCAGACTGGGATGGTTGAGTGTATCCAAGTACTCGGTAATAGCCTGTTGCTCCACTTGACGCATCAAACCAACTATATCCGCTTGTTTACCTAAATTAAAAATTGGTTTACAAACAAGAGAAATATTTAAATCATATAAACATGTAAACATGAAAAACATGTAAACATGTCTATCATATTTGAATGCAGGAATGATAAAAAAGTGGCCACAGCCATAACGTCAGGTTAAATACAGTAGTCATGTTTTAATAAAACGGTTGAAGTTCAGTAAGTTGAATTCAGCAGGCGGCAGTCGCATACCGATTGAACTCTATGCGAAGATGCGTTAACCAAAAATAGCCTACAAAACCTGAGGTTGCGTGGTTGAACAGCTTATTTTTACAGTTGATGTAAATGTACATGCAGTTTTTCTAGTAACGCTGTGAGTTAAAATTCAGCTGAGCAACCATATTTTCTTGCCAACCATGTTTATCCAGTATCATGTATTGCCTGTGCAAGGCATACAGTTTGTGGGCATCATCGCCCTCTGGCACACAGCTGACGGCACCCAGGGTCTCCGGCACACAATCCTCGATGAAGTCCGTGTCTGGCGTGATGATGAACGGCTTGTACATGGACAATGATGGGTCGGGTGTCGTCGTGAACAGGTGACAGCTCGGCTTGGAGGCTGGCATTAAACTGATCTGCAATCCAGTTCACCAAACTTACAGAGACTATGGAGTTTCCGAAGCAAACAACAGAGTCAGCTTCTGCAACGGAGCGAGTTTCTATGGATTGCAACGCGACCACCTCTTATTTACATTTATTGTGAGCTCATGTGCTCGAGATTACTTTTTCGAAAGGTGTTTGACCAACCATTGATGAAACGGCTGCAGCGCCCTGCCCAATACACCTGCAAATCTTGGCTTCTTTGTCCCGAACAAACGTCAAAACATCGTTGATCGTGAGCAGACCTGAATTGGTCGGACCTTTTGAAAATCAAACGTATACAAATTGCAACACTTCGAGTGTTTCTAGGCACTAGGTTGTGACATACATATGTAACTAATACGCCGACATGATCGACTAACAACATAATATTGCTTCACTGAAGAAAATCAATTTAGTATGTTTCAACCAGAAACATTTTGAGTCGGAAGGGGTATGGTCAACTGAAAAAATTATACTCGGGCGGGGGAGATACAACATACAACGTACATAACAGGTGTTTGTATACCTGACCTACACTAATAGTGAGTTACATATGCTATCCCTCCTGTGCGCTTCACTACAGCCTTACTGTACTCACCATCACTTGATTCGTTCACGAGTCTGTTCATGATGGCTTCGCCTCCCTGCTTCCGATGCTCCGTCTCCCAAACTGGGTTTATCAGCCCTACGGCCTCGCGCCAGTTGAACTTGGCCTCCGATTCCGTCCATAAACCTTAAATGAGAAGTTACTTTGTTCGTATCAAATAAATCAAATAAACCAAAAGGTAACAACCAATTTAAATGCAGAATTTGACTGTAAACCTTTGTTGATACAGACTTTCTGCACGTCCGGGTGTATAGTCGTATAGTCAGTTGTAATGGTCATGTGATTGGCTATGTTGAACCATGGCTCTGAACGTACAAAACATAGGTATTGAGCAAAAACAACAGCAACAACACCACCAACAACAACAACAACAACAACAACAACAACAACAACAACAACAACAACAACAACAACAACAACAACAACAACAACAACAACAACAACAACAACAACAACAACAACAACAACAACAACAACAACAACAACAACAACAACAACAACCTGTGATCTCTCTGGCTGCCCAGTAAAATTCGGTGGATTCGAGCAGCCATGACGTGTCGTTGTCGCTAATAATGTACGCCGAATCATAGCTCTCCCCGACCGGATCATTTGGAGTCATCGGCCCACCCTGACCGTACTCACTCAATAAGTCACAAGTCACCTGCAGACCCTCGTTTGCTGTGCGCGCACGTTCCAATACTAATCTGCAGTGAAAATGAGTAGTTAAAATATTACAGTAATCTTATTTGATTATCAGACTGGATTTTAATGGGCCCCATTTTTGACTGTAATAAGACTTTGCCATGCATGCACGAAGACATGCAACAAAATCCGTGCACATTCAATTTAGTTCTCGTAATGAATTGAAGAGAATGCTCTGTACTCTTGCAGTACTTTTCTAATCAAGCACGCTTGCTTAAGAAACACCATCTTGCATAAATTTCAGATACATACAAACAAGGTTGTCCTTGGACTGCATGAAGTATAACAACAACAATAATAACAATAAACCTGTTAATATCCACATCAAGCAGCCTCTGTGTTCGATCAGTGAGATCCCTCAACTTGGATGCCAGTGCCACACTTCCGATGACAAGCCCGTGCTCGTTGGCTCCCATCTCACATCCCCATAAGTTGGACGGTTTGCTCGCGATCCATGCATACGTGTGGCACACTTGAGGAATGTTGACGTATGTGCACTGCAACACACATTTCAACAACAACAACAACAACAACAACAACAACAACAACAACAACAACAACAACAACAACAACAAAAACCGCAACAGCAACAAGTATCACATACCTTAACAGAGGTTCCATCAGGATAGTTGCAAGCCGGTGATCCTTGCAAGTACTGCTTATCCTGTGGTGGTAAGTCAGTGTTCTTTGCGTAAATCTTGCAGCGTTCCCTGGTCAGACTCGACTGAACCAGTAGCATATCACAGCCGGCACCCTCTGATAACATGATTTCTAGTTATATTGTTGTTATCTGAAAACATTAGTTCCAATTTCTTAAAAATAAGTTCAGCAAAGTATTCTTGTCTTTTTTGTTTTTTTTAAATAAATCTAATGTTGAAGCGTGGCAAGTGAAACACTTGGTTGGAGAATTAACCAAAATTATGTTTCAACCTTAAAAGGTTGGTTGTATGAATACGGATTTTTATAAACGATTGATAATGTATTCTAACAAGTATTTCGATTGTACGATACGGTATATAATACAGCATGTGTGCATTCATTCCACTTCCACTTAATGTATCATTTGTGTGCAGCAATATTCATATTATCGCATGAATATTACTCCACACAAATGTCGCTGTGATTCATGTATTAGAGATTTTTTTGGTGATCGTTTTTCGATGACTACCATTGATTTTTTCTGTACTTCAAACAAATAAATCTACCAATCAGCTACTGTCTGTCACTGCCGTATAACGTTGTGGTCATTAAGTCAATCAGTCTGTCAGTCAGGCAACCAGTCATCTTATCAGGTTGGCAGTGTTCGTGTCTGTATTGTTTACTCTTCTTCATATTTACTACTTATGCCTGTCAACATCAACGGTTCAGCCACACTCCAGTACAGAGCTCAATGAACAGGTAAATATTCGGCAAAGAATTTCGTTTCGGGAGTTTGTCATTTTGGAGCTAATACGGAAATCACAAAATGTATGATTCTGACAATCGCAAAAAACGAGTGTTTTACTGTATGTTAAACCGATAAATTACGATAACCCATGTTTTTCTTGTTTCGGGCAACAATATGTTTTATATGACTCCGTGTTACGGAGATGTGAGCTAATTAAATGTTTACTGAAAAATGACTCTTTGCGTACGCGTACCGTTAAACTATCACGTTTTCACATGTACAATCGTGCAACTTACCATGTTGTTTCAATTTTGTCTCGCGTCAACATTCCGTTTTGCAATTTTTATTGCGCCAGTTTTTGCCCCTGGTAAAAAAAAACAAATTGTTTTGCGACAGAATCACGATAAATATTGGTGAACGCGGACAGTTGCATTATGTCAAAACGGCTTTGTAGTTGCAACAAACGAAAAAATAATTGCTTTTTAGTTTATGTTCCTCCATTTTTTTACCAAGAAAAGAAACTCAAAATAAACAACATTAGGCGTTTCCGACCGCAAAAGTTAACTGATGGGATCACATCGATACAAAATAATTGGATAACATGACACCTGTTGACATTGCGATTCGCTTTTTCAATCCGATTGTTGTTTATCCGGATAGATTAGTTCGTTTACACAATGTGACCAACATTCAAAGGGTGTGTGAAGGTGAGAGACAACCGACTTCACATCTCAATATCACCCAAACTCCACCATTGCACAAGTGCAGTCTTCTTTACATCAATAGAATTCTGGTTTGCTATTCAATAAAAAACACTGAAAAGATACACCGAAAGATATTCACGTGTAAAAAATATAATATTCAAGAACGAGACTTCACAATTTAGTCTATGCTAACCAGTAACCACCGTAATTTGTAACCATTGTATAACATGCTCAGCGCATAATATACATACTTTGATTAATCCATAAAATCAATCAAAATATTAGCCAACAATAAATCATGGTCCTAAACTTCATCGCTCGCAGAATTTCCTGACACACCGAATAAACTGTCTACAGTAGTTATCGTAAATAAGAAAGCGAAAGCGGAAATGCATCAGCGGCAAAGCGTCAAACAATGCAAAGGGTCAAGCCAAACAGGTTTATATAATTACGGAAAGAAGAGAGTTTGTTTTGTCTAAAATTTTAGCACCCAAATCATGATTTCATCAGACAATGTTTAATGAAAAGTATTGAAACTTCTGATTCCTTCTGCTGATTGAATTTTTCATTCGGTGATTCAGACCACCCGCCACGGGTTTGCATGTTTTAATCGGTTGAGCGACAACCAACGCGTCAAATCGCCCATTTGAACGGGCAAACCGGTAATGGACGAGCATTCGCGTCTCAGCCTGTGCATGGCACCGATGCGTTCGTCTGAATCAATGAATCACTGCTAATCAACATAAAACAATGGTGATAACATGTTGCGCTCAATCAACGGCACCTGCGGCAATGAATTCAACATCCACTCTATCTGATTGTCGCATTATCAGACAGCGGATTCCAAATACCAGTATGAACTCATTTTCACATACAAATACATAGATATGGTACTCATAGATTACAATGTGTAATTGAGGTTAAATACGCTTCTGAATTATTAGCCTACTGGGACCTACATCGATTTCAAGCTGTTCCATATTTCTTTCACTCGCTACCCAGCGCAATAGGCGAAAGTTGCGCCAATGTTTTTTCATGTTTTAAACAAAAAATAAAAAAACGTGAAAACAACATTGGTAAAAATGCGCTAAGTGGCGAGACGGGTGTAAATTAACGAACAGAATTAGCCATGTCATGTTGCACGGCATTCAAATGTAGACATACCTGATACGATTACGACAACTTCAAAAATGAAATGATGGATTAATACTGTTTTATGTATAGGCCTTATAATTGATTATAAGAAATGGTGTAAAACTGCGAGAACCCATGGCATGACCAGAACCAGATTCTCAAGTCCAGAACCGGGTTCTCAAGTAATAAATTTTCTGTGCCACGTTTTAGCCACTTTTTGAAATTTCTTAGAACCAGATTCTCAAGTCCAGAACCGGAATCTCAAGTAACGAATTTTCTCTGCCACGTTTTGGATTTTCTTATAACCAATTACGAGGCCTATAAAACAAATGGGTACCGATTTTCTGGCTCATAAAAGTGAATTGAGCAGGCATTCAGTCAGAATTGAACAGGTCGTACATATCAAAATTTCAGATACGAAAAAAATGAATCGGCTGCTTGAATGTCTGGTTGTATTAACGGTGGTCAGGATAAACCGTGCCCAACTGGTTAGATATTTTTCGAGTTGCTTCGGTCTAAATAAAACATGATTGCAGTTTTATTGTTTTCAAGTGTCTGTAATTGCAGGACACGGCTGGATTCCCGAACCTGGGTGTGCTGGATGGAGCACCCGTCGAGTCTGCATCTTCAGGTGGCTCAGGTTGATCATGTATTCGGGCATAATCTAGGAAACTGAGTTGTTATTTCGTTGGATTAATTACCTATTCTGCTTTTTAATACTTACGTACTGCATCTACTTTAACCATAACTTTAGGAGCCTGGTCAAATGCTCGGGCCCACCAGCTACGTTCTTCGGCAATCGAAAACTTTGGACGATCACCTCCCAAACAACAACAACAACAACCACAGCCACAACAACAACAGCAACAGTTGCAATATCAACAACAACAGCAGCAACAGCAATATCAACAGCAGCAACAACAGCAACAACAGCAAAATCAAAAGCAGCAACAACAACAACAGCAACAACAACAACAACAACAGCAACAGCAATACCAACAACAACAAGAGCAGCAGCAACAATATCAACAACAACAGCAGCAGCAACAGCCATCACTTTATCGTGCCATTCAAGGCCGCACTGACGGTATTTACGTCCAACCTGGCGATAGCAACGACTACATTTACAATAGCATAGATACCAGCAACAACAACAATAATAACAATATTAATGACAACGACAACAATATATACAACAACAACAACAAAGACAGCAACAACAATTACGTGGCTACCAACAAACCAGTAACACAGAGATCACCTAACCGAGCGCTCAATGACAATAGCCCATACGTCAATACACATGTTGTTCATTCGACTTACTCTCTCACTCACTCACCCACTCATACTCACTAACTCACTCACTCACTCACTCACTCACTCACTCACTCACTCACTCACTCACTCACTCACTCACTCACTCACTCACTCACTCACTCACTCACTCACTCACTCACTCACTCACTCAGGCCGCACCTTCTCCAGCAACCACACCATCAAGTTACAGTAACTCTCAATCAAAAGTTTCATCCAACCGCCCTTCCATGGGTGTCTACGACCTGATGAGAACTGGAAGATTGAAAATAGGACGTGCCGCTCCACCTCAGGATGTACCCGAGTTTCTGCCAGCTCGTCCGATGGTACCGGGACGTTCGGGGGAGTGGTTTGCCACGGTACAGTTGTATGAGAATGGAAAACGTTGGTGAATGAGTGAATGAAAGTGAGTGACGTGAGTGAATGAATGTAAATAAAAATGAGTGACGTGAGTGACTGAATGTGGATGAAAATGAGTGGTTGAAGGAATATGAATGAAAGTGAGTGACGTGAGTGAATGAATGTGGACGAAAGTGAGTGACGTGAATGAATGTGAATGAAAATGAGTGATTGAATGAATGTGAATGAAAGTTAGTAAGTGAATGGATGTGAATGAAAATCAGTGATTGAATGAATATTAATGACAGTGAGTGATTGAATGAATGCGAATGAAAGTGAGGGAATTAATGAAAGTAAGTGGTTGAATGAATGTGAATGAAAGTGACTGAGTAAATGAATGTGAATGAAAATAAGTGATTGAATGAATGTGAATCGAAGTGAGCGGGAAATGGATGTAATTAAGGGAATTGTAATTGTGGAAGTGAATGATTGTACATAATTGTATTTGAAGTGTATGTGAGTGAATAATTGTGAATGAGTGTGATTGTATTCTATAGGAAAGCTTCTGAGTGTATTTCTCCCGCAAATGTAATGTATAAACAGTCTAAAATGACAGATTACTTCAGAGTTTAAATTTTATTCATCTATTAAGTTAGAGTTCTGCAGGAAGGTATATAAGGTATACAGGAACTTATGTACATTTTGGAGGGTAACCAAAAAGGTAAAATATACAACATTGTAACATTTAAATTCATGTCCCATAGTAGCTTGGTAATTTGAGTTGTACAGTGTCGAAAAAGTAGCATTTATTTGCATGCTTGCACGGATTTGTCTATTGTGATTCATAATGTTGACCAGCAAAATTTATATATCGTTTATATAACAGAATAACATGGTTTTTGTTCTGTTTTCGTCGGTTGTCCCGTCAGTAAATCGTCCAGTTAAAAGTAAAGTCGAGTAGTCATGTCGGATCGTGAATAGTATGTAGTTATTTATGTATTTTTATATTTACATGCCAGGCTTCAAATTGTTAAGGTAGGCTTACTTACTTTACGAAAGGCAAGTCATTTGTACCTGGTATTTCACTAGACTCATCAAGTTTAGTAATCCTGTTGTAAATTTTTTTGCTAAACCAGAAGAATATAGAGCGAAATATTAGGTACAAAACATATAACCTAGAATTATCATTAAACTATAAAAATACAATTCGATGTGCATTAAGTGTGTGCCGATACGAATCCGTTCTGCCAGTCATGGTCGGGTGTCGGCGAATGTGAGGGCAATCGACGGTGGATGAAAGACAACTGTTGCGGGTCATGCAAGTTGCTGACCATGAACAACGTTGAGTTCATCAAAATGCCACTGAACACATATGGACCAGGTCGGTATATAAAGTATGTAGTAGCATTGTAAGATTAGATATAGTCGGTAATTTCATCATGTGCTTAGCAACCATACTACGCCGTTTTTCTCGGGTTCAGCCGGGCTATGCAAAACACAGGGCTGAAACATTTGGTTGAACTGAATGGTCCAGCCCTTTGGTGTATTGCATAGCTCGGCTGAACCCGATGAAGACGACGTCGTATGGTTATTCTGCACAAAATGAGTCAAGAATGAAAATTCTGGCTATATAATGTGACTTGTACATTTATTAATGAAGGTAACCTAATAACAATGCATACATACACCACTATGATCATGACTACATTACTGAAATGCCGTATCTCAGGCGGTCGTCACCCGCTACAAGAAGCATCAGACCCGGCGATTCAGCTGACCCGAGACGTCGATTTCTATACTGCTAAACCCGAGCCAGCACCGTTTCGTGGCAACTTCAGCTAATCAAGCTCATCTAAATTAGATCCACTTGTGTGAACCAATGTACTATATCCTTTCAGTTGCTCAATCTCAACTCAATGTTTGCAATATTTATTCATACGTGTACATTATTATAATGATGAACTCTGCATAATGAAATAGATACGGTCATTGCAGGAAGGAATCTTGCATTTCAAATACACGGAAACGAGTTATTGAAGCACTAACGTTGGTTCCTTGAATATAATGCGTAATAAATCTTTATTTGTGGCTTGGAATTTTTCATTTGTTTTGTTTTCATCAGCAAAAACACGCAGTGACCATGAAACATTTTATTTGAAGACAGATATAAAAATTCATATATAATGCTCATAAAAGAAGGTATTTGCATAAGCTGATAGCTGTTATTACATGCATTCGGTGCCAAAATGTATGTAAGAAATGAGCTCACAAGTCAAACATTACATAGTTTCTGCTGATTCTTTTGATCGTCAGGATAGACAAATTTATAATCGGAAGCCGAAAAGAAGAGATTTACATACATGAATATAAGTAAATTTTGTGATGTATCCATACAACTAATCCAAAGTGACTGATAATGAAACATTGCGTTAACTATGGTGATATCCACTGGATGGGGGTCAGGCAATCTTTCATTATTAGTCAGTCATTCTGAGAAATGCTCTTTTTGAAGAAAAAATATACGGGCTGGAAATTTGCACATCTTGATTTTATAAATACAAACACTTGCAATCGGAAGAAGGTTGGGACACAATAGTCAGAGAAACGTGGTAAGTTTTGGAGATTAGTCTGATAAATAAACAGTAACAATATATTTGGATTCACAAGATTCATACATAAAGTAGGATGGCCCATAACATTGAACAGTTCACCAGAAAACATACTACAATAAAACCCGATACCGATATAAAAGGTCCAAATGGAGGGGTAGGTATCACAATGAAAAATATAGGTACAAAACATAAGTTAAAATAAAATACAATATAATAATATATATGATATATAATGATTGCCGAGTACAAAACGACGACAATCAACACGATCACCACAACCAGTTCCTCGTCATCCATGACCAGCACCGTGATCGTGCTCTCCGTTGACGCCGTGCACTTGCTGCATGTGGTTTTGGAAGCTGCAATGTTGGGCATGTTTATAATACTGTCCATATAATAAGGGAATTTCATTCGAGCGACTACGTAAGGCATAGATAACAAGTTACTAGTTTATTCAATAAATTCAGTAGTTTGTTAGATCTATTAATCTAACTTGGCAACACAATCGGCAGCAAAATCGCGTTTGCACGACTCGGTGTAGGCGAGCTTGTAGAGGACCTGAAGTGGATAAATAGTTGATAGCATGAATACTGAACACTATAAATAAAACCACTTAACCTAACTTGCCTAGTAATCAAAACGAATTCAAACAAGTAGTTTGATCGATCGATATAACCAACCGCAAACACGAGCAAATGCACGAATAATAGGTAGAAGAAGACGATGGCTCGTGCACGAGAACTGGCCATCAGAATCCGACTCTGCAATAACATTCATACAATTGGATGACATTTCCGTTGAAAAATATCACGACACGATCAAAATAATCCAGAGTCGTGATTTTTATCGGTCAGTCCTGATACTATTCAATAGAGTTTTTTGCAAACGTAAAATAACAGTTATTTCACTAATTTCACATAGTACGAAAGATCCATCCATGAAAGTCCTATTAAAGAAAACGAATGCCAGGCCTTCAAACTCATTCTCAAAATCAATCGATGGATTACAAGAATGTAATGGATTACAAGATGGTCAACAAGCAAAACCAACCACTCCAAGCGTTGCTTTATCATGAGCGCTCAGAGCCTGGTATTTGCGTTGTTTCTCCTGTTGGTTGAAACGTTTGAACGGATCGATCGATTGTTCGTACTCACCAGAGTACTGATCCTCCATTCCACGTTCTACCTGGGCTGGCTGAAAACATGTTCCAGTTTTGCCAGCAGAATTCATCAGGATTGAACTTGAGTTCACTCTAGCTCTAGATATTGGTGCTAAACGGTAAGCCCAACCAAGTCAACCTGTTTAACGGCACCACCACTCTGGTAGCTCTGCAAAAATCGAATCTTCTCGTAGAGCTTTACGTTGTCCTGTCGAGAACCATCCAGTTCCGACTGCAGTAAGGCAACGTGCTGTTGTTGTTGCATGTTCTCCTGTAAGCTTGGTAAATAACAAAGTTCACAACCAACATAACTTCACAAAAGTATGTTGTTAAGCTGAATAAATTTAACACGAGCATACAACGAAGAAATATGCTATTCAGTTAGTATGACACTCTTACCTCTTCAAGCTGATTGACCCGTTTCCTGAATCGTTCGCGTTGACTGAGCACGATTGGTAGCAACGTATGTTCATCTGGGTCAGCAGCGGCCAGCACATCCACACCCACGGCACGGGCTATAACCGACTGCGACGAATCCTCATCTGGTACGTCTGATGAGGGCGCTCCCTGCACAAGTTGGTTATGCATATAATAGCGAGTTCGTTCTACCAGTTACCTTACGTTGTAGTTGCACAAAATTGCTTTTTTCGGTCGACGTGTAGAACAACTGCTCAAGACAGCGTATTCAGTTAGCTCGTGAAAATCAAAATTCATTCTGATGTGATATTAGGGACATAATGACTTTGATTAAGAATAGTTATAAGAATGAGAGCAGAGAACAAAATTAAATTAGTTATTATGGTACGACTATATTGTTGGATACACGAACGTCAGCAGGAAGTCGTTGAAGTTTGTTGACGGCCAAGAGGTCATGTTCCAGACTGGCAATCAGTGTCTGCTGCTGGCTGCAGCTCTGCTTCGATTCGTTCAGCTCGCGTTGCAGAGTCACCAGTGCGTCTGAAACAACGTTTTGTGATTAGTTATTAATAAAAAAAGTAACAGCTTATTGTACCTCTATCTTTCTATTCAAGTACTGACTGTAATCTTTCTTATCCTAAAAACGTCGCAATCTACGTACACGAAACAAAAAACCTGCACAACAGACCATGAATCATGATACAACTGCACTTTAGTAATTTCAACGAAAGGTTACTCGTTTTATAAGACAAACAATAGCTTGTTGCAGAAGCTAGCTTGTTGCGCAAGCTCTTTTTATTTCAGTTTTTAAAGATGAAAAACTGAATTCTTCCAAAAATGATAAATCTCCAACACAATACAACGACATGCAACAATACCGAATCCTTCCCGGTGTATTATTCATTTTATTCCATATCGAATTTGGATCACAATTGCTGGTACGTGGTGTTCTGTGCAGAAAAAATGCACAGGTATAAAAAGAAACAACAAAGGACTGATTATGTGTATATGATTATGATATTTTTATTGGATATAATTTTGTATTTTCCCAATATTACTTGAGTTTCATTACTGTTATAACTTACCAATAACGGATGTTTAATTAACCACATAATTTTTATAATGGTAAGTTTGGCAGCAAGAAACGTAATGAAATGATACGTAGAGTGAATATGATACAATATAAGAATAATTGATCGGGTCATATAGGATTTGACTAGGTGTAAAATACCACAATAATGACATTGATAAGAATGGAATAAAGGACATCACTTCAACATGTTCAACTTGTTACTAACTCGCTGGTATGTTGCATGTTTCACAACATCATCATTTCTCGGAAACGGTGATCAGCCAGTTGGATATGTAAAAAGTGGACAATAAACCACTACAATAAAAGTGGGACACGAGTTGCTCGTGATTTACTTGGATACGGGTGGGGGTGAGAAACGTCTAAGAAGCTGAAAATATGTAGATGGATAGAATATGAAAGCAAGATTAGACACCGTGTTTAGTGTTGGAATCAAATATAAAGGAATACCCTCAATAGTTTTTGTAGTGTAGATAAAGTACACAAACATACAATGCACGCACATACACTGTAACCGCACGAATACAAATATTGAACTGGTTGTTAACAAAATGCCAAAATAACTATAAGCAAAAGCTGTGTCATAGGCATGTCCTACATAATCACCACAGCAAGAGACTGAAAATCCCAGTATAAAAGTCTAATGGAAGGGGACAGCCAAAGTGTGTAACAGCAGAATAAAGTAAAAAACATTTGTGACGTGGTTAGGGCAGGTAGATCGAATCCTGACTAAAAGCATGCAATGATAATAATAATGGATAATAAATAATATTCCACTAATTGTAGTAAAATATGGCAACATGAATTTATACCCCATTTAACATGCTGTGCTGTGTTCCTCTTGCACAATCACCTATACCGTCCATGAGTGACAACTAATTATATGTGCACAGCAATGAAACACAACTCCATAAACAGGGTATAATGATAAATGACTATAATGATGTTCGCTTTGCGGTAGCGGACGACCACCAACTTTATATAGCAACCTTGTAAACAAAACTGTGAGAGGCAAAATATGCAAAAACGTATAAAACCCCTAAGTGTGTATGGTAAATTGACTAAAATGACGTTGGAAAAGCCGATATACAACAGGGTACATAATAAAAATATAAACAATTTTTGTAATCACAATTTCCAAAAAAATCTCCAATACAAATAAAAGGAAACAAGGTAGCTAGCCTGATGACAACTAATAATCAATAATACTGTTTTTGAAACACTATTATTTACAAAGATAGCAGGAATAAGGAAGGAAGAATATAAATAAAAATGAAAACAGTGCTTGTAGTTGGCTTGGCAATGGTCTTATTAGGCCCAAATTGTCTCGGCACCGACTTCCTCGTTATAATTAAATCGGTTTGGCACAAATAAAAAAATTTCGGGTAGGAAGAAATCAACTTGATGCTGCATAAATTTTATAATACTTTTGTTCAAATTCTGGTGGCTCAAAATGTAAATTAACAACAGCGAATTTTGTTCAACTGCTCTTCGCCTCGGCCATCATCTTCAGACGGTCCACCATTTTGTTCAGCGAAAAACCGCCTTTGGCTTTTTCAGCAGACGATGGTTGTTGCTGTTGGTCACTGTTGTTGTTGTTGTTGTTGTTGTCATCTTCCATATACGATTGTATTAGATCCAATAAACCACTCTCATCTGGCTCATTGTTGTCTTTTATTGATGTGTTGGAACCAACTGATGTGTCCTTGACTGACCCGTTCGTAACCGGTTCAGACTGAAATGAAAAAATATTCTACATGTCAACCATACAAAAAATTTAAAATATATCAACATCGAAATATATATCGTACGCACTCACATCCAATACTTACAACAATCTAACAGGCAATAGCGTAAATGTTACACCCACCTTGACACCAAAAAGCGGTGTGTTGAACTGGAGCACTTCATTTCTGCATTCTTCATCGTCATCATTACCCATATTACTGGCTCCATTTATGTCCATTTGATTATTGACCGAGGACTGTCTCGACAGATCCGTCTTGGGAGTCATCGAACGTTTCTTGTCGAGTGCTTCTTTCAACGACGTCACATTGACGGGTATGTCGTCGTCCAGTTTGTCAGTGATCTGAGCATTGTACACGGATCGAAGGTTCGGGTATAACGCGTCCAGGTCACGGGGTAACAGCTTGCGAACAGCCTGCAATAAAATACAATCAATCAGGGGTGGGCCGGGTTTTTTGGCGTTTTGCAGGGGGTGGGGGGGTAGCCGACCGAAAACCCCGTCCTACCCGCCCTGCCCGAAAAGTGAGGGGGGTAAGGTCGGGTAGGGGGGGGGTAGGAAATTTTTTTTTTCGCAAAAAAGCTTCGTTTTTTGTTTGTTTTTGCTAAAAAATCTTCTATTATAGGGTATAAACATCACATGTACCGGTTTTTTCAGGTTTTAACCAATAAAATTGACCCAGAAAACGTGTTTGTTCGAAAAAAAATTCTCACAGCCAAAATTTTTTGAAAAATGAGCCTCAAAATCGAGGTTTTGAGGCCGATTTTCTCAAAAATTTCGAGTAGGGGGGGAGGGGGTAGGCGACCTAAATTTTTGTCTAGGGGGGAGGGGTAGGCTACCCGCCGACCCTGAAAAGTGGGGGGGGGGGGGTAACCCACCCCAACCCCCCCCCCCCCCAGCGGCCCACCCCTGCAATCAATCAACTACCATGATTTCAGTGAGTAAAATTGTAAAAAACAGAACGGAAATAATCAGTCGTCAATGTGAAACAGCACAGTTATAACGTGACAGACAGACAGACAGACAGTCAGACAGACATAGAACCAACAATCTGGGCTTCAGTGAGCGTTGACTTCTGTCTGCATCGTTGATTGTAAAACCAGTTTGTGACGGCCCGACTCGGCAGCCCGAGCTCACCGGCCAGGAACTCCATACTGCGGGCCGACGGGTACTGGTCGTGACCAAATGCAAAGCGCAGTGCCCGCTTCTGCACGTCGGTTACTGTCGTACGCTGAAATACAATATACTTATACATACTCAAGTTTTTGGATCAAGCCGAAAAAAATAGTTCATGATGGCTGCTATACAATTGCATTGCATCGCAGCTATACAGTACCGCCAGTTTTTTATGGGTGATTAAGGACCGTAACCGTACACGAACATTATGTTTCTTAGCGGGTGGTGGTGTACTGGTCTGATGTGCCATCAGACTGGCCAGTGCAGCCGATCCCGACAGCAGAGCCGAGTTGGCAGACATGGGCAGCATGGTAGGCAGGTCGAACGATGTGGGCGCATTGCGTTTGCCGAGTGGAGACGGACTTGAAGGCACAGGTGGACCAAGACCTGAAACATTACCATTATCCAGTGAAAATTGGTAAAAAAATCCAAATTTATGAGCTTTTATAACTCTCGTTTCTTATGGAATGCTAAATCAGATTAATTAGACCTGCTTCCCAAATAAGTAAAAATGTACGAAATCGAATACTAACCAAAGATAGCGAGTCTGTTGGGATTGTCGAGCCACGCCTGCAACTTGACGTACATGTCCTTGCCTTTGCGACTGATCTGCGACCAGGGTTTGGGCTTGGTTAGGATGTCGGACACGGTGCCCTGACTCACGGCCAATACGACATCACCAAAGGTCTTCTGTCCGATGCCATGTGCCAGGAGTATGTTCCTCACATTACCCGATATGGCACACGTGTCCAGTTCACGACCGTCGTCAACGTACCCGTCCAACGACCCGTTCAACTGATCCGAACTGTGCTGACTGCCGTGCTCGCTGCTGTCGTCTACAAATAACAACATCTTACAAATCTTACGGTGCTCATAACGAAATATGATTTTGGATTTCGAAAGCATATGACCACTAAACAAAATGTAAACCATAAAAGAGTGAGAGTAAAAATACCGGAACTCACCGTTGCCACTGTAGCTGTTGTTTTGTTTCAATGGTGAACCGGTCGGCGTCGGATTGGAAACGGACTGAAGTTGACGTTGCGTTTTCAGACGCTCGATGGCCACCGAATCTTTCATGAAAATAGCCATCCGAATGAACGGCTCTCGTCCTGCAATATTTAATTTTCATTAGCTAGGTTAGGTACAGGAACAACATCGTTAAAAAATACTTTCTTAATATTTTAAAAATGTAATACATGAAAAGTGACAAACCTTTTTGTGTAAGTTGAGTCCATGATTTTGGCCTGGCCAATAGATCGGATACCGAGCCCTGGGATAGACCGAGCACACACTCGCCAAACTGCCGTTGGCTGATCGAGTTCATCAGTAGAAAGTCCTTGACTTGAGACACTACCCGATCCGTGTCCAGGTTGGCGTGGCTGCAAAATTGAATTATTACTTAGGCATGCAATTTCATCGTTCACCGTTTACGCACTCTTTCACGACTTGATCAACTGATACGGTACTCTCACCTCCTCATACTCGCCGTTGCAACAAGCAAAAGTAGAACAAACCTGTCAATCTGTCCCTGAGTGAGTGGCGGCAGCTGAGAACGTGATGATGATTCTCTGCCTGATTTAGTAGTGTAAACGGGTTGTTGTTGTTGCAGAGTACTAATCAACTGTTGCTCACTCGGCTGTGTCACCGAAGCAGCGGCCACCGATGCAAACTGGTTGACAAGCGCCGTCAGGGCACGCGAACTATCCTGAACATGATAAACATTTGAACATTCTTTACTGGAGACCATTGAATATTCTGCATTATTTTTCGCCATAACCAACCATCATCTTAGGATCGTTCTTCGTAAGCATGGACATGTCGAACTGCATGTTGCTGGGCAGGTATGAGGAGGTGGAGCAAGTAGTATTGTTGTTGTTGTTGTTGTTGTTGGCTGTCGTTGTAGAGGACTGCTTTTGAGGCGACTTACTCGATTTTGTTGGCGACTTTTCTACAGAGGAGTCCTGGAAGCAGATAAAACGTAAAATATAGGTTATATTAATCACGATTAAAAACTGCATTACAATTGAAATAAAGAGTTTGGAATCGACTGTTACCTAGGCCGAAAAAAATTCGAAAGAAATCATTGACGGACACAAATTTGTAACCTGTTCCTTGAGTTTCTCCAGTTCCCGGTTGTATATCTCCATAATTTTCTCCCTGGGTATGTCATCATGGCGCCATCGACTCTGCGAACTCGTTGATCGAGCCGACGGAGAGGCCGAAGTGTGAGCGGCTATAATTAACATAATATAAATAACCGTTTAACATTAAATCAGCACAACTGTTTCTATTTATAATAAATTTTTTTTAAAAATACTTAATATATGTACTTGAGTTATGTAGTCTTGTTTTAGCTTTTACCAATGCCATAAAAACCACAAAACTCATTTCGAATTTCAACCTGAATTGGAGGTGGCCACGTGCATTTGCTGGCAGAACTGTGATAACTTCTCACTGGCACTGTAGTCGGTGTTGGCAATGTTGCTGTTGTTGAATGACTTGTTATTGGTCGACTCTGTCAATGTCGAATTCACCGGTTTATTAGACAGACACAGCGGTTGTTCATCGTTTATGACGTTGATGTTGTTGTTGTTGTTGTTAAAGAAGTGACTGCTGGTGTTGCTGCCATTGGACATGGCACGTGTGGCCATCGCTTGTGATTGTTTCCACGGTGTCAACTCATCCACCAAAGCTGAAATCACGATCAAATATGAAATGTTGTTACTAAAATGTCAATCTTTTAAAATATAAAAACACGAATAAAGCAAATATAATAATGACGAGTCTTCACCAACTTTCATTGGACGATGCAGACGGCCTCTTGGCCATTGTCCTCATCAGCTCCACCGATCGCTCGTCCGTCAACCACGAGTTAATCCGTCTGAACGCATCGCGACCCTTTTCAGTGAGTCGCTCCCATGGTCGGGGCTTTGAGAGCAGTTCCGATACGGAGCCTTGCGACTGAACACATTATACAAAGCTTCACTAAAGTGGCTGGATTTTTACATTAAGCACACTTTATCTTGATAAAGTAACGTTAAGCTTATAGTCGAAAATCAATTACTGTTCCAAAAAGCTGAGTGAATTTTCGATAAACAACCTGATGTTTTGGGGTGTCACATTTTTTGTCGATGAAGATTTCGTCGGATAAAAGTGATTTCTCTTCCCTGTACAGACGAAATGTTCATCGACAAAAAATGTGACACCCTAAAACATCAGGTTGTTTATCGAGAATTCACGCAGCTTTTGGGAACAGTAATTCATTATCGACTATAACTCATGTGGCTTTTGCAACAGTGTTCAGAACAGAGGATGTGACGTTATCTCCTCCAAGAAAAAAAGAAAATAACAAATCATTATTGTACCTGATTCAACAAGGCCCTCGCGAACAGCCGTTGTCCGATGTTGTACAGCCCGAGCAGTCGTTTGCACTCACTCGCCACTACCGATGTATCGAGTGGAGTGCCAGCATTCGTCAGAGCCTGCGTCTTATCCGCCACTCGTTGTTGCAGCTCCTGAAATCATGACATTAGAAGGATTAACCCACAAGTGTAATTTTCACTTGAATTTTTTTGAACATCATTGTCAAATACCGACTTGATTGATCATTACAATTACAACTAACAGTCAGTCACGCAAGTACACCTTGAACTTGAAATTTTGTTGAATTTTATTGTGACATACTCAATTGTCCGACTTGATAACTCAGACACCAAGTACTAAAATGTATATTGCTGTAGTCTAGTATATGTGTAACTGTAACCATGTAACGAACCTGAGTGAGTACTTCTTCCGAGCTTGCATCCACCGATGTTTGTGTATTGAACATAGATCGTAACGCTCTCTCACTCCGACTGTTGTCTGTCCGAATCTCTGATGTGGATGCCGTGCAATTGAGCAGTGACGTGCTGGCGGTCGGCTTGCGTAACAGAGTCGGTAACGAGGCACAAAAGCTGGACACTGGCTGAAACATCCAAAATAATTAGTGGGTAGAATTACTAATTTTATGAAAAAGATGAAACCTAGAAATTTAACGACTGTCCAGTTTTGAAAAGTACGAACCTGCTCTGATGTAGAAGATCCAGGTGTGGGTGACGGTGAGCACTCACTGATCGCTTTACGGTCATCAACCTGCAACAAACAACCACAATCGTCATTATATAACAGACCATCATTCAAAGACATGAGTTTCTGTGTTTTACTAGTTAGATGGGATAGATAAATACTAAATGTAAACCGGTCATACCTGAGTGTTTTGGTTGTTGCACTGACTGGCTGGTCGTCTTCTGCTACTTCTGGTCGTCCTGTTGTAGCTGCTCACCAACTCGGCCCCGACCAGGCACTCGATCGCAGTCACAATCTCACGGACCGACTTATCGACCGATTTGGTTGACTTGACGTCGTCGTTATCAGTGTTTTCGACTTGTTCATCATCGTTAATGACTTGATCAACACCATCATCATTGTGAACAACATCTGCAATGCACAGCAATTGTGTGACGACGGGCACATGCACAACACACACTTAGCTATATATCTTAGGTATCGGCTTTACACTATAACTATATTATTGAGAGCACAAAATACACATAACAATCACTGTTTGTTTGAAACAGTTAAATTTGCGGCCAGAAAAGTTTCCAGAAGAGAAGATAGAAGAAAATTTTGTGAGCGTTTCGTTTACCAAAAAGCAGAAATGTTGAAGCGGAATGTGATGGTTGAGTAAGCTGAACTTATGAGAGTCTGAGTGAAGGCACGACCGTCACACGATCACTGGCATGCAGTATATAAAGAATGGTATAATACAACAAACACAATAACAACACAAAAACACAACGAAACAAATGGATCACAACGGAAACAAAATAGCTGTGAAAGGTGTCGCATTAAAATACATGACATGTCTGGAAAACGGAATAATTGACGAAAATTCTGATTGAAATGAAGCATTGCTGGTAGTTTAAAGAGACACCCTGTACGTTGACGGGCACGTTGATTGCGACGTAAATCAGAATATAAAAAATCTTAGTATATCCGAGACTGTATGAGTTAACGAGTATTACTAATGAAACAAGTTGTATGTGATCCAACTCACCCTGAGCGCTCCTCTCACTCATTCGCAACTTGGCGTTGTCGTTTTGCAGTTGTCTGTTCTTCTCCAGCAGCATCATTTCTAGCGGTTTGTGTTCGGCCTCTAGTTCACCACCCTCTTGACCACACTCGATCGCTTTCAGTACTCTAAAATTATATAAAACTGATCTCATTGTAACTGTATTGTTATGGAACTTTGACTTACTCTTGTCAGATACGTTGCAAACCTAATTATGAGTGGCCGCTAAGATGGGGGAGTTCCTCATTTGGAAATTTTCTTAACATGGGATGACCAAATTCCAGGCCCACCGCTGTTTCTAATCCATCAGAAACCTAGCAACTCAACGCTGACCTGAGTTCGCGTTTGATCTCCTCATAGTCGTGTTGGCTTGCAAGTCGTTGCTGAGCCTCTTGTAGACTCTGACTGAGTCCGCTACGTTCTGCTTCAAACGACTCTTGGGATGTGGACAGTTGAAGTTCGGACTCGGATAACTTGCTGCCGAGTTCTTTAACTTCGGCCAGGAGCTGCGAAATCTGAAAAATTTTGATGTCACTTCAAACAAAAGTAATAACTAAAATAGTAAAAATCAAGCAATTGTTTAACATAAATGTTGCCTTACATGTTTATCTTTTGCCCTGAGTTCAGCCTCAATAAGCGGGTTGTGTTCAGTGGATGTGTGATCCGTGTCGTTGCCCTGTTCACTGCTGGCCATCATCTTAGTGATCTGTTGACGCAGAGACTCCGCTTCACGTTCAGCCGATTCCTGTAACAACGTTGATTTCAAAACAACGAGTTGCGTTTTCAAAATAAATTTTTGTGAAAAAATATAAAATAAAAATTATATAACCATAAAACGGAAGTAAAACTCCACCACAAAAGTGCCAAATAAGATCCCAATATTCCAAAGAAGTTTAATGAACTAACAGCTTTAGCAGTGGCCCGCTCCAAATCCTGACTGAGCATGTCCATCTGGTCAGAGCGCGCATCAGTGGCATCATCACGAGCAGCCCTTGAATCAGCAGTTATTTACAGTGCTTTTTTTCTTGAAGCTTTTATTATGCAAAATGCAATAAGCTAGTAAATTTAATAAACGGACTATAAAGTAAGAAACTGTGAAAATTACCTGAGTGTATTAAGCTCATTTGATGCAGCATCAAGTGCCTTCTGCAGTGCATCACTTCTTCGTTCCGTGTCCTTCAACTTCATGGACAGGATATTGCCAGCGTGCTGCAGTTCGCGTTCCCGCTGCTCATACGAATCACGAATCAGCTCTTCGCGTGCGGAAATCCGCTCCTGCAATATAAAACAGGTGAAACATGAAAGGCAAAAATAAATTTTCAAAAAATTACCATAGATAAAGTGAATATTGGCGATATACAGCCAATAATATCAAGAGTAAGCAAACAAATCAAATAATACGGTGGCATTAGTAACTATAATAGTTTGTTTATCGACAGCCAATCAATTCAAAAGCAGTGTCAAGTGTAAAAGGTTATCTAATCTAAATAATAAGCATTTACATTACAACGAAAACAAGTTAACATATAAACATTCCGAAAAATATAATGAAAATAGGGACAGAATACCTGCACTTGTGTGTCGATCTGAGCTTCATATTGTTTGATCTGCTCCCTCAACTGTCGCACTGTTACCTCCTGATTTTTCACATCGGCAAACTCGCTGTTGTACTCTCGCAAGGTTTTCCGAAGGTTCTCCACCTCTACTTCCAAATCAGCTTGCTTCTGGATCTTTTGCTGAGCTTCCACGGCTGATTGCAGGCTTGGCAGTGGGTCTGAATCATTAGAAATAAAAGAAACTTGGTATAAGTATGCGATAGACATAATTGAAATGCTTATTACAAAGAACCACCATGTCTAGATATATTGTCATCCATACCTGGTAAAACGGCCAGCTTCTGGTATATGCCAAGAAAGGCCGTTTCGGCATGTCGACTTCGCTGATTAAGGCTATCGACCTCAGCCTGAAAGCTGCGCATCAACGGTGCCACCACACGCCGGACATCTTCGGCAGCTGTTTGTTTGAACTGACGACTCAGCTCAATCAACTTCTTCCGGGACGTTTCTGATTCATCCTGCTTCGTGGCTATCGTTGTGGCCGTTTCGTCCAGTTCAGCCTGTATATCATATTAGTTACTAGACGAATGAATTCACGGGTCAGTCAGCTAACAAAAAACTAGTGACTCTTTCAGTCAACTACATACTTAGTAATAAACATTCTTAGTAACGCACCTGAACATCAGTCAACTTGAGTTGTTTCCATTTATCGACGGCCTGACTGAGACTAGCGGTACTCATGATCAGTCAGGTTAAAGGCTCTATAGCAGAATCATGTATGACCGTCTGTTCTTTCGTGGTGGTGCGTCGGAAAAACGTTCTGCAAAAACAAGACAGATGATCAAATCAGCTATTGCGGTGCACACATAGATTACGTATGGTTTGTAGCAAATACAAAATACCACCATTGATGTATGTATGTAAGGAATAAAAGAAAACCATACACTTATTACGAGCTACCAATATTCAATGATTCAAGCACAGTAAACCAGATTGAAAGCACAATGTGTGGGTGAAATCAATACAAAATGCGCACCAGGCAGAATTGATGTCGATGGAAGTACTAAACAGATACTGTAAACTATGGAGCAATACCAAAAAGGATATGAGAAAAATCAATTGCCATTATTGATTTAACTTGGTGGCGTTTGCGATGATAGAACAAAAGATGGTGGTCTGGTTGGTCCAGTAGAATATTTTTGAAAGACAACACGACCACACCACATAGCAATCAAGAGTTATTGAACAAGAAACAGGCAGTCAAAACCAATCATGTGCTGATTGGTATGGCTGTACGACTGAGTCAATGTTAACAACCAGCCAGTCAGTCATAGACAGTCAGTCGGTAAGAAGCCTGATGCAAGTACACTGTGCGGCCGTGTCTAATAGTCAATAATCAATCAGTTAGTCAAAAAGTGTCACGTAAACTGTGTTTATCAAACGATGAATCGACAAAAATCGATAGTGTTACCGCCAATAAAAGTATTGTGTCAGAAAATGCATCAAACATTTGATTGAAGTACACGTGATATAATGGCATCTGCGAAATTCCCATGATTGATTGCATTCGAACGCATCAGAAATATTTATACCAAAAAGATGGTGATATGAATAAGTACTTTGTGTGAACAACTTAACTGAATCACATCGACCACGTACGATTCATAGTAAGAATCCTAAATTAAAATAAAAGTAGGAAAATAAGAGAACGACCAGCAAGCAACAACAGCAGCGCAGAGTTGAGCGTGGTAGCAGCCGGAGTGATTGATTGACAGCCTGAGCAATAGATTGAGCGCAGCTGGCAGTAATGATGTGATTGGATGCAAAGGCCTATGCAAGCAGAAGGGATGGATGCCACAGTGGCATACAGCACGAGTGTATGCCAAAATCGATTGATTGGGTCAACAAGAGGCACACAGTGACAGCATTGATTAAGCATGGCTAACATCATTAAGCATGCATCCGCTTGTATATGGCCAGCACCATCAATATGTGGTTATTGTGATTACAAACAAGGCGGACGCAACACAGCAGTAACCGCAACGTTAGTCAATATGTAGTTGAGCAATTGGATTCGCATGCCAGAACGACACACATTCATACATGGGCATGAGCGTCAGCTTGTCAGAGCCACAAAGCAAGCATTTGCCAGAGACATACACGTACATATACAATTGCGCTGCCGAATGATCGATCGAAAGGCCGGGCGTGTGAATTGTGAGATACGGAAATGGCAATCGGTCTAAACGGTAATACAGCGTGCTGTACGTGTGTGTGTGGCAATGTGCTGCATATTTTGTACAGCTGCTGCTGCTGTCTCAGGGTGCCTGCAACAACAGCGTACGTACAGACAAACTAAAAATCAATACTTGATTGCTATTGGGTATAGTGACTCGCACGTGGTACACACACCAACCTAACCCAGTCCACAACGCATGCAATGAATGTGCACATAACACACTACCATACCACCATGTGCACTGCACCAACCAATACTGATTGATCGGCTGCTCTTATGTCTGTCGTGTTCTTGAACACTCACGCATAATCTCACTGACTCGAGCTCCAACAAGACATGCCTCTGTCGACAGCCAAATCGATCCAAGTCGTCAACTTGTCACGAAACTAAATGTATCGATAATGGCACACATAACGCTGAATCACTGAACTGCCGCTTAGTCAGCACACTTGTAATTCTCAAATGGCATAACCTTACTCAGCGGTGGTGCATCAGCACAACAGCAATAACTGAGCTAAACTTCCGAACGGACAGGGAAAAGCAATTAACCGCCAACCACATACATACATACGTACATATGTAGATAGATCTAGAAACTGCACCTACCTATTTCACATGTGAGCAGCCAGCCAGCAATGATGTACTGATGGAATTCAGTATAATGGCAAGAATCAGTATAGAGCGAACACATCGATACGGTGTACATATAATAATATAGGCGATAACGCAAGCAGCCAACGACCAACCGGGCACAGCGTACTAGTGCTACAGCTGCGAATGTATTCATCAATAATATGAACAATTGCCACAAAAACAGCATCAACGTTGCTCGAGTGCGCATTGCGCTCAACCCAACCCGTCTGTCCGACCAGACCAAACCGACTGGCTGCTCCTGTCTGAACGAACGCTTACACAAAATCATATGTGCAATCGATTTCGATTAGTTTGGGTTTGCTGTGTTGTGGCAGTACTAGTTATTGTGGTATTAGTGAGTTCATCAATGGCATGTGATTGCGTGTTGTGTGGTCAGTGGTGGTGGTGCATGTGGCACACTCACTGTCACTGCTGCTGCTGCACACAGACGGCATGTACGACTGCTCGTTTGCTGCAGACAGCCGCATGCATGCATGCATATACCATGATAATCGATATATATTGGTGGTATATGTCTTACACGGCACACAGCCCTGCATGCACGCATGCCCTGGCACACAGCGTGCCCTTCATCAATGCCATGGCCCATTACTGCAGTCGCACTGCTTCTATTATGGCACACTTCGATCCCAGGCATGTTCAGGAGCGCCATTATGTACATCATTGCACATTTACTCAACACAACCAATACACAAACACAACTATTACTAGATACTATTACAATTTATTCGTTGAACGCAACTGCCAAACTAAGTGACTGATGAACAGCGAGCCCTACAATATATTGAACATAAAGGAATGGTGATCAGGAACAAAATGTGCATAGCCATCAAAGCAGTACATACAATGTTAAATAGCCAGCAATACGACTGCAATCCAGCTGACTGACTGATCGAATCATTCAATTTGCAGTCACTCAACTGTCTGACTGGTTTAGCTCAACCCGGCAGGCCAATCGATTGCAATTCATCAAATGTACAGCGCTACACTAGCAGCATTGAATGTGTACAGAATCAATCAACTGGATGCGCCGGGCACTGTGATCTCTCAACAGCATAGCACACATACATACTTGTCACCATACAACGGAAATATATATCCATCAAAACATTATCTTGTCTGAATTTTTTGTTGAAGAACGTCTGTTGCAAAGCCTAAAAAGGCAATGAACTTCTTTCACATAAGAACAATTTTAAATTAAAGCAAACAACTGGGAACAAAGTTAGTGTTGAAATAAACATCAAACATTATTTTCGTTCCAAAGAGTATTATTCAGTTATTTTGCATCATCTTGCCCGTCATAAGCAGCACAACACACCAGCCAGTCAGTTAACCGACCGACTAGTCAGTCCACTGTGAATCACCTTAGTCAATCAGCCGATCAATCAGTCAATCATGAGTCAGTAATCGATTGGCAAAGGCCGTTCACATTGCTCGATTTGACAAGGCCAACTCATTAGACGATCACTCAATGACAGATGGACGAATTGAGAAGAACAAAAAATATATTAGGTAGAACAAAAAAGACATTGCGAAAGTGATACTTAACTTATTGAAAGGGAGATTAGAGTTAAAACTTGCATAAATGCCGCTCATGCTATCCGCTATCCACCCAGTATATAAGCATGCTGATTGCTGTTCAATGGGGATGATCAGTCGATCAGTTATTGATTGTGCATTTGATTAGATCAAAGACAGCAGCATCAACATTAAACACTGGCTACGATGTCAAACATAGGCAGTGAAAATGACTACGGGACAAATTCACTACCCGGAGGAATGATTATGACAGAAGACTTAAGTAAATTTTTAGTATGAACAGAGTAAAAATGTCAGTTGGGAAATGTGCTTATTAGAAGTGTATAATGGTAAGCGCTCATCCGCGGCGCGGACAATAGTGACTCTGCGACTGGTTGATTGATTGATTGGTTGTGCTGGCCAAGCCATAATACGCAGTATTCCGTTGATTGACTGATCCAGTATGACAGCACCAACGCTCACGCCAATATATATGTCGATATTTTGATTGACATTCCACTAATATCATGGCCCTCCTCTCATTCGAGGCCGCCAAAAAGTGAAATATGCTGACTATTTTATAATGACATAATATTGGAAACAATGGATGTTATAACAAGGTGCTAGGCGCTTCTCTGATGTTACCTAAATTTTGAACTTACATCATCAAGTGAATGCAAATCGCAGTACATAGCAAATTTTTTAGCACTGAATTTTCACAAATCGCTCGTTTATTTTTAATCAGGCAGTTGAGAACGGAATTATCAGATACAACCAACATGTACACAATGAATAAAACACCTCATGATACTGGTATAAGAACTGGAAAAATATTAAAACGTTAACTAACCCAACGGATACACGTCTGCCTCGTTGTAGCCCCGCCGATGTAACACCTTAATCATAAGCATAATGTACATTTAAACAAAAAAACATGCGAAAATTGAAATGAAAATAAAACTAATGAAAAACTCAAAATAAGCCGTTACATGGCAATGTGCAAAACATCAATAAAACGGTAAATCAATTCTAAAATACCCACCAACCAAATACTGTCATCTGACTTTATTATTAGAATAGATCATTGGATAATCGATAGAATACAAAACGAATTCGAGCTAAATTCGCATACATAAATAGAAAGTAAAAAATGAGCAATACAATGTCTAGTATACGAATATGATACATGCAGCATACATGGACTACGATGGTTACAATAGAATTCCATTATGGACAAACACCGATACCTAATCTGATCATGGCAGCATCAGCATCAGACCATGTGTAATGTATATTAAATAATCATTACTGCCGGTTCATCGAAGCATCTTTACGCTTAGTTTTGGAACACGATGGTTGTCTCAGGTTTGTTACAATGTGAGCAGCATAACTACGGTGATGAGACAAGTAAAACACTAAAAACGATGAGCTGGCATAATGTTAATGCAATCGATATCATAATTTCTAATGAACTACACACCTATTAATAAAGACTATGCTTGCGTCATCTGTTTAGGTCGCTGCTCAGTTGATTTCCAAAAGCTTTTCTTCATCAAATACAGTAAACGCACACATAGCGTGTATTTGTGTTGCACGATAGCAGATCAGAACAAATTCCTGGACCATTCGTTAAACGCTGTTTCACGGAACATTCTCGGATTCTTGCTGAGTTCGATGTTCTCTGGCAGCTCGGCCATGACACCCTTGGCTTCGTTCTCGTAGTCACGGAACTCGACCGGCTTGACTCGCTTCGTGTCGTGCACCTGAATAACGTCATGGTCATATGGTACAGTCAACTTGCTCATCAGTAAAACTTCCCAATAAATAATAATAATACATTTCCCGAGACTTCAAGTTTTATCGGGATTCACGATATCACAAAAATCTGAATGTAAAATCAGTCATAGAAAATACCTTGAACTTGGACGCATCACCCACGTTCAGATGGGGCACGTTGAACACTTCCTCTACGCACGCGTCAAAGTCGTAGCGACGTGCCGCACAGCTGAAGATATGGTACATTAAATGAAGAAATGGCTGACATTGACAGACACTTAGAGTCAGCATCTTGCTAGTAAATACGTGTATATTCGATAATGTGTAGGCGTCTTAGCATGTATATGTTCTATAAGTGATATAAATATGAGTGATCATTGGATTCTTGAGGTCTTTATTCATTTGTGACTGGCAAGCGATATCTTAATAAAGTCCACCAGTGTGTACACGTCGGCTCGTCATCACCTACCCCGCAAACATACACCGCTCAGAAACTGATTGGCGCTCAAGTCAACTTTGGTTCTCTGAAACGTTTGTTTGTGCGTGCGTGGAAGGAAAACGTGGCAAGGTGTACTTCGTGGCTGGTTTTGACAACTTCGATCTATAAAGAGGTACGACTTTGTGTCTACCAATTGTGCGACTTTGTGTCCACATTTGTTTTCTGTTAGTGTGACTTTGTGTCCACTGTGTGACTTTGTGTCCACCAAAAAACTTGTTTTCTGTTAGTGCGACTTTGTGTCCACTGTGTGACTTTGTGTCCACCTAAAAATTTGTGTGACTATGTGTCCACTTGAAAATTTATAAGCCACAAGCTCTGAAATACAAACAAAAAATCGCTATGCCCATGACAAATGCAAATGGATATCGTCACAATAATTGCATTTTACTGCGTGAATGTCGTCATTTGTTGAGACATTATATAAGCAATGACGTTCAGATGGCTCTGGATTTGTTCGAGTCAATCACTGAAATTTGTAGGCTAACACCGGGTGCAGACGGTATTGTTGTGCCACATATAGATGAAGGGTACAGGGATCAGCAAAAGTTGGCCCTTATGTTCGATTATTTATGTGATGTGTATGATGTTGTTGATGAATTAGAATGGGGTCGTGTTAATCAGGCCAAATATAAACTGGCAGAGGCAGACCTCACTAACATCTCGGTACAAAGTTTTGAAACAGCCAAGACTGTAGATAACACTCAGGATTCAACGCACGGTGAAGTTGTAGGTAATGTGTATAATTCGGGTAATGTGTCGATGGGTAGTGGTAATGCTGAACCCACACACGATAATGCCAATATACAACAGGGTTTGGGTAATCCCATAGTGACTAGCCCTCCGATCCGTCCACCGCCTGGACTGGAATACGGTAGTAATGTGCAGCAGTCAGGTAAGCAAGGTGTATGTGTTACACCATTGGTACATGGTACAGGTTACGGTAATGATAATGGTACACAAGGTGCAACGGGTTACGGTAATGTGACATATGGTAACGATAATGTTTCACATGTAAATGCACAAAATGTAGGCATTAACTTGTTGATTGCACAGCAACGTCAGCAGCAGATGGACATGGCTCAGTTGCAGTTATTCTCTCAGGTTTATGATAAGTTGGATGGCAAGGATGGTGCCAAGTATGAGACATGGTCAGAAAATGTGAAGAAACGTCTGTTGTTAACGCAAGCAGATGAACAGACCGCATTGTCCCACATTAGGACATGTTTGACAGGTAATGCTTTGCGCATGTATGAGTTCGCGAGTGACAACATCAGGTTGAGTTTGCCTGAAACCTGGCGATTTTTGGAGAATCGATTTGGTGACCAGCGTTGTGCTGCAGTCCGTCATAGTACGTTCTATTCGTGTGACCAGAGACCGAATGAGAGCATACGGCAGTACGTGAGTGAATTGGAATCGAGATGTTTCCTGAACAGAGAGACATATGGGTTTGAAACGGTTATAATGCAGAGACTGAGTCAGGGTCTCATTTCACCTAAGCATAAGGAGATGGCGATCGAGTCATTACTCAAAGAGGGAGAGAATCGCCTGGACGATCTGATTAAGAGTGTTGAGGTCAACGAAAATTCATTCAAGATACAGAAATGTTTGATGAATGGTACTAAAGGTTATGCGACGAAGAAGCATGAAGCCTTTCATCTGGACGGAGTAAAATCTGTCAATGGAGTTTTCAACAGCCGAATTCCCGACCGACAGTACAGTCATAGATTGTGTCGTAACTGCAATAACACCTCTCACTATACGAACAAATGCTGGTATGCTGGAAATGCTACCAAAGGCAACAAGTACGGTTACGGTAATCAGGCTAAGGTTAAACATAAACAGACCGTAAGTACGAAACAACAACAGACACGGTTGTGTGACAGGGATAAGTTCCGTAAGTGTTATAAGTGTGGTAACAAAGGGCACATTGCGATGAACTGCCCAGTGGATGAGTGTTATGACGAAAAGGAACAGGTCATGTCGATTATGAGCAACGAAGAGACGGTTAATAAAAGTCCGTCGAATGATTGTCTGAAACATCATCCGAATAAGTTTCGTGTTGATAAGAAACAGACTGCTAAGGTTAAGCATAAGGGTTTGAAGACCAAAAAGGATAGTGCGCCCTACATTCGTGTAAATAGTGTTAAGGTAAAACACAATGAGTACTCCATGGATAGCGGAGCTAACACGAATCTGATTTCGTCGATATTTGCCAAGTCACTAGGTGTAAAAGTGTATAAGTGTGACGATCAGATTTCGACATTCAACGGATCGAAAATTTTCAGTTATTTGGCGTGTACGGTTAGTGTGTCGATAAAAGGTGGTCGTGATGTTATTGAATGTAACATTGTGGATGACATGAAGTATCAGATTTTGATCGGATTTGACACTATGGAACGTTTGGGCATTTATATGATGGGTCCAAATGGTGTACGCTACGTGGGAAACAATAGCTATTCGGACCGAGAATCCGAGGTTATGTGCGCCGTTAGAGCGAAGGCTTGTGAAGACCAGTGTGACATCCTTTTATAAACAGAAGTTGTAATTTGAAACTGTAAACCTAGTATAGATAAATTGTTTTCTGATATAAGATGGTTCTCGACTAAAAAATTTTTTAAATAGGGGAGGAATGGTCAAACAACAGTGGTAATTGCAAATATTTAGTGATAATGCATCTAAGTTAACGTTGTCTTATTTCCTATACAAGGTAGTTTTAATCAGTGTTAGTTATTAAAGATTAGTTTCCATTTGAGTTCAGAAAGTATGAGTTAAATGAGAACACATTAATCCTTATTTTATGCAGATATTTATGGTCAAGACAGGTATGGATCTAACAACATGAGAGCTGGCAACAATCAAGGCTTGTCGTCAACGTATGGTTCTATGGTCTATGAACCTGAACTTGAACATTTAATGACGATTTTATTCTATTTGAACGACACTTCCATCTTATTTTCTATTATTGTAGGGGAAGAGTCAGCATCTTGCTAGTAAATACGTGTATATTCGATAATGTGTAGGCGTCTTAGCATGTATATGTTCTATAAGTGATATAAATATGAGTGATCATTGGATTCTTGAGGTCTTTATTCATTTGTGACTGGCAAGCGATATCTTAATAAAGTCCACCAGTGTGTACACGTCGGCTCGTCATCACCTACCCCGCAAACATACACCGCTCAGAAACTGATTTTAGCTCGTTCACGACTATCTCACACTAAATATTAATGTTCATAAAACCAAAATTACCCTACGTTGAATGACCACGATTGAAGAATGAGTGAAACCAAAGAGTGATTGTCTGGTCTAGTGTGTAGAGCACCGGTCTGGGAAACTGGTGGTCTTGGTCAGTGGCCTAACTTGAGACACAGACTCTTGCTTGAGATCTATTGCCCTTCAGTTTATCCATTTTCTTTTATCACTTCGAAAACATCATTCTGATATGGTATTAGTGTGCCATGGCTTCAATAAAATGAAGTTCCAGTAAAAAACTAAATGGTGACCAACTGTCCAGCCTGGGTCATGCCACCTGGCGAGTCATCGATGCAGGCCGCGTACTTTTCGAACGGACGTCGGCAGCTGGACGACTTGAGCTTCTGCAGAAAACGAATGCCACAATCAGTGACAGCTGCACCCTCCTTCAGACACTTTCGTGGATCGCGCTCCTCCTCACGGCACAACACGAACTCCTGCAAATTACGCTGTTGTAGGGCATAACAATTAACAGAACTTTCATGATCGTTACAGAAAAAAACAAACGAACTGAAAGAACATAAGAATACTCGTATCGATCTGCAGCTTTTTTCTATCGAACTTTCTGTTTTTTTTGTACTCATCTGACTGAACAAAAATATGATGCCGCAAATTCTAGTTTGAACGACAACCAACAACGAAATTGTGAAACGACAACTATGGGAGGGACGTCTTTGCCTACCACAAATATAACCAACAACAACTAAGAGTCAACATATGTTTTCCCTAAAAACATTCAAGTTATAAAAATATATAGTTAAGCTAGAATATAAAGAGATAATTTTAATTAGTGACGTGGCTTGGTATTATATGTAACCTTGCATTGATAGTCGCACATCTGTGCCATACGGACGGAGGCGGCCTTGAAAGCCGGAATTGACAGGTTGATCTCATGTGGCACCGTCAGCTCGACATCGGTCGGGATGTGCTTCTGCACCGACACCATCCTGATAGACCCGACCTGCGTTTTTATAACGACTATTAGTTGAAATAATATTATAGCATGGTAAGGAACCAAAAATAAAATGTCGCGGTGAAAGAAAAAAATATATACATTTGTCGGGATCGATGGACCCTATATGGAAACATGATGATAAAACTGCAAATATCCAATCATACTTTTTGCATTTATTTATACACCTAAATTATACAAATGACCTAGTTAAAATGCCAATGATACATCGACAGACATCAGTTTGACAAAAGTTAATCTAACAGATAAATAAATAGATACAAAATGTAATATGCACACAATAACTGTAAACGATTGTGCCTAATAATGAATCACAAGCTAATCATCGTCGGAGAGATCTTCATAGGCGGGTTGGGGTGCCGTAGTCGTACTGCCACTCGTCGGCATACTCGACATTTCCTGCAATTTATAACTTTTTTATACAACAATATTATTCAGTTTTGGATTTTACACGACCCATGGCGTGATTCGTGACATAAGCTCTCAGGGATTCTTAGGTAGCGAAGCGAAACGCCACTTAGAGATTAACGAGTATGTTGTTGATTTATATGTAATGTGCATTGATAAGTTGTGATGAATATATAAACACAAATATAAATGATGGCGATGTGTAACCCGTGACATAGCAGATGAGAATGTTGGATATGATGCAGTGGTGACCTGTTGAACGGGCAGTGCGTCTGGTGGCAGACTGAATACGTTGTACACGGTTACCGCCGGTTGACTGCACGACGGACCCACTGATCGCGTGCCCGATGACACCGATGCTGCACCTTTAATTAATCATCAGTTTAGCAATTTTATACAACCTTTCCCGCTTTTTTCAAGATACAATTAAAATAAGTTTACATTATTTGAATGGGACTTGGAGTGGAATTGAAATCTCTGCCAAAATACAGTGAACTAACCAGGAGTGAACGTGTCCCTTTGATTGTGGACGACACCAGTAGATGTGGACATCATCGTGTCACCGTCATCGGGGCTAACTGGTTCGATGTCGTAAGCTGAAATAAACCGTGCTTTCATTGTGAAACAGAAAGATAAACATGAATACAGTTTGAAAATTTGTACTTTTGACACATCAACTTAACCGGAAATTATGTTAACGACTTGAATAGAAAAATAAACAAAATGCATTATGACACCATAATGAACTAACAAAATGAAGATGACTGCTGGTGCTGAAGAGGTTGTTTTGTCTGCTGCACCTGACTATTGATCACCTGGTCAATATGCGACATTATGTTGTTCGTGCTCGCAGTTGTGCTGGTGCCCGCACCTGAAAACAACCAATTTACAACAAACACATACAGGCATAACATCTGTTTATCGCATCATTCGATTCGCAGCGGAAGCAAATCAGATAATTTAGATACTATCCGCCGTGCTACCAAAACAAACTGTCCGATGTAATTCTTGTTTTGCTTAAGCAAGCGGATAAAAAGATTGGTGATCGGTGGACTATCGGAAAGAGTGATTTTATTATAGAAAAAAACATAGTTAACCAGTCATATCCAAAGGTGTAGCCATTGATGTATTTGGTGATCGAGACTGGGACAGACCGGGAATACTGATGTTCCGCTGGATTAGTTCATTTAGCCAATTCGCTGCTGAAAATAATAGTAATTTAATGTACCACCCGACAACTTACTATCATTATTTTTTTATGCAACCGCTTCAGATCAGTGGTTACGTATCGGAGTGTTTACTATGTGAGTAAATCAGACGTAGCATGATTAAATAAAATGTAATGGGTTGACCAACAATCAGTATGTTGTGTTTGCAGATTGGCACTCAGATGCGACATGGACGATGAACCAGCACTGACTTCGGGCAGGAACCGCGATGCCTCGATGCCAGAAGTCTGCTGGCTGACGGGTGGAAACTGTTTCATGGCTGCCTTAGTCACGAGTCCGGGCGTGTTGGGACGGACTGTAAATAATTCATGTTTTTTATTGCAAAATTTGATGGTTAAAAATGATGTAACCAACATGCACCGGATGCCGACAGATCAGCCGAACTGGATGGCATGTGTATATGACCTTGATTGACGATGACCGAGGGTGACGGCGTGGGCGTGTTGCCCGTCGTACCTGCAAAACAAAGTTATCCTTTGATTATTGTTCGATTCTAAAATGACATCGGAAATTTCTGCTGATACTCGATACAAAATAAAAGAAGAGTAGGAATAGCAAAAGAAGCCCACAGAATCCATGAGTATCTCAACCAAACGATAAGTTTCCATTAAAGAGACTGGAAAGGTTGCATAACTTGCAAATAAAGTGAAAGAAAAAAAGAGAGTGCATGAATTAATACCTGCAGTACCCTGAACAATGCTGCGATGTTGCGAAGAAGGAGTGACTGCAGGGGAATGACGCATCTGTTGTTGTTGTTGCTGTTGTTGATTACGTACCATTTCACGTAAAGCCTGCTCGGCGGCCGCCAATTTCAACTTGAAACAATAACACCATGAGTTGTGTCACATAAATAAAAATGAATCAGTCATTCACATCGAATGGTTGATAACATAATACCTGGCGACAAAAGTGGTCACGTTTATAATTAACTAATTGATAAAACAAGATTACGCGAACGGCACGCCTGCTGTGCTGACTAACCAATTGGTGTTGCTGTTGCATGTAGTCACCACTGGCAGTGGCATGTTGTTGTGCTGCAGCGGCAACGGCAGCGAGTTGCATGAGCTGTTGCTGTTGTTGCTGCGCCAGACGTGCAGCTCGTTCACGTTCGGCAGCACTGAAACACCACATACCATAACAATAAAACAAGTGTTACTGATGATGCAACAAAAACAACACCAAAAGTGCACCAACACTTTGTGTGAGTTTTCCATGTGCTGCAGCGCGAGTGCCATCTGCTGTCGCTGGTGCGAGTCTGCAGCCGCCTGCATCAGCTGCCGGTTATGCTCCTCGATCAGACGCTGTTGCGCTGCTGCCGCTTGTAAACGTTGCTGCAATTAACCAACATTCATCATAATTGGGTGCTTGTTGCAAATATTATATCTTCTTGTTCAGAGATGCTTCGAACTATTATTGAACAAGGCATAATTTCAACCTGTTGTTCCAACTGCATCTGTCTCTCCTGCTGTTGCTGTCGCTCCTGTTGCTCTCGTCGCTGTTGTTGCAGCAGTGCCTGCTTCTCCCGTTGTTGTTGCTCTGCAGCCGCAATAGCCGCCTGTTGTTGCAGTGCAGCGGTCTGTTGTGCCGCCTGTTGCAACGCCACCTGGTACAGATGCACCGACTGCGCTTCACTCAGTCCCAGTTGACGAGCTCGGAAGTATTCCTGTTGCGCGTGACGCTGTGCAGCTGCAAACAAACAGAACACTAATAATTGATGTACATATAAAGGTCTAAGATTTTTTACTTGATAATATATATAGTTACAATCTTATAATGAAACCACAATTGATTATTAAAACCGAAACAAGTGTCAACAAACAAAAAATGTCATGAACCCACCTTGTTGCGCCTCTTGAGAGAGTGCAGCAGCCAACTGTTGTTGCTGTTGTTGTTGTTGTTGTTGTTGTTGTTGTTGTTGTTGTTGTTGTTGTTGTTGCTGCTGTTGTTGTTGTTGTTTCTGCTGTCGCAACTGTTGTTGTTGTTGCGTAGTCAAATGCGGCGAAGCAGACGAAACACGAACCACTTCGTTGATGGTCGCCTGCTGATGCTGCAACAATTACATAACAATCATCAATTCAATTCATAAAAAACCGAATTTAAACCCTTTTCTAAAACATTCACAATACAAAAACGGTAAAGCAGTGAAATGAAAGTGTACCAACCGCCTGTTTATAAGCAGATCGTATCATGGCAGCAGTCAAGTCAGTGGATGGTGGTCTGGAGTTGTCTCTGCTTTGTACGGCACTGGCACTATTAGGCGGCATGGCACTCACGGCCCGAGGCAAATGCTGCTGAGAGGCGGGTGTTGATGACGATGACATCGTACTGCTCACAACCACTGAAGTGCTCACACCCAATGGCATTGATGCCGTTGTTGTTGTTGTGCTGGGGTTGGGCGCCATCAGCTTGTGCACCGGCGTGCCTAAAATCGAACTCAAATACAAAAGATAAAAGAAGCAAAGCTGTTACAATTTTGTAACTTCAGTGAAAATAAAAGACAAAATCAAAGCAAAGTTGTTACGGTTGAGTTCAAAAATAAAGGAAGTCTGAAGTGTAGTGATTTGAAAATATAGCGCACCCTGAGTCAAAGATCCGTGCGCTGATGAGCTGGATCTGGGCGGCACGTTGGACGATCTGGTCGTCTCCAGTATCATGATCTCCGGCGACTGATTACCAGGAGTGGGTTGTTGTAGTTGTTGTTTATTATTGTTGTTGTTGGCTTGATTGTGTGACGCGGACGCAGATTTTGATACAGCCGAAACAGGTATAAATGGTGTGGCATCCATCGCTTTACTGCCGTCATCGCCGCCCGACGCCGCCGGATCGCCCGGTTTGGCCGGATCCTGCGGCATGTGGAACTTGGGCTTGTACAGGTTGGCCGGTGGTACTGCTTGCGGCCTGTAATGATATAGTAGGGTAATGAATGTCTCAGGTGCTCGACTAATAGTGCGTTTATTACGTCAAACAACACAATTATTCTAAAACCATGTGATGGTTTCAATTAGAAATTGAATGCAACGATCATACTTGAGGAATGCAGGTACCTGTTATCAGTGAGCAATCGTTTGCCAGCAGGTGCGCCCACATCATCAGAGTCGTCGGCACTGAGGGTGGCCGTGCTGTCGTCGCCACTTCCAAAATTAATTAACACGTTATTTCCATAATCTAATTAAATAAGAAATACAAAACAGTTTGAATGTACTTACTCTACAAATAGAGTTGTGACATCAAATACATTAAATCAGCAAATTAAAAAGCTGAATTTCAGACATCAATTTAATAATGTAAATGACACGAACTTGATGCTATCCTGCGACTGACTGGGTTTCCTGGTGTGTTTCATGCTGAGTGACTGTGCAAAGTGGCTGCGAATGGCGGACTCAACCGAATCGTTGGCTGTTGTTGGTTTACTCGCCGCAGAAACCACAACCGTTATTGCCGATGTTGTAGGCTCAGTTTTTGGCGTGACTTTGGGCGGTTCGGCTGCAAAAAGTTAAATATTTAATTTGTAACACCAAGTCGTCCGGTTTAGTACTAAATCGCGTGTAGCACAATCAGCCATTTAAAACTGGAACTGAAGACTCTAGAGCAAAACTTCACGAACAAATTGTCAAACCGTGCACGAAATAAGCCAAAAAAGAATATACTTCAACAGTTAACAAGTCGATAATAGGAGAGGGGGGTCGAGGGGAAAAGCAATGAACCATCCAAACAAACCGATAACAGATTCGGATGAGGTCGATACGGTGACGGTGGACTGCGAGCTGGCGATCGTTATCGGCTTCTCGTCGGTCGTGTCCATCGGCTCTTCTTTCACTGGCGTCGTTGCTGAAAATAGAAAAAAGCTGTTTCAATCAGAGACGGGCCGCTGGGGGGGGGGGGGGGGGTAGGGGGTTTGCCCCCACTTTTCAGGGTCGGCGGGTAGCCTACCCCCTCCCCCCAGACTCGAAATTTTTGAGAAAATCGGCCTCAAAACCTCGATTTTGAGGCTCATTTTTCAAAAAGTTTTGGCTGTGAATTTTTTTTCGGATAAACACGTTTTCTGGGACAATTTTCTTGGTTAAAACCTGAAAAACCCGGTTCATGTGATGTTTATACCATATAATAGGGGATTTTTTTAGTTGCGAAAAAAAATTCTACCCCCCCCCCCCCCCCCCCTACCCGACTTTGCCTTCCCACTTATCGGACTGGGCGGGTAGGAAGGGATTTTCTGTCGGCTACCCCTCCCCCCCAAAACGCGAAAAAAACCCGACTCACCCCTGGTTTCAATGATTCGTTTTTACTAATTATTTATATTACAAGCATTAAAAATACCTCACGGCATAAAAAATTCCAAATATTTCAACATTAAAATTCCATCCTCGAATGTTCCAAGCGTAAAAAATAACAAGGCTAAAGCCACATCTCTGATGAAACGGTAATAACACCGGTTAAACACACCACACCACCAGGACAATAAACAAGCCCAACCGGAGAGAGCACTGGGTTTAGCAGCTGGCGTTGGTTTGGGTGCGTCTACATCACTGCCTGTCTCGGTGTCTGTGCGATGCAGTCGTACGACACACGTGTCCGCTACCATGTTCTTGTCGTCACCATCCGATGTGTCGTCGTCTTCACTCTCGATCCCACATACCAGCACCTATAATATCATTAGTTTTATTTGCTACTTGTTGCATTAATGGTATAATTTGTATTATAACGCTGTAAAACATCAGTTATATGTATGCTGAATGAATGCATATCCCAAGTTTTTGTGGAAGAAAAACGCTATCCAATATTTAGCAACATACCTTGGCAGCAGCACTTGAGGTGGTGTTGGCCGTGTTTGCAGGTGCCTGTGAACTGGACTCATCATTGACTGTCTTAGTGACCACCACTTTTTGGACAAACTGTTGTTTGCATTGTTCGCCCGATTTGCCGGTGCCCAGACCAGCAGCCACGGCCGTCCACTCTATCTCAGTAGCCAGTGAGGTGAAATCAATCGGTTTTACATCCGCCAACGAGATTTGGCGAGTGGCAAGATAACTGTCAGGATATTTTTCCTTGATCAGGGACTCGAGCTGTTCCGTCTCATCATCAGCCCACGCCACCATTTTGATGTCTGAAATCAAGAACAATCAATAGAGAAGAGGACAAACAAACAAACATTCCACATCGATGAAAGGATCATGAAAGAATGTTAAAAATTATTATTAGCAAAACAAGTTTAGAAAACCTACCTTCTCCTTCTTCCTTCTCGCCAACGGTGGACAGGTTTGTGTTCTCATCAGGTTCATCGTCTGGTCCAGCCTTACTGACCGACTCACTCAACTCGACTCCGTTCAGCACCCCATCCACTCTGCGTACGATTCGTTTGAAACAACTGCTGCACACCTTCTGCACATCCGTCGGTATTTCTGTAAAAAAATATGCATAACTATAAAATCTGAGCTTCAGGTAACCGAATTTAGCATTCAATGAATGAACTAAGAACCAACCCATCTGTTGAAGCAGCATCGTCTGCTGATCGTGGGTCAAACATTTCCACTTGGGCGGCAACTGTTTGGTGGGTTTGATCTTGCGACGCAGCGCCGTGCACGATCCCACCGGACAACTGCAATCATCAATACTTTTCATTCACAAAAATAATCATCTAAATCTACTATTATAAAAAAATCAAAGGCCGTTATGGATATTGCACCAAATCCCACGACATCATGAACATAATAAACGGTGCCAACTTTGTCTGTTTCTTACGTAGACTGGACATACGGCATTTCTGACATATCTTGACATCCGGCACGTTTGGTCCCTCAGGATCGAGACCATAAAGTTCATAACAAGCCCGTGTCAGCACTCGACCTCCCGTTGACCCGGAGCTCTCTATTTTGATTTTACATATGCCACACAATGGATTCTCTTCTGAAAATAAAACATTTGCATATGATAAATTTGGACTAACTCTCCAGAAGAACTTTTAATTGAACCCATCATTTGCATGAAAAAATCGCTCTATACTACAACCTTGTTTGATAGCGGGTGTATCGGCAGCCACGAGTAGATCTTCAATGACAGGTGCACTCGTCAAATCGGCCTCATCCGGCATCTGAACACAACAGTAGTTAAGTATTCGAATACAACTATTATCTCTCATTAAAAAGGTAAATTGTATTGATTCTGAAGTGAAAAAAAAATCAAGTTCTAACTTGTGGTGGTCGATAGTACTTGGTGCGCTTGCGATGACCCTTTGGACGCATGATGACTTTGTACTGACATCGCTTCTTGGTCATGTAATAATAGCGCACACAATCCATTGTGCTCTGAAAAAATTAATTTCAAAACAGGTCTTTAACACCATATAAAATAAACCTTTCGATCGAAGAAGAAGGCTATGGCCGCAAAGTTCTTCCAAAAAACCATCAGCTTGGATTTGAATAACGTTATTTCGTCGTCCGTCCAAGTGGAAAGGAATGTCTCGCGTCTGAAAACAGACTTGTCAACATGATAAACAGGAAGTTAGAACATCATTCATCATCGGAGGACCGTTATTTCACTATTGTGACTTTGTATCCTACTTTGCTATTATCGCATAACAACTGAATAAATTTGGCTTTGAATCATGACTTGACGATTGTATCTGATTTCCAGGGCCAATCCAGCAGATCATTTTCGAGCGTAAATTCTGAATTGTAGAGCACAAAGGTGTGTTAATTGATTGATGAACAGACCTGAACTGGTGTTCGGCCATGGGTTCCCTGACGTATCCGTTCTTATTATCATATCGCAATCGGACTTGTGTTCGCTCATCGTACATGATCGGTGGCACCACCGCCTGTTGACGCACTTTCACAAGATCGTCCTGCAAAATGAATCTTTTTCATCAACAAAATCAGATGGTACATTATAACAAGTAGAATGAACTTGGAAGTCATTCCAAAAGATTAAGTTATTTAAATGATGAGACAATGAAACAAACGCACATCATTTTCTCCTACTGTGATGTGCACAGAAGACAGTCTGGCTGTGCTTTCATTGATGGAGCTCTGTGACGACGACTGCGAAATCAGACCAAATGACGGGCCACCGCGCGTTTCAGATCTGAAATGAGTTATAAGAAAAATCCAACAGAATGTTTTGATCCAAAGTTTTGTATGAAATCACCTGGAAGAACGTTCTTTGTCCTCACGCTGTTTCCGGAGATCCACAAACGTCTTTTCGAATATCTCACGGTACTTGAGATCGCGTGTCCTGAATATAACATTCATTATCACATGTCTAGATGAAAATGTACTCCACTCCACGGCTCTCTAAAATATTATTAAACTACCAACTTCTTAGCTGGTTTATTTTCCCATCGATTCACTTTCTTCGTCCATTCACCGTAGAGCACATTGTAGCGGTCGGAGAGATACTTTTCCTGCAACAAAACTGTCATTATATTGACGTCTTTACATAAAAAAAGACATAACTCGACTTTTATGTTATTTGATTCGAAATCACAAATGAATTAGAAAAACTGACACGCATGCGCTGTTCCTGCTTGAGTCGAGTGATGTACTTGATTAGGATCGGTCGGAATAGTTTATGCTTTTCTTCCTGTGCCTTCCACTCGGGCGTATCTTGTGGTTCCACGTAGAGGGGCTGCAATGCAATAAAAATATATATTGTCTACACTTGCACACAACATAGGTTAAGGTGTGTTGATTCAACAATTAGGCATTAACGTGAACAATGAAACATTTAAACAAAGACCAACCGCCTGATATTTGTCTGGGAATCCAAACTTTTCAAAGCTGGCATGCGACTGGGCCGCCTTCTTTCTGTTCTCAGCGTAAATTCGGTCGATCCACGTATCGCCCACGTGTTCTATTTCATTTAACTCTTTTTTCTCCAAATCGCCTTTGCTCGTTTCCTCGATTTCCCGCTGAAATCACAAGCTTTTGGAAGACTGAAGATTAATACCACTGTCGAAATTCACGAAACTAATGAGGACATCAACAAACTACTAATCAGGTTGCATTTGAATTTCTGGTGTAAATTTAAATTTTAACTCAACTCTAACCAGTTCACTAGAGAGCATGTGATGACAACAAAGACATCAACAAATTACTAATCAGTTGGCATTTGAAAGCTATTTATAGGTTTCATCAAGTAGATCATCGTTTGAGTCCAAAAATAAAATGACTTGACATCAAATCATTCGTCTGTATCAAACCTGTTTGCGTTCAAGTGCCTTGATCTTGCTGTCAACATGCTTCATCTCCTTCTCAACCCTATCCAACTTCTCAGCGATCACACGACTCGATGTGGCCGGTTGCTCTTCGGGCGTCGGTGAGATGTTTTCGACGTGCGGCTGATACGTAGTCGGCTAAAACCAACGGCACAATAAACCTACTTGAATAAGCAACTTCAGTACCTAATATGAATTGGTTTAGAATTTAACTGTGTAATCCGAACCCGTGAAGAATCATAAGAGCCGGTTCGATGCACTGAGTCAATCATCTGCCTCCGATGGCCCACATCGACCGATATGGGATTGATCGACTGAGTGTGACTGGGAGCCGGCATGAAATCAGACATGAGTGACCGGCGCCGGTGTACTCCAACATCAGCAGCCATCTAAAAGGATCAGTCATTAGGAACAAGATTTTAGTGCACTACAGCTTCACAAAGTCACGAGATTATACATTTTATGACAAAGTGTCGTGCTTTTTACCATAATGTTCACCAACCTGAGAATCATGTGACCGCTGCTGATGAAGGAGACCAGATGATTGACTGACATTGACACCTGGATTATTATAAGTAGGCAGCATCCCTCCATGCGGATAACCCGGGACGCTGACGCCGTGACCCGAGAGATGTCCCGGTCTGAAAATTAATATGAAAATACCGGCTATTTTGAAAAATGGTCCAATCTCTCCACTAACCTGCTACCGGCAAACGGGTTGTTGCCCGGCTTGGAATCGTCTCTTTTAACATGGCCGGTATACATGGTCCGGGTCTAAAAATGAGGAACTCCACAAACTGAAAACTTTTATCAAATTCAGAATTGAATGAATAATAAATAAAAACAAAAAATAAACTAAAACAATTAAAATAAAAAATAAAATCAATCTACGCTGCCGCAGTTGTATTTTTGTAAACAAATTAACATGACATCCAGTGATTGAGTTCGAAACGAAATTTTTTAAAACAAGTTTTTCTTTCGAAGCTGAACCGAACGAAAGTTCATTGATTCTTCGAATTGGATTATACATTTATCATCCTCACTCACTCACTCACTCACTCACTCACTCACTCACTCACTCACTCACTCACTCACTCACTCACTCACTCACTCACTCACTCACTCACTCACTCACTCACTCACTCACTCACTCACTCACTCACTCACTCACTCACTCATTCACTAACTAACTCACTCACTCACTCACTCACTCACTCACTCACTCACTTACTCACTCACTCACTCACTCACTCACTCACTCACTCACTCACTCACTCACTCACTCACTCACTCATTTACTCACTCACTCACTCACTCACTCACTCACTCACTCACTCACTCACTCACTCACTCACTCACTCACTCACTCACTCACTCACTCACTCACTCACTCACTCACACACTCACTCACACACGCACTCACGCTCACGCATGACTACATTCCAACAGATTTTTTGAATTTGGTTTTTCTCGAGCAACATTACTATGCCATAAAAAGTTTTACTGTCTTCGAGCCCCCGATAACCTATCGTAACGCGTTAGGCCCCGCAGGACAGATTTCAATATTTCTTCCAGCACGTGTTGTAGCATAGGGACTGTGCTGTAGAAAGCATGCGAGCGTAGCGAGCCAGTTATAGTCGGGTAGCAAGTTTTCTAACTGCACTACTCTGAGAATCCAAAATTCAACACGTGCAGTGAATGCAACCAACGCGTGCTTCTACCGTCATGTTGACACCAGCATTTATCACATATCAATCAAAGCCAGTATGGCCTGGTGGTTAGGGTGTTGGCCTCGCTTGCGAGAGGTTCTGGGTTCAAAACCTTTTGTAAAATTTTGGTAAAATACTGGCCGGAGACGAGTTTTTTTCGAAGTTTTACTATTCCCTTCGAAGTTTTACTGTTCGTTAACCCCGATAACCTATCGTGAGGCTGGCGCGAGATAACCAATCGTGAGACAAGCGCGTTAGCACCTCGCGGAGCGCGGAGGTGGGATCCGTTTGAAAAATTAAGTAGTGGATCGAAAATACATACAATTTGAAAATTTCGATTCTCCAAAACACTTTTGTTATAAAAAAAACTCGCAAATTATAGGTTTGGCAATTTTGGATTATCAGAATAGTGCAGTTAGTAAACTCGCAGTCGGGTATTTGCAGCTTAGTTGCATCGGCTCAGTAGCACAGCGCAAGAGCGCTTGCCTAGCATGTTTGTTTACCAGATTTTTGATAAAAACTGCAAACTTTCAAAAAATCTGCGGGGTCTGGAAAATTGCCTCACTCACTAACTCATTCACTCATTCACTCACTCACTCACTCACGCATGATTACAAACCCCACAGATTTTTCGAATTTGAATTTTCTCGAGCAACATTACTATTCCATGTAAAGTTTTACTGTCTGCGAGCCCCCCATAACCTAACGTAAGGCTGGCTTGTCCGAGCGGAGCGAGGACAAGCGCGTTAGGCCCCGCAGGGGAGATTTCAATATTTGTTCCTGCACGTGTTGTAGCATAGGCACTATGTTGTAGAGAGCATGCGAGCGTAGCGAGCCAGTTATAGTCGGGTTTATGCAGCTTAGTTGCATCGGCTCAGTAGCACAGTGCAAGAGCGCTTGCCTAGCATGCCAGCGGCCCGGGTTCGTTTCCCAGATTTTTGATAAAAACTGTAAACTTTCGAAAAATCTGTGGGGTCTGTAAAATTGCCTCACTCACCGCACTCACGGCACTCTTTTACCGCACTCATCGCACTCACCGCATTCACTCACCGCATTCACTCAGCGCACTCACTTACTCACTCACCGCACTGACTCACTGACTCACTGACTCACTCACTCACTCACCGACTTTTGTTTTATATATTGTTTATGTCTAAACGTGAGCTAGAAGCTAGCTCATGTGTCTTTGGAGAAATCATTTTCCAAACTGAATCGAAAACAAAAAAATTTCGTTCCAGTCCAAAACGAAAATTGAATCTTCGATTTAGTTTCGAACGTTCGATTCAGTTTCAAACGTTCGATTCAATTTCGAACGAAAAACTTTTTTTCGAAAAGCTTTTTTTCGTTCGGTTCATTTTGAAAATTTCGTTTCGAACTTTATTATTGATGTGTAAAAAAAGTTTACAAATGTTTTTGTGCGGCTGCATTAATTAATCAACAAAAAAAGTAAAAAATTATTTTTTCTCAAAATAAACGGTAATCGCGACCCGTCGACCGGTCGACCCGTCGACCGAGATCGGTCGACCGGCCATTTGGAGGTTTTTAGGCTGCCTACATAGCTGGATAGTTTTAGAAGGCTAGGCATGAGCATCAAAATTAGGTTTCTGTGTAGGCTTAGGCTTAAGCTTAGGTTTTTGCGATAGGCTCGAGCGCTACGCGCCCGAGCCCATACAAAAACCTAAGCCTAAGCCTACACAGAAACCTAATTTTGATGCTCACACCTGCCAAACTGCTAGTATAGTACTCCAGAATAACTTTTGTAAACTTAAGTCGGTGCTAGGAACTAAGCCGAAGCCGTACAAACAATATCAAAATTCTGGGTCGACGGGTCGACGGGTCGCGATAGCCGAAAATAAACGAGAAGAGTTGTCGGATCGGATGATTAAGTAATAAAATACCAAGAAGTCTACTGCCTGTTAAGATCATTACACGAAGTAGTATTGTAGTTTTTCAGGAAGATTCAGATAAATATCTCATAATCATAAAACATGGTCGATATTCGTGAAGCTGATGACGCTGACGACCGGGCGGCCGGCGAAGGACCGACCAGTTCGCAACAGCAGCAGAGTCGTGCGGGTGGACAGCCCAACATTGTGGTTGGTCAAATAAATATTTTGGTATCATCCCAGTAGTTCACTGATTACGGTTCGTTTATTGTTAAGTTGCCGATGGCGGTATCCAGATCGCATCGGACAACGGCCCCAACCCAATGTTTATTAAATTTAAAAGCAGATTTTTTTCATTCATTCAGGAATTTCTGAAGGGCAAGCCAGTGGACACAGTACTTTGGTTACTGCGGTGTGCCACCGTGTGTTTCACCCTGTTTTACGCAGTGCCTATTTTCGGTTTGCAGACTCAGTCTTCATCGTATCAAAAAGCGCTGATTGCTGGTTGGTTTCAGTTTGGTTTATATATCCGAATAGTAAAGGTTTCAGGCTACATCATTCTTCATATAGATAAATTTCCTGATGGTATAGATAAATATTTGGGTGTTTGCAGGTGCGGCCACGAACGCACTGCGTCTGCACCAACGTCTGGGAGGCATCACGCTGAGCCGCGAATTCCTGCAGCGCATGTTCTTAGAAGATGCCTGCCACTACTTCTTTTATTGCATTCTTTTCATGGGATCCTCTCCTGTGACAAGTTAGTTGCTTGAATTTTTGGTACAATTCCAGTTTAGCGGTCCTTTCGAAAAAAATGGTGACAACATATATGGTGACAAAAAATAAGGTGACAACCTATATGTGGTGACAATAAAAAATTTGAGGTGACAAAAAACAGTTTTTTGTCACCACAAAAAGTACTGACAATAGAAAAAAAATGTGGTGACAACCTATATAGTCACCACATTTTTCATATTTGTTGTCAGTACACATTTGTTCACTAATTTAATTGCTTGTATGGCTTCGGCTTAGTCATAAGCACAGACTGTACGTTTGAAGAGAGATCGCCGAGTATGAGGCAAAGAGTTAGTTTTCAGTTTAGGCTTAGGCTTAGGCTCTGTATATGGGATGGGCTTGGGCGCGCAGCGCTCAAGCCTTTGCCAAATACACAGCCTAAGCCTAAGCCTACACTGAAACCTAAGTTTTATGCCCCCGCCTTGGACCGTTAGCACCGCGTGGCCGAGGTATGATTCCTTCCTTTGTGGTGAACAAAATTATGAAAAATGTGGTGACTATATATGTAGGTTGTCACCACATTTTTATTTCAATGTCAGCAGTACTTTTTGTACTGACAATGGTCGTTGTCAGTACTTTTTGTGGTGACAACAAATATGAAAAATGTGGTGACTATATAGGTTGTCACCAAATTTTTTTCTATTGTCAGTACTTTTTGTACTGACAATGGTCGTTGTCAGTACTTTTTGTACTGACAACAAATATGAAAAATGTGGTGACTATATAGGTTGTCACCACATTTTTTTTCTATTGTCAGTACTTTTTGTACTGACAATGGTCGTTGTCAGTACTTTTTGTGGTGACAACAAATATGAAAAATGTGGTGACTATACAGGTTGTCACCACATTTTTTTTCTAATGTCAGTACTTTTTGTACTGACAATGGTCGTTGTCAGTACTTTTTGTACTGACAATGGTCGTTGTCAGTACTTTTTGTACTGACAACGGCCGTTGTCAGTACTTTTTGTGGTGACAAAACCGCCGAAAATATGTGGTGACTAAAATAAATAAAAGGTGACTAAGTAGTCACCATATTTTTTGTCACCATTTTTTTCGAAAGGACCGCTAAAGTGGAATTGTACCGAATTTTTTATGAGTATGTACCCTTCTGACCTCTTTTTTTGTGATTTGTGATCGATACAATGTATCATGTAACTGGGATGACTATCTAAATGCTCTATATTTTTAGTGGTTCTGATGCCAATCGTGTTGTTCGCATTGCTGCACGCCGCTAGCTTCACCGTTCAAGTACTCGGGGTTGGTTATTTGCAAATAAACTGTATTCTGTTGGGCTATACACTAAACCTAACTAACACTATGAAAGACCGAAAGTTAAAGGTTGCTATTCTAGTGTTTTTCTACATTTACAACATTGCAGGTACTTAATATGCATGGCGGTGCACTGCATCGGGCCATGATGACCGTCACAGAACAGTACGCTCACACCCTGCTCAATGTTATTGCTTGTGCCGAGATATTCATGATGCCTATGGTTGTCATCATGACTTTCATGTTAGTATCCATTAACATGCTTGAACACATCAAATTAAGTACCATCTTCATAGTTCATATTAACATTTGGTTTACAGGGGTCAATGCAGCATGCTGTTGCCTTTCATTTACTACCGATTTATCACACTCCGCTACATGTCAAGGAGGAATCCTAACACACGGTTGGTGGTTTGGTATCAATCAACATTATATTAATGTATCCCGTATAAGGAATGACCTGATCATATGCATCATATGATATCATCACAGTTGGCATCCTGCATTTAGCCGTACGTACTGATGATTACTGAATGACTGTATCTGCTAACAAATTGGTAATGAATTTCATTAAAACAAAACCTGATTTAAAGGTGAATATCTATCAATTCGTGAACATCAGTCACGTTCTAAGCAAATTATTGAATCGGTTATTCAAAGGTTCGTTATCAATTTTAGGATCGCGTTCAACCAGATGCGTCAGGCACTTGACCAGGCGACGAGCCAGCCCCGGTGTCCTCCGGTGGTGCGCAACATGGTGTGCAAATGCATTGCCTTCATTGAACGATTGGCACCTGAAACTGCCGCTTAGATTACATATTTACTATCAGTTATATTTATGACTGGATTGTGCATTAACCGTCTAGATACTTTAATTTCAGAGTAGTAAAAAAACGTAGGTATAAAATATTCTATAGTGCTTTGTCTGTTTGTGACATTAGCGTACATTGGTTACTGCTATGGAAGTTTATAGAGAGAGATATAAACTATGACAATTGACAAGGTGTCAGAATTTGGTTCATATTTGTTATCTCTAAAGAGCAGGGAGAGCCTAAATCAAAGAAAATCATGAGTTCGAGAATCAGAATCGAAATATCGAGTCAGCAGCCTTCATTTTAAAATCTCAAAATGTCTCTAATGCTTTCTGGAGAGAGACGAGAATACTACTATTTACTTAACAGTTACATTTGTTTTATGGAGATCACGTATAACATCAACACATATTTATTATATTCTTCTGCTCGTTCCAGTATATTCTTGTTCAAAACCACACAAATGATCAGTAACCTAAATATATTGGCAGCGCTGTGTATTTTGTTTTTACATGCGTCACCACCACATTATCTATCGTCTTACTTACCCGATTGTTAACTAGCTTGTTTATTATATTGCATTCTCGATTATCAAAATATTACTAGTATTTGTTTTAGTATTAGTAATATTTTATTTCGAATAGTAAAATAATGTAATATCTCGTTCTTAGCCCCCTTATCCGTTTGTCATAATTAAATAAAGTTTTTAACTAATAACGTGGGGTAAAAATTGCTACTATTTTAACTCATCGACTGTGCTTTATCATAATTGTGTCCATCCACTGAGCTCTTGATTATTATTTTGTTCTGTTGAGATCATCGTTATGTTCCTATATTGCCAGTGCATTTCCATTATCATTGTTATCCAGAAGTCAAGAACAATGACAAACGTGTGTTTTGTTTTTTGATCTATACGACAGCTATAGTTATTTATGATTATATAATGTGGCATTCGTGAGTCTTGAAATGTATCGTAATCAAATAAAAGATACTACCACGTTTTGGTTCTGCTTTGATGTTCTTCTATGATGAAACAATTACGTGATAGCAAATTATTATCAACTTTTTTTTCAAATTCAAGTGTGATGTCGTGCAGTACTTGCTAGATTACTACTGCAGTTAACTTAGTCAATAACCCAGATCCTGTGCAGTGTGTGCCTGCCAAGTCGGTGATAATAAGGGCTTATAACAAGGGACACTAACTAAAGCCATACTTGTACGGGCAAGTGTTGCCACGGTTACGCCACATTCACAATGCCAACATTAACTTACGTTCTTCCAATAAGACTAAACAACTTCGTTCACTACGTCGTTCATACCACTGTTCAAGGATGTGTACGTACATCTGCGTTAAATTAATGCCGAAGCAGGATTTCAATAACTGAGACCTTCGTGAGTGTGAACCCTTAACTGTGATTGTTCCGTAAGTATTGGCCAGTTAGGTGTACCATGTATAAGGTGCATGCTCGAGTGTGTACGCATGCATGTACCCAACCACCTGTGTTGTTTGTGCCGCTAATTACATGTCTCATAACAATCTGGCACATGTGTTACAGTGATCCTTAGTCAGGTACTAAGGTTCCAGGCCACATTACAGGGCATCTTTACTGCTGATGTTACATGCTAAGAATCTGATATTTTTCATTTTGTTCATTTTCTGTGCATGCATTTCTACGCATTTTGTTGTTTCTGATCATGCAGCAGTTCAGGTGACGTCTAATTAGGTAGTTTTTTTGGTTTGATTGCTGCCATTTCTTAGATACGAATGGTCTGTTTTATGTGTAAACCTGATTCACGTTTTCTGTGGCTAAAACTAGCTAAATCATTTGGAAACCAAATGTTTTCGTACAACCGTTGTTGCTTACCGTCGAATACAGCGATCAATGTATGAGTGTTGTGTCCGCTCGATGTGTAAATTTCTGTCTCTCGGTTGTAAGAACGATTCAGCTGAATGCACGATTGTGTCCAAAAAGTGGCATTCGTCATCGTATGTTTAGTCTAAGATACAATAAAAACCGTCCGTGAATATACCATTTTGGGAACGAATTCAGTATGACTAAGCCGTCATGAACGTTCCATTGCAAAAGTATGCAGTATTCGCTCTTTTATCACTAATAAATAATAGTGATTTGGTTTCTTGGGTCCCGCATACAAGGAAACCCGTAGATTTTGATCTGAAACCAAAACAACATCCCTAACGGAAATAAAAATCCTCAACCATGACTAGGAAATTCGGAGTCACCCTTGCTGAGCCAGACGAGTCGAGGCGTGTACACTTTGAGCACAACCCAAACTTGGACCAATCAGGTTGGCATCTTCTAGTCCACGCTCCCAATTCAAGCTGCCCGCCTGATATGTTTCTATATCCATATGTATGTGAAAGTGAATGAAAACTCTACATTCATGAATTGTAGATGATTCATGTTATTCCCATTGGGTAAGCAGGGAAACTCTGGTCATTTTCTGGGGGTAATGACTGCCAGTGGTAAAGTCGCTAACAATACATTCGTGTTCCGTGTAGGTCAACAGAACATAAAAGTCACTCATTCATTCACTCACCACTCCCGCAGTCCCGCACTCACTCTTTTATGGATTTCTTCAGTCACACCGGAATCTACGTTTGGCGGCCGCGTGCATCGACGTCCCACTCCCGGACCCAATGAACATAAAAAGTTAATGAAGATGAATAACAACAACAACAACAATAATATTATTCCTAATACCGGTGTTTCGAATGTTGGATATGGACCGCTTATCTGCACGGCCGTAGTCAAATTCGTTCTTGTGGTTTGTTTTGTACGAGAACAAGTGATTGAGTGAGTGAGTGAGTGAGTGAGTGAGAAAGTGAGTGAGTGAGTGAGTGAGTGAGTGAGTGAGTGAGTGAGTGAGTGAGTGAGTGAGTGAGTGAGTGAGTGAGTGAGTGAGTGAGTGAGTGAGTAAGTGAGTGAGTGAGTGAGTGAGTAAATTTAATTGGGTAATTTATTTGGAGATCAGGCAAAATGTGTAAACATTGGTAAACGTTTTAGTTGTTCACGATCACGGTGGTATGTCTTGTTGGTGTTGAATACGCGGAATGGTACAACATCGTGCTCACTTATCTGTTCTGCTTCTTGACATTGCTCTACAGCTTCGGGTCGGTCGTCGCCTACATCTTTGCCACCAACAATGCACCCTGGCAGTTACCCACTCTCGCTGTCGCCGTTAGTTATCATCCCATTAAAATAATCCGTTTGTATAAAAAACAAGATACATACTCAATTAGTCTCTCACTATATGATTTTCAATATCAGATATCAAAATATGTTTGGAAAATCAGTTTCAAATCGTGTGGGAATTATGGTTGGGTGTTTTTATTTTTTTATACAACGATCTTATATAACTGCACATAAACATATGCTACATACATATCTGAATATAACATGTTATCAGGAAACACTGGTGTGTGCGGTGTGTCTAATGGGTTGGATTCTGATCTGTGCCGTGTGCGGTGACATCGCTCTTCAGACCAACGAACAGACGGGCACGCCATTCGGATGGGCATCGGTTGGTTCCGATTTTATAGACATCAGTAGTGCGTATGTACATAGTTTAATATTCTGTTGAAAATAAACGTTCTGGAGAATGACAAGATACCTCTGCCTGCCAAGGAATAATCACTTTATATTATCAAAGAATCTAAATGATATGACTGGGTTATAACCAACATTTAAACTATAATTCCCCTGTCTATGGTGCATCACCTTCTTTGAGGCTGTAGCATAGCGTACCTACATATGTATGTAAGTGCCACGGATCATACATACATACCATATCTTTTATTTAACCGCATTTTCAAAGTGACTATTTCAAGGGCATCGCGGGTCTGAATATCATAATTTGTCTGGCACTACTGGTGATCAACTGTGGCCAGATCTTCCTGACGCAAGAGGCGCCGGTTGAATACCCCAAGGCAGTGCCGGTTAACCAGCAGAGATATGTGGCACCTCAGTATTGATCGATTTATCATTACTTTATTGTGTTTTTTTACATGTTAACTACACTTATTTAACTATACTTAATATTTTGTTTTGACATCTAACACAAAGTATGGCAAAAGATCACCGGTTTATTTATGTAAAACTATTAACTTTGAAGAGTCATAATCGTGCGGACGAATTGTTCTTGGTGTATACATTTTCGTTAATCAACGTGAAATTTTAGTCATCGTACATATGTTAAGTGCTTTCACCTGTTCACAAAGCAAACCGCAAATAATGTATGATGCATCTGTGACAGTTCACTGCTATAAAAAAGTTCCCACTCAGCTTTAATAGTCTAGTAAGTGAGTTATTATCGAACGTGCTTCAAAATAATTTAATGATTTTTCTTGAACTGATTCTTGTGTTGTATCAAACCACCGAAGCACGTCAAACATTACTAAAAGTTACAGATTCTGCTTTAATTGAATTGTGATTTACATACGTTGTCACTCATTACCGCAACACATTATTCTTTGTTTTTCTTGCTATATGTCATATTACCCGTCCAGTCAATCATTATGTTTTACGTTCCCACATTCATTTGATTGCCGATAACTCGTTGGTGCATTCCCCTGTTTATTGTCCCTAATAAAGTGCATAAGTGTTTGATTAGTGATTGATAATCCAAATGATGTGTGTTCGTTGTACGTTTATTATGAGAATCACATTGGGTTGCGCGTGCTGTGCAGTACGAATCCAGTGGTACATGGTATACATGATATGCCTATACCCGCCTGTACAACTGGCTAGGTACTGCGAAGGGCATAGACAGATGCCAGTACATCCTAATATATAGTCAATCAAATTAATATCGATAGAAGAATCACGTCGTTTACTTACCAGCAAATATACCTAAAATATCAAAATCTTGCATCACGTCGACTGTATGCTGGTGTATCTACGGTCGTCCCTCATCACCCGTTTACTTCTTGCCGAATCGCAAATACTCGTGCTTACGCTTGCCGAAACGAAGGTATTCGTGCTTCCTGAAATATTATGATTATAATCAGCTATGATTCAATCGAACGATGGAAATGCATGCCGAAAAGGAAATGCAAACCGATGGTTAGAATCTTTGAATGGTCTTAGCCCTTCTATCAAATAATACATTATTTTGGAAATTGCTTCTGAACACGTTCTACATTCCGAGGTTTATGAACCATCGATTTGTATTCCCATCAAATAACAACGTTCACTTACAGGAAATCTCATGGATACCAACCTTTTGCCGAATCGGAGGTATTCGTGCTTCCTGCAAGCGGAAATGCAAACGCATGATTTGCTTGCAGTGGATTTATATTGAATTGTAAAATTAGGTTTTCCGAAAAAAAACTGTATATTCTACAAAGAGCGTAATTGTTATAATTTATAATCAATGCTCAAAACTACATAGTAAGCGATCATAAAATCTATGTTTTTCTACGCATCTGTACAAGACATGCCAACCTTTTGCCGAAACGGAGGTATTCGTGCTTGCGTTTGCCGAATCGCAGATACTCGTGCTTGCGTTTGGCTACTTCGGGGTCCGGGTTCAGGTCTGTAATATTTGTATGCAACAACAACAACAACAACAACAACAACAACAACAACAACAACAACAACAACAACAACAATAACAAAAACATACCATTGGCATCCAAGAGTCCCTCCACACCGTCATGTACGAGCTCACTCAGCTGCTGCATCATCGACGCTGATTTGTGCAGTTGGCACAAAAAGATCTGTTTCATGCCTTAAAGGTAGATATTAATAATGAGTTAGGTAACGTAACTGAAACTAGCTGAATCAGTCACTCATTCAGTCACTTAATGAGTGAGTCCGTTACTCACCCTCCAAGTCATTCTCATCCAACGAGTCAGCTTGACTCATCAAGTCTGCGCAGTTTTTGGCTGTGTCCGACGCCTGCAACTGAATTTAGAGATTTAGTTTTTTAATCATACTTCGTTTAAGATATTCTGTTTTATCAAGTCGTTTTTATTTCATTCCCAAACAAAACCGTGTCCAACCGAGGCGAACGGAGCCACGCTCAACACCAGGGTCAAGCCTATCACCAGCAGAAGCTGCATTTCACAGGTACCTGAAACTCAAACTTTTTACTATCGGTCAAAAATACGGTTGTCTTTCAATAAACAGGTCACTTCGAATTGTGAATGAAGAAAAACAATGCATGAATTACCTATGTACAGTGGGATGTGTACTCATGCAAATAAATAAAACTACAGATATTATACAACACAAGAAACAAAGTTGGCTTGTCCGAACTGAACTTGTGACCCCACACTTTAAAGACTCACGTACTTGAACATCTGTCCACCCGAGATTACCCAGCGGACACAACAAGGCCAAACAAGTTATAGATATTTACTAGACAGGGTAGCTAAAACATGGCACTTTTGTACATCTGTATGGTAAACCGAGTCCTGTCATTGTCTGTATGTGACACGATAACGCCCAATCACGGAACAACCAAGTCTCGTTATTCAAGTATCCATTTTATGGTCTACACTCCGTTGGCTCACACTATGACTAGTTGATTCATAGCGTTAAGACTATTTCACTCAAGCTCGGGTGAAACTTTACTATCACCACCAAATTTCTCTTTTTGCAAGTTTCTCGATCGCCAGTTGCTAATTTCGATATAACACTGGATTATTTCATTAGCTAAAATGACACAACAACACGTTTTTACCGGGTTTTGATTGATAATGGCCACCAGGTGCTACCGAGCAGTAGCAAGCAACCGAAAATTTGATAGGCGCCATACCGTCCCGGTTGAACCGAGTAACGCTGGAAGAAAGCCCTGCTCCTCATAATACATATTTGTAGTATACCAATTTGGGTAATGGAGAGATTTCACATGAAGCGGAATAGAGCTTCAGTGAGTTTGACCAGATAAATCGACTATAAATACCAAACAGCTAGACGAAAACTACATGTTTGGTGTCTATGAAATAATTGATTACCGTAATACCAGAAAATCTGCCGACATTTATAACCTGACAGCGGAGGTAGACTCAAGGCAGTCTGAACCATGAGCTGGTTTGGTATCATGATTGATGGCATGATTAAACGCGATAAAGTTACACATGGGAAACAGGTTTGAAGACGAGTTTCTTTTTATGTAGAAGAGGTCTACAGCATAACACAACCTTCGCACTTACACATCACACATTGTGGCGTTTTCTAACTAAAACAAGATTCTTTGTATCCAGTGAAAAATCACTGAAGAGCTATCGTACATTTGTATCATAATGTAATGTATGTATTATAGATGCTACTGTCACTGTATGTGATGAGATGAGCTGGTATGCGACGAATGTGTGCAAAGTAAGTACAATGAGTTGATGAGTCCGACTGGAGTATCTTTATAGTGATGTCGCTGCCACGCATGACTGCACCTGATAATGGTTTGATTAATGCCTGATTACGGTATGCTTGTCATTATCTACCAGATTACATGACCACCGGTGGATGGGCATCGCCCAATCTGACCATAGTTTCCTATAAACACGTGATTCCAGTAAATAACATCTCGTCATAACCCCGTGCAGAATTTTTTTAAAGATAAGAGAAAATCTCTATAATTCTGTTGACTAATCAGAATACAGGTCGACCATTAGCGGACGAGCTGAGGGGCTGGAAAAGTAGAATTCCCCCTCTTTGTTGAATTTGTTTCCTAAGGTGTAGGTAAAAAGGCCGGTAAACTGTCTATTCCCCTCTCTTTGACTGAATTCCCCTCCCATTAGAAAATCAGCTCGTCCGCCAGTGAGGTCCACATATAAATGGTAATGACGTCTTTTGCTTGTCATCTGAAGCTCATAATCCTGTGATTTCAGGGATCCATGACTGTGTGGCTCAAATCAAACATACAGTAACCAACCGTAACAATATGAGGATTTGGGCGTATTTCGGGATGATGGCCTTGATGGCAGGCTTTAGGACTATACAACATCGCATTCTAGTAATTACGGAAACTGACCATACTTCTTGGTATTCGAGAGTATGATCAGTCATCAAACTCTGATAAACTCATCTAACGATAAAAGGATTGAGAATGGGAATACAAAAATTGTTTTTTAATAAACAAATGAGATATACAAATTCTTTCAAACTTTTTCTTGAGTACTGAGGTATGTACTGTACACTCCTCCAATGAGTTGAATTAAGAATAATACCAATACAGAACAAACAATTTTATCTGCAATAACTGGCACTTTTTTCGTAGGGCTCGTTTGGAAACCTCCATCAACTTTTAAAATTCTAAAAAACTTCGGTTTAATCATATTTTTCCAATAAAATTGAGGATGTACAGTGACGGGTTATCAACATTTACCAGCTGTGTCTTGCACTATCAATGGCTTCTGTTCCGCACATCTGAAAACAAACCTTCAAGCTGAATTCAAGCACAGCTCAACGTATGTACATATTCTGGGAGGGAAAAATGTGAGCCCACGAAGTAAGAATGGTCAAATGTTAGAACTCAGAATATGACTATCATAAAGGCACGCGTATTTAAGTATCTCCCATTGACATCGACTTCAAAATTGAATTGTAGGAAGGGGTCTGACCGATTTACGGGCCGGTTCCGGTTATTGCATGGGGCCACTCATTTATGTATGGAAATGCTCAACAAATTATCACGAAACAATCTCGCAAACTAATCTCACTCATTCACTCACTCACTCACTCACTCACTCACTCACTCACTCACTCACTCACTCACTCACTCACTCACTCACTCACTCACTCACTCACTCACTCACTCACTCACTCACTCACTCACTCACTCACTCACTCACTCACTCACTCACTCACTCACTCACTCACTCACTCACTCACTCACTCACTCACTCACTCACTCACTCACTCACTCACTCACTCACTCACTCACTCACTCACTCACTCACTCACTCACTCACTCACTCACTCACTCACTCACTCACTCACTCACTCACTCACTCATTCACTCACTCACTCACTCACTCACTCACTCACTCACTCACTCACTCACTCACTCACGCAGTCACTATGGTCGTCGTCATCGCTACTTTGGTGTTCCCACACCAAACCTTGCTGGTCAGTTTCCTAAACCTGAAACCAAATATTATAACAATCCGAACCAAATCACCCTCAAACTTTTCAAGTAGTTCCTGTTGTATTTTCCACCCAATTTTGGCAAGCTCCCAACTTTTTAAATGCTCGGCGTTCCTTCTGTCAGTTGGCAAGCCCATTTCTTCCGTTATTCAGATTTGGATATGTTCGTATGTATGTATATCTTTTCAAAGGCAAATCAATGCATGAGATTTTGAGCTCTCCCGGGTTTGAAACGAATATTTTATTATAAGGCGTTGAATTGAGTGAAGCTGGGAACGAGAAATTGATACTGGCTACCCAGTGTGAACAGCAAAGATACTGTTCCCTGTGGACATTCATAACGTGCTCAAACTATCATTTTCACACAGCAGAGCTGTGAGTTTGTGATTAAAAATGCTGAAACATATCCAATTTACTCACTCACTCGTTCAGTAACTAAGAAACTTACTTACTCATTCATTCACTCAATTACGTATTCATTTATTTACTCGCAAACTTGATTAACCCAACTGTGAATGGCTGCAACCCTTGATGGTGACGTACCAAACATGCAAATGTATTGAATCAATTGTGATTCATCTAGACGGTTTGCATATAAACGATTGTTATCCAATCAATGGCATGTGGGAGGGCATTCGTTTACAGGAATTGATTATTGAATGAATGCGTCAACGTTCGATTATGCCAAGCATTCATCAATATTACTGTAACAGCTCGAGGTTATGGTATAAATACAGACATAAAGTGCTCATTTGCCCGAAAGATTTTTCCAAACTCAGATCGTTCAGATCGACATTTTGTTTTTGAGAAACCTGAAAACAGTAGAAACAATCAAAGATTGACTAAACAAGTTATCTGCTTTTGAATATAAAATCTAGCTCAAACGGGATTAACCGAAATATGACATATCCTTCAACTATACGCAGTAAATAAAAACAGGCCATCAACCGTTTTTTTTCAATTATAAGGAAGCAGCGTATTACAATACTTAAACAATATACTTACATAATCAAGTAGTGTAGTGTATGTTTCCGTAAAAAGCACATTAGTTCATAGTGATTACAGTACTAATGCAATGAACATATTCAAACATTGTATGTTTCAGTGAACGCCTTGGTTGACAGATATTGTTGATTGATTCGAGGATGCTGCTGACAGTGAGTGCATTAATGCTTGTATGCACCACGGTCGTGCACGCATCGCTCGTGATCGGCAACCCGCAGGTGCCCGATGACGTCTGGCCACTACAGATAATCAGACAAAATGGCATCGATGAACACATGCCCGAGGGGGTCACCGGTGCCCTCGAACCCATGCAAGGTAAATTAGGGTGTTTGCGAGTGAGTGAGTGAGTGAGTGAGTGAGTGAGTGAGTGAGTGAGTGAGTGAGAACCTGATCTTCATGTGTTTTCAGCTGGTAATGTGCCAGTGAACGCTGGTCACATGAACTCATGCAAGGCAACTCGGTTCACATCCCGATTGTTCGTCTACCGTAACCCGGAAAACGGAATTGAAGAAGTCAGAGTTGGTCGCAAAAACACATTTTTCTAATCACAGTTTTGCTGGTATAACAAGATGCACATGTACAAACGCATGTAACTTGATAACAAGACTCCATGAAAACATACAACAGCTAACCGTTGCCTATCCAAGCTTGGTTAAATGATTCAGGAAGCTTCGTTGCGTTGAATTTGTGTAACGTGTGATTTGGATTAGACAGTTGTGGCATGTAGAGAGGCCACACACGACTGCCGAATCCCAGGCTCAGTCACACATAACAACTCATCACTATAGTCTGTATTATTAGACGCACATGTTCCTGTATCCTTCCGAAGGGGGTTAGCAAGCTAATTTACCATGTTGCTAATAGTTGAACAAATGAAGTTTTCATGACATTTATTTGGAGCGGCATTAAGTGAAGAGACCATTTTATAAGAGACGATATAAATGCCATGAACATGTTGAAGTAATGCGCAGTTGTGTAGTCTGGCTACAAGACGGCACACATACTCCCGGGATTCACTGATTACGACGTGTTTGTTGCATCCGTTTCATGTCAGCTTTAGCATCATATCAACTTCATTTTGGCCTGTGACTTTCTGACTCAGATATTATCGCTTACCGCAGACAAAATTTTCATATCATCTTTCTAGAAGTGTAATGTGGTCTTATGCAACAATAGGAATCATAAGATGTTTATATGATGATTGATGACATGCTCAGTTTGATTTATAATTTAAACGTCTCTGGTATTGCAACTCTTGGCCCAGCGGGTACTAATATCTAGACAGTTATGTAGCATACGTTCATACGTTGCAATTTCAATCGTTCCCCTTCTGAATCCACGAAAGCAGAGCATTTCAGTAGAATTACCAACGAATATAAACAAATTCAGGTCAAAGTTTAGTCTAAATGTATTTATGTCTTATGGTAAGTAATTTCAGCGAGTGGACAATCTGGATGCGAGCGAGTGTCAATGTCAGATGTAGCAGCTGTCAGCATGTCCATCACACAGGGCAATCAGGTACGTCACTCACTCACTCACTCACTCACTCACTCACTCACTGCCCGCAGGTATTGGGCAGCCGGGTGTCATGGGTGAGCGATGTGTCGACAGCATCACATGCCCGCAATGCCCGATCGCTGACGGTGTGTGTCTATATCACTATGATGACACTCTCATTCATCACATGTCTATCTTTATTTTACCTGGTATATTTGTACAGATAACCTGTTTACAATGAGCAGTCGATGCTCACACTTTGCATTATGTATATTACATCATTTCAGTGTTTGTTTCCAGCAATAACCAATTGAGTATTACTAACCAAATTGTTGTTATGTGATGTGGCCCGATTGGAAACACGCGCCAGTGCGCTTTGATATTATTATTAGGAATAGTTACATATCAAACGAATTATAAATTTCGTAATAGCTTATTTCAATCTTAGTGTTGAATAAACCAAAGAGAACTACATATGTATATGTAGCGTGTGTCTGACCGGTCCTTTAATTATTAGTTTGTGTACCTCTCATTCATAGAAGGTTCTGTGTATAACATTACAAAATCAAGTCACCATAAGTTGTTCATGTATATATTTTCTTCGGGATAAAGTGTTCAATGTTAACCAGTATGGTTTGACAGTGTATAAATTAATATCTTAAAAAAACCATCCAATTGAGAATATTTGAAAATGCTAATCGGATAAAGCTCGTCGCGGCTTGGTCGGTTACACGCATTTGGCAGATGAAATTTTCGGAAGTAAAAATTTTTCCACGGACACCGCGTGTCAGATAGAGATTTACATCATTATTGTCGTATATTTCGGTCAACATTTCCGAATTAAACTGTTAAAATATACATACACGTTACAGTGAAAAGGTTTGTGCGTGACCAATTACTGCAGAGTAAAATACCACTAAACAAAATTCTGTGCGCCGTTGACCACAAACAAACATTCAAATTATCGGGGTGGAAAAAAACTTTGAAAAAAGTTGTTGAAATTTTTTTAATTTTTATTTCAGGAATTTTCATTTTCATTGTATAGATCTTGTTTCGCTGATTTTTTTCATGTACTTTTCATGTACTTTTCATGGAAATACGTTGATTTTTTAGGTTTAGGTTAAATTAATTCTTAATGATTTTAATAAACTTTGAAAATTATTTTAACCATTAAAAAATCAACATATTTACATGAAAAATACATGAAAAAAATCAGCGAAACAAGATCTATACAATGGAGATAAAAATTCTGAGAATAAAAGTTAAAAAAATCTTCAACAATTTTTTTCAAGTTTTTTTTACCCCGCCAATTTGAATGTTTTATTCGTGGTCAACGGCGCACAGAATTTTGTTTAGTGGTATTTTACTCTGCAGTAATTTGTCACGCACTATATGTATGTGAGAACACCGGAAACCAAAGAAATATGAAAATACTATTTGGGGTTCATCGGGACAGAGCAAAGATCACAGGGAAATGTGGTCAATTGAGACTGATGCAGGATATGGAGCTGGGTATAAACAAAATACCAAAATGAAAATGTTATTATAAATATAAATGAAAAATACAATGAAATTCAAAATACACGTGTCTAAAAAATTATACAGAAATATGTAAGTATGTACATATAGGGTTGCGAATTTTTTGAAAAGAAGAATGACTTGTTGATGCCAGTTGGTTTAACGTCTGCAAAAAGAGAATAAGAGTTGCTATATGACTCGCGGGAACAGAGCAGAAGCATGTTCAGTTCAGATTCAGTTTTGTGTCATGATTTTCCTGCTATGAAATGCTTTTCATAAACTGTATTGACATAACACGACACACAACAACTCCTTACACTTACTTATCATAACGAGGAAATGGCACCAAATTACATGGTCATTTGGGCAAAAGTTAGTGACATCTACAACAAATGAATGCATCGCAATGCAGAATATCAACAGCAACGGTTAGATCACGTTGAAATGTCGGCAAATATTGTAAAGCTTGGAGGCACACATGTGAATTGGAATAATAACAAACAAAAGAACACATATTGGGACATGCATTGACGATAAGTTGTAGTTAAGCGATCATGCTTGAACACTGTAGTAACCCAGTCTGATTCTGAGCACTTGATTAAAAAAGCTTGTGTAAACGAAGTCAAGGTCTAGGATTGATAAAATAGATGAACCAAAGGCCACAAGCCAATACCCGCCAGTTAAGTCTCTGAATTAAAGCTGTACAATTCGTTATACTAATAAGACCACCATTAAAATCACAGGCTCATGCATTTACAAACATACCTACAATGGCTTCATTCAATGGTTCGATCGGTTAGTATGAGGATGTGATTCCATGTCATCTTCATCCACGTCGCTTGTATCGGGCAGTTCCACAGTGACCGACTGCGTATCGGAAAAGACAGACGATGAAGAAACCACAGCTGAAACTTGTTGATGATGGTTTTGCTGTTTTTGTTGCTGTGGTGATCGTTGTTGTTGTTGTTCTGACTGGTGTGAGTGGTGTGATTGTTGTTGTTGTGAACGTTGTGGTTGTTGCTGTTGTGGTTGTGGTTGTTGTTGTTGTTGTTGTTGTTGTTGTTGTTGTTGTTGTTGTTGTTGTTGTTGTTGTTGTTGCAGTTGTTGCGGTTGTTGCGGTTGTTGCGTTTGTTGCGGTTGTGGTTGTTGTTGTTGCTGCTGTTCTTGTTGTTGTTGGGCGAGTGTTGCCGATGGACTGGTGTGTGTCGATGTAATTTTGCGATGCGTAAAGCCGGTCTGCAAAATACGAATCGTTTTTCAGTGATTGAAACCTTATTTTTACAAACCCAAAAACTTCATATGTACAGAAAAATAACG